>OU696696.1:150110709-150710709 GCA_916050605.2 Platycheirus albimanus
TGTATCGAATTCACTCAAACTTTGTTTGGTATAGTTTCTTATAGCTTCCTATCAGATCGCATTTATTTTTTTTTTCTGTTTCTTTTTTAAATGGTGGCTCCTATACAAAGAGCCACTAGATTTTGGCCAATTTTTTTGTTTTTTCTAATTTACTCAAAAAAGGCTCCTCCTTTTTTATGAAACTTTTTATATAACATATATAGAATACTCCAAAGAAAACTGCATTTTTAGTTTTTGGCTACACATGATAATAGCGAAAATTGGTTTTAACAGTATTATTAATTTGGCCATAAGTGGACATTTGTATCATTTATAACACCCAAAAGATGACATCTTAATTTTAAATATTAAAGGTTTCTTAACGTTAGCTCCCGTGTATCGGTTTTTCCAGTTTCAGTCAAAATTTTTCAAAAATGAGTTGTTCTTTTTGATCGAAAAGTTTGTTTCCATCGTACTATTGCACCCCAAGAGCAAGTACGTGCGACCCAGTCGTGCATTTTATTTTAAGTTAAATTTAAAATCATTGTCAGAATCTTGATTACTACTACTTACAAAGTTTTGAACAAATATGATTAGTGCTGGATGATGAGAGTCCTCTTTTACCAGAGGGTCAGTCGTTTTGTCCAGTGAAATGTCAGCATCAATTGTTGTGAAAACTAAGTCAAGGATCTTAGCATTTGAGTTTAGTATGTTGTTTGTTTGATGCAGACCAAGCGACGCAATACTATCCAGGGTTTGCGATTCATCTACTGAAAGGTTTCCTGTTGGCACAATAGTGTTAGTATCAGGACATCGTTTACAAGACATATTGGTTAAATTGATATATCCAAGGCATAATTATGTCGTCATTGTAGTTCTTTAGATCAAAAATGTAATTTAAAAAGGTGAAGGCTTCGTTGTAGGTATTAACTGAGCTTCCAGGAACAATGACCATAGTGACGAAATAGATACTTTTTCGTTGAAGATCCATCTTCACACATAAAAGCTCTTTTTTCAAACAAACAGGAACACTGACTAGTGAAGTCACAAAACAAGATTTAACGGCAATAAATTATAAAACCGTCAAGCGAATTAATACTCGGATCGGAGTATCTATCACGTCTATAAACAATAAACGAAGAATCAAAAAGTTCTGAGTCCTTTATTCCTCCAAATAGCCAAAGATATGACGGAAGGTATAACGACATCTTTGTTGAGTATCACTATCTTAGCCAGCTTGTCGTTAAGCCTTTTTGTATAACAACTGCCCTTGGCACCTTGGACCACTATGTCATTTCAACAAATTCGAAGCACTTTCCTGATGTAAAAAATTAGTCCAGTCGACAGGTAATTTTAGGTGGAAAAAGGTCAAAAGTTAATGAAACGTGAAGGTTTTGTTCAAGGATAGTAAACTAACATTTTGCTAAGTCTTTGACTTCGGGGGCCCTGTGCTAAATGAGGGAGAGGGCAAAACGGGAAATTTTACGACGTTGCACCGGTTTTCCCTCAATAACTTGTTTTCCTTACGTCCTAAACTTGAGGTAATTTGTTGTAGAACATACACAAACATTTTCGTATGTCAATTTGTTACCGAGATATGGCGCTTCAAAACAGGTAATTTTTCAAAATTCGTCAAAAAATGTCAAAAAATGAAGAACTCGGCCTTACTTTTCCGGAAATACTCAAATAATCATAATTTTCTCGTTCAAATCACCAACTTTCTACACCTTCCAACCCATCCCCGCTTGCCCAGCAGGTGTCAAGCCATATACATTATTTTTGTCATCCCGACGTAATTTTAATTTATTATTGTGTTCTAATTACAGTGGGCGGGTAGAAAGAGGTCGGAAGCTAATGACACTTTGTAATGTTGCTAAAGAATAGTTAACTAACATTTGAGTAAGTTTAGGCCCAAAAAAGCCTTGTGCAAAAGGAGGAAGAGGGGAATGCAAAATATTCGACCTTACTCCAGTTTTCCCTCAATAACTTTGTCCTCTTACGTTCTACGGCAAAAGCGCCACAGACTTTTTTGTATAGCGTTTAATTTACTACAATTTTGTTGGTACAAAAATTGTTGTAAGTCATTTCGTTACCGAGATAAGAAAAAAAAGAAGGAGGGGAAACTGCAAAATTTTCGACTTTGCTCCGGTTTTCCACGCCTCACGAAAAAAATGCGATTAAATTTTTTCTAGAGCGTTAAATTTCCTACAATTACAATTATTCAAAAGTTGTTTTATGTCAATTCTTTACGAAGAAATGGAAAAACAGGAAAGAGGTGGAAATGCAAAATTTTCGACCTTGCTCCGGTTTTTCCTTAATTACTTTTTTTCTTTGACATTTTAAAAAGATGTAATAAAACACTTGTTTTTTCCACAATTTATAATAATTGTTTTTATTTTTATTTTTATTCAGCCAACGCGTTTCGTCTTAGTTAGGACATCATCAGGGCACTCCTAACTAAGACGAAACGCGTTGGCTGAATAAAAATAAAAATAAAACAATTATTATAAATTGTGGAAAAAACAAGTGTTTTATTACATCTTTTTAAAATGTCTAAGATTAATTTCCACCAAGTGCTCAGCTCTCGATCTATTGATTATATTTTTTTCTTTACTTCCTACAGCCAAAAATGGAAAAAGAAGTGGAGGGTGGGACTGCAAAATTTTGACATTGCTCCGGTTTTTCCTCAATAGCTTTCTTTCCTTATGTATGGTACGGAAAAAATTTATAAAAGTTTTTTGTAGAACGTTAAATTTTCTACAATTTCAATAGTTCAAATATTGTTGTGTGTCAATTCGTGGATTTTCGAAAAACAGCAATATCAAGAAATACAGAAATCCACTATATTTCTTTGTATATACCCAAATAATCATTAAATAATCATTAATCATTTTTGAAGCGCCATATCTCGGTAACATAGGACGTAAGGAAAAAATGAATGAGGGAAAACCGGAGCAACGTCGAAAAATTTGCAGTCCCCCTCCCCCTCCCTCTTTTAGCACAAAGCCCTTGATCACAAAAACTTAGCAAAATGTTTGTTAACTATAATTGAACAAAATCCCCAAGTTTCATTAACTTTTGACCTTTTTCCACCTAAACCCACTTTTTCCGACCCGTCGACTGGACTTAATATTAGTTTCAAACAACTATTTTATAATTTATATTAATATGAAACTAATGTTCGCTAGACATTTAGCTTGATTTCAATAAAACGTTTAATGTTAAATGGTAAATGTCTGGCCAGAATAGATGAGCTGACTTAAATTGAGAACATTGAAGTCGCCCGTAATCACGACTTCACTGTGAGGGAAATTGAATCTGATAACGCATCTAACTCATTAAAAAGGCATACTTTCAAAATTTGGACTGTTGTAAAGAAAGGTTTTGCAACCGTGGAATAATTTCCAGAGGAAAGTTTCTATTTTGGTTACATGGTCTAATAAATATAAACTACGTCATCATTTGTTCTAATTAAATAAACATTGATGCCCAGGATGGGTTTGAACTCACATTTCTAGGCTTAGCAACTAAACCAAGCATTCCATCCACTAAACCATTACCACCCACACATATTTTGCTAATGATTTACTCACCATTAAACGCCTTTAAATTCTCTAATACATTGAATGGTACGGTTACTCTTGATCTATTTTCAGTTGAATCTTTCACGGGATCATCACTCAAGCTTGTAAGACTAGAAAGACGTCAAATGGGAGCTTATTTGTGTATTGCATCGAATGATGTACCACCAGCTGTAAGCAAGCGCATATTACTAAGTGTGCAATGTAAGTACCTATACAAAAAAAAAAATTCAATTCAAATATTATAGATTTATTAACATTCAAGATTTGTACAGTTTTACATATCAATCTTATCTATCTTAAGGACATGGCTTAAAGCCGTCTGCCAAGAACTATCAATTGATTAAGTACATTAACGTTATATTTTAATATTATTCTCAAAAAAAAAAAAAAAAAGGTTTCATATTTTCTTTAAATCTATTCGTAACATTGTTTAAGAGAAAGTATAAGTTTAATTTTAAAGATGTTTTCAACCCTAATATTAAGTAATGATGGATTTAGCTCAAAAGTCTTCATCTATTATTCTTCTTCAGTAATCTACAATATGAGTCGATTGCTTCCCAATCAGGTCCATTTAAAGCATTTTTCACTTCTCCATCCGTCAAAACAGGTTTCCCAAAGCAGCATCTTCTTATATCTTCGAAAGCTGGGCATACTCCTAAGAAATGCACAGAATCTTCTCTCTGCATCATGTTGCATATTGAGCAGAACAGAGGGAGATCACTTCTATGGGATATAGAGTTTAACAATAGCAGCTCTCCCCTAGCTCTACTAATGTTTGAAATTTTTATGGTGCTGTAAAAATCCTTAAAGTAGTTATTGGAGTCCAAAATAAATTCCAAGGTACTGTAAATTTCTCTGTGAGTAGAAGATTTTGCATCCTCTCTCCATTTAACTCTCATACTTGTATTAATATGCTCAGTAAAATTGTTCAGAATTCCTTTCCATTCGGCTCCTGTGTCCCAGTTCAGGCAAAGAGTATAATTGTAGCTTTCCGATAGATCCATGATGTCCTTATACCATAAAGTGTTACTGGTGACTGCAAAGGCTACAAGTTTTCGGGGTAGTCTTTCTGTGTTCATATTGATTGCCTTGATTATATAGTTGATGTTGAGCTTTAGAGTTTGTGTAAATAAAGCTGACATTACCGTTTCAATCATCAACATATAATTTGGGGAGTATCCAGTCCAGGTAGTAGAAAGGTTCTTCGAAGATAATATCTTAATAGTTTTTCGACCATATCATAGTATTTGTGACCCCATGTTTGGGCACCGTAAGACAAAATAGATTTTGCAACTGCTTCAAAGATGCGATATTTGGTGCTATAAGGGATACCACTTTGGAAGCAGTTTCTCCATGTTAAGCTGATTACACAATTAGCTTGATTTAGTTTTTCAGTTAAATGAGTACCTATACATATAATGCACTAAATTGAAAATCGCTTATCATTCAAATTCCGCGAATCATTGTCCCGTCTAGGCTAATTCACTGAGCACAATTAACTGTGCACAATTCACTGTGCACGATTTACTGTTGACACAATTCGCTGTGTCGGACAATTCATTTGCGCGCGAATAGTACACCGCAGTGAAATGCACACAGTGAACTGTCCCCAATGCCTTAATCTTAAAACTGTTTGGTGTATTTCTTTACAAAGTTTTGTCATTAAATCAGTAAACAGAGAACACAAATCTACCAGATTTTGGTTCCGATTGTAATAATTTTTCAGTTATTAAAACAAACTGAAACAAGGTCGAAAATTGTTAGATGTCGAAAACTTAACATTTTAATGTTTAATAATAATCTATATATATAAAAATGAATTGGTGTCTGTTTGTACGCGCCTAACTCGGCTGAATATCATCCGATTTGCATTGGGATTTTTTTGTTGGGTTTGTATTAAACAAGGTAAACAGATAGCGGAGCCGAATTTTTCAAATTTTGGACGGTAAGTTTTAGAAATCGTTAAAACACAAAATTGCAGAACAAATATCGACAGATTATGACTTTGTTCTTTGTACAAGCATAACTTGGCTAAATATTATCCAATTTGCATGAGGATTTTTTGTTGGATTTGTCTTGAACCAGGTAAACACACAACGGAGCCGGTTTTTTTTTTTTTTTTTTTTTTTTTTTTTTTTTTTTTTTTTTTTTTTAACGAGTTTCTTCTCCACATGTGCAAGTGACCCGTTAGTTATAGCTGCTCTACTCGAAAATGCTTTGCTATTATATTTGGATGTTCCCGATCTACCACAACACAATTTACAACTCAAAGTCGGCTCTGTCATCATAATGCTGCGCAATCTGAACCAACCAAAACTATGCAATGGAACTAAGTTTACAGTCATCCAAGTAACAATAATCAAAGGCAAGTTCAAAGGCGAAGAAGTTCTCATTCCAAGAATTCCTTTGATACCAACCGACTTGCCATTCGAGTTTAAGCGGATTCAGTTTCAAGTTCGACCCGCATTTGCCATGACAATTAACAAATCGCAAGGCCAATCGTTACAAGTGTGTGGCCTTAATCTTGAATTCCCTTGCTTTTCACATATACAACTGTACGTGGCGTGTTCGCGTGTCGGAAAGCCATCTGCATTGTTAGTTTATGCACCGGACAACAAAACAAACAACGTTGTTTATCACAAAGCGTTGCAGTGACCTAATCATTTCTGTTTAAATAAAAGTAATTTTAATCAATTTAATATCAATTGTTTAATTCTTTCTTAAGAGAGGCTCGACTTTCGAAAGGGACATTTAGTCAATTTAAGGCAGAACGAAGTTCGCCGGGTCAGCATGGGGATGTTTTTGTTGGGTTTGTATTAAACCAGGTAAACGAATAGCGGAGCCGAATTTTTCAATTTTTGAACGGTATTTTTTAAAAATCGTTAAAACAAAAAATTGCGGAACAAATATCGCCAAGTAATGACTTTGTTCTTTGTACAAGCATTACTTGGCTAAATATTATCCGATTTGCATGAGGATTTTTTTTGTTGGATTAGTTTTGAACCAGGTAAACACACAACGGAGCCGGTTTTTTTTTTTAATTTCAATTTTTTTTTCACTAGCTAAAACAATAAAAATAAGCTAAAAAAATATAAATTGACAAATTTTTCGATCTATAATTCAAAAAAAATTAAATAAACGTAAAATTAGTTGAACTTCAATATAGTCCGTAAATTAATTTAACTTTTTAACTTTTAAATAGTATTTTGTTTGGTGACCAACACAGTGTATAAAGGTATCTACTAAGTTACCAAGTGCGAAGTGAAATTTAATGGATTAGTGTTAATTTTTTTTCTTTTTTTTAAGAACATTGTGATAACTAAAATTGAGGCTTTAATTTTATCGATAACGAATTTTAATAAGGTATTTTGTGAACGACCTATTTGTGTGTAATGCAATTGATATAGATGGTTATGCTAATGATATTGTCCCTGCAGGATTTTTCTATAAGTGTCATTATGCCGCCAATAAGACGATCAAACATTGGAGCGCGCAATAAAAACACGAGACGAGTGGCTATTCTGCGTGCGAATGCGAATCAAGAATCACAAGAGGAGATAGCCGATCATATGGAAGCAGATCGCGTAGGTGTCATTATGCCACCAATAAGGCAATCAAACATTGGAGGGCGCAATAAAAATACGAGACGAGTGGCTAATCTACGTGCGAATCAAATGGATGAACAGCATGCACATCGCAATGAACAAGTCCGTTTACGAATGACTAACATGCGTGACGCATTTTCACAAGAGGATATAGCCAAGCATATGGAAGCAGATCGTGTAGCAAGAGCCACCCGTCGTACAAATGATGATCTAGATGAACGTAACTTTAATCGACGTTAAGAGCGAAGGACACGAGCGCCACCTTATAATTTAAATCGGGCTGCATTCAGATATGATTCCACACTAACGTACAATGATCTTCCGTGCGTTAATATTTGGCCATTGAATGTCGTCTGTCAGCAATGCAATGCATTGAAGTTCTCGGCGGAAACGCCTGGGTTGTGTTGTGCAGGAGGAAAAGTAAAATTACCTGTTTTGGCCCCGCCACCGCAGCCATTGCGATCACTTCTGTATAAAGATACAACGCAATCACGGCATTTCCTCGCGCACATTCAACAATACAACGGCTGCTTCCAAATGACGTCTTTTGGAGCCACTGTTATCCAAGAACGTGGTTACAATCGTGGTAATGTCGTCAGAAGAACTTTAACATTATGTCCAGTGTGGATAAATTGTCACATTATCCTTCTACTATTCAGATCCAAGGACAAATCCACCATCGTGTGGGAGCTCTTTTGCCGCAATTGAACGAGCATCATAAGTTCCTTCAGATTTATTTTCTTGGAAATTCAAATGAGGAACTCGATCAGCGTTGTGCTATTTTTCGTGCTATGAAACCTGAGATCATCGAACAATTGCAACAACTCCTACACGAACGCAATGCGTTGGTTAAAGTATTCAAAACTGCATTGGAAGCGATGCCTTCTGATCATTATAAGATTATTATCAGCGCAGACAAAAGACCAAGTGGTACCCATGCACGACAATTTAATGCTCCAACAATTGACTAGGTAGCGGTGCTAAATGCTGGCGAAAATGTTCAATCACGCGACATAGTCCTCAAGCGAAGTGATAATGGACAGTTTCTACGCGTGATGGAGACCCACCGGTCATACGACACATTACAATATCCGCTTATGTTTTCGGAAGGCGATGATGGCTACCATTTTCAAATTAAAATGGTAAGCCCACTCTTCGGTTAGTTCCTCAGTTTTCCGACATATCTTTTTCATCAACTATTAATGGGATTATCTTTCAGGGCATGATACAAATAAGAAAGTCAGCAGCATGAACTTCTACGCATATCACTTCATGATTCGCCAGGATGCCGACAACCATCTGTTAAGATATCGCCGATTGTTTCAACAGTATTGCGCCAACATGTACGTTAAGATAGAAACAGAACGCCTAAATTTCATCCGATTAAATCAAAATAAATTGCTTTCGGAAGAATACATTAACTTAAGAGATGCCATACATTTGGATGGAGATGCAGCAGCAGCAAACATCGGCCGGTTGACTATTCTCCCAGCAACATATGTTGGAAGTCCGAGGCATATGCACGAATATGCGCAAGATGCAATGACATATGTGCGGCATTACGGACGCCCCGACTTATTCATAACATTCACCTGCAATCCAAAATGGCCAGAAATTACGCAACTCTTACTTTGAGGACAAACTTCGAGCGACCGCCACGACATCACTGCACGAGTTTTCAAACAAAAACTATTAATGATCATTGACTTCATCACGAAACACAATATTTTTGGACAGCCGCATTGTTGGATGTATTCGGTGGAATAGCAGAAGCGACCAGACCAGGTCGATTCAATCATTAGCACCGAAATACCCAGTAAAGAAGCCGACCCGGAATTGTGTGAAGTCGTAACTACGCAGATGATTCATGGGCCTTGCGGAAATCACAATCCAGATTCGCCTTGCATGGTCGCAAATAAATGTTCTAAGCGATATCCACATTCCCTCCTGGCAGAGACAATCACTATCAATGATGGATACCCATTGTATAGGCGGCGATCACCAGATGACAATGGCAGAACAGTCGCAATGAAAGTGAAAGGGAAAGATGTCTTGGTGGACAACACTTGAATTGTTCCATATTGTCCTCTTCTCTCTAAAGTATTTAAAACGCACATAAACGTTGAATACTGCAATTCGGTGAAGTCCATCAAGTACGTTTGCAAGTACGTCAACAAAGGAAGCGTGCTATCAATTAGGGCGTTATGTGAGTTGCAATGAGGCAATTTGGAGAATATTTTCCTTTCCGATACACGAACGACATCCGACCGTTCAACATTTGGCGGTTCACTTGGAGAATGGTCAGCGCGTATATTTCAGGGAAGAGAATGCAGCTCAGCGAGCTGAACAGGCACCAGCAACAACGTTAACGAGTTTCTTCTCCACCTGCGCAAGTGACCCGTTCGCTAGAACGCTGCTCTACTCGGAAATGCCTCGCTATTATATTTGGAATGCGTCGTACAAAAAATTTCAACGTCGAAAACAAGGGCAAGCTGTTGCTGGATATGCGGATGTGTACTCAACTGATGCAATTGGTCGTATCTATACTGTTCATCCAAAAAATAACGACTGCTTCTATCTGCAATTGCTTTTGGTCAATGTGCCTGGTCCAACTTCGTACGAGAACCTGCGGACTGTTGATGGTGTGCTGTGTGCCACATTTAGAGAAGCCTGTCAGCGGATGAATTTGCTTGCCAACGACAATCATTGGGACGCAACACTTGCCGATGCTACAGTTTCTGCGCCTGCGACTCAAATTCGTACATTGTTTGCCATCATCATCTCGACATGTTTTCCATCGAACCCCCTCATATTGTGGGACAAGTACAAGGACAACATGGCTGACGATATTTTGCATCGAGTTCGAAGAACAACATCAAATCCCGAACTTCAAATGCACGATGAGATCCGCAACGAGGCGCTGATATTGATCGAAGACATGTGTATGCTCATGTGCAGCAACCTGTTGAGTAAACTGGGAATGCCAACTCCCAATCGCTCAATGAACGATGCATTTAATAGAGAATTGCAACGCGAGCGAGAATTCGATCAAGACGCTTTGACAGAAACAGTTCGCACCAATGTCCCACTGCTCAATCCCGAGCAAAAGAACGGTAACGGTGGCATATTCTTCCTGGATGCACCTGGTGGAACTGGCAAAACGTTTCTCCTTTCCTTGATTTTGGCTTCAATTCGGTCAAGATCCGACATCGCACTTGCGGTTGCCTCTTCTGGAATAGCGGCCACGTTGTTGGAAGGTGGTCGCACAGCACATTCAGCGTTAAAATTGCCACTGAATCTGCAGTTGAATGAGGAACCAACATGCAATATTTCAAGAAATTCAGCTATGGCACAAGTGTTGAAAACTTGCAAAATTATCATCTGGGATGAATGCACAATGGCACACAAGCGAGCATTGGAGGCTCTTGATTGAACAATGAAAGATTTACGGAACAATGTGAGACGCTTTGGAGGAGCAATGATATTGCTAGCCGGTGATTTCCGTCAAATTTTACCAGTAATCCCGCGATCAACGCCTGCAGATGAACTCAACGCTTGCCTGAAATTATCTTAATTCTGGCGATACGTAAAGAAGCTGCAGTTGACGACGAACATGCGAGTTGCGTTGCAGAACGATCCATCAGCCGATGGTTTTGCAAAACAACTGTTTACAATTGGAAATGGTCAAATTACCGTTGATGCTGCAACTGGCCTGATTTCGTTCCCGCTGAATTTTTGTGAATTCACATCATCGAAGGAAGAGCTCATCAGTAAAGTGTTCCCTAACATCGGTCACAATTATTTAAACCACGATTGGCTCAGTGAACGCGCGATATTAGCTGCGAAAAATAAGGACGTCGATGATTTGAATTTCATCATTCAAAATAAAATCGCATTCGTTTTAATCGGTGGATCGCATAATAAATGATGATGAAGCAACAAACTATCCAATTGAATTTTTGAATTCGTTGGATGTTCCTGGTCTACCACCACACAATTTGCAACTCAAAGTCGGCTCTGTCATCATAATGCTGCGAAATCTGAACCAACCAAAATTATGCAATGGAACTAGGTTGACAGTGAAGAAACTCATGAACAACGTCATCCAAGCAACAATAATCAAAGGCAAGCTCAAAGGCGAAGAAGTTCTCATTCCAAGAATTCCTATGATACAGAACGACTTGCCGTTCGAGTTAAAGTGGATTCAGTTTCCCGTTCGAATCGCATTCGCCATGACAATTAACAAATCGCAAGGCCAATCGTTACAAGTGTGTGGCCTTAATCTTGAATTCCCTTGCTTTTCACATGGACAACTGTACGTGGCGTGTTCGCGTGTCGGAAAGCCATCTGCATTGTTTGTTTATGCACCGGACAACAAAACAAACAACGTTGTTATCACAAAGCGTTGCAGTGCCCTAATCATTTCTGTTTAAATAAAAGTAATTTTAATCAATTTAATATCAATTGTTTAATTCTTTCTTAAGAGAGGCTCGACTTTGGAAAGGGACATTTATTCAATTTAAGGCGGAACGAAGTTCGCCGGGTCAGCTAGTCTATATATATAAAAATGAGTTTGATTTATGTTTGACCATTTATATCTCGAGTTTGACATCACCGAATTTGATGATTCCTTTTTTGCTGAAAAGGTATTTATTTGCACCAGGTTTTTGTGTAAAAAAAATAATACAATGTATGTTACGTATGTTGCATATGTTGCAAATGCACTTGCCACCATGCAATCAGCTAATCAACAAATTAAATAATTGATCATAACTGAAATGTATGCATAGTTATGAATCATTATGCAACATACAATATACAACATTTGCAACAAATGCATTTATATCTAGAGTTTGACAACATCAATTTTAGTGATTCTTTTTTTGCCCAATAGGTATTTATTTGCACCAGGTTTGTCTGTAAAAAAATAATACCATGTATGCTACGTATGTTGCATATGTTGCAAATGCACTTGCCAGTATGCAATCAATTAATTGTGGTCATACAGGGCACTCTGCACTTACATTGCCTTTAAACATCCAGGTAAACAAAGCGCCTACATGTAATATTTCTAAAACGTCGGCAATGGCCAAAGTCTCGCAACAGTGTAGGATTATTGTATGGGATGAGTGTACAATGGCACACAAAAAGTCACTTGAAGCTTTAGATCGAACTCTGAAAGATTTGCGAGGTAGCCAAGTAATATTTGGTGGCGCCATAATATTGTTGGCGGGTGATTTCAGACAAACTTTGCCGGTCATACCCCGATCGACTACTGCGGATGTCAATGCCTTAAATGTTCTCCTTTGTGGATATATTGTTAAAACACTCACTAAAGTGATCCATCTGCTGCAGAATTTTCAAAGCAGCTGTTGGATATTGGAAATGGAAAAATGTCCGTTGACGTTGATAGTTCAAATGGCCAAATAACACTGCAAATTTCTATTGTATAAGGAATTCAAACAAAGAATTGGTTCAAAGTGTGTTTCCAAGTATTGATTATAATGCTGAGTAATATTAATCAACCTCAACTTTGCAATGGTACTAGACTAGCTGGAAAAAAGTGAATGAACAATCTAATTGAAGCTAGGATTATTAGTGACAAATATAAAGGGGAAGATGTTTTGATCTCCAGAATTCTAATCATTCTACCTGATTAGCCATTTGATTTTAAACGTCATCAATTTCCTATTCGCCTTGCTTTTGCCATCACTATAAATAAAGCCCGAGGTCAGTTTTTGAAAATTTGCGGTATTGATTTCTCATGGTCAACTGTATATTTTGTGTTCTAGAGTAGGAAAACCGTTCGCAATTTTTATTTATGTTAAAGATGGCAATACAAAAAATGTTGTTTATAAGAAAGCATTAGAATAAAATGTTAGAAATTTTAAAAACGCATTTTATTCAAATATTTTCTTTCTGCTTCCTTAAGTATTAGCATTTCTCCAGCCTGACGAATTGAAAAATTGTACGACTTTTTTTGATTGTGAAATCTGCTCAGCGAAGTGAGCATGAGTTGAGAAAACAAACAGTCAAGTATTGGAATTGAGATTTGTTAATTGTAATGGCGAAGGCAAGATGAATTGGGAACTGAATTCGTTTAAACTCAAAGGGCATATCTGTTGGGATAATTGGAATCCTCGGAATGAGAACAAACTTATTTTTAAATTTTCCGTTGAGTATGGTCGCGGGCAGCACATCACTCTTCAGTTTTCTTATGACCAAGCGCGTTCAATCGCATAGTTTTGGTTGTTTTAAATTTCGAAGCTGATGACTACCGAGCCCGCCTTCAGTTGTAAATTGTGCTGTGGTAAGTCAGGTACATCTAAGGAGTTTAAAAACTCAGTTGGATAATCAGTGGCTTCATCTTCGTTTGTTACACAGTCAATAGATTTGAATGAATGCAGAGTACCAACGATTTGATTCTCAATTATAAGGTTTAAGTCATTCACATCTCTATCCTTAGCTGCCGAAATTGGACAGATCTTTTAAGGTTCGATAAAGAGCTTCCAATGCATTATTGTGCATTCATCCCAGATGTGATTTGTGAGGCTACTAAAACTTTTTCTATTGCAGAGTGTTTTGCAATGTTACATGTCGGTTGTTCAGTAGTGTGAAGATTTAATGGCAATATTAACGCTGAATGAGCAATTTTTTTTTTTTTTTTTTTTTTAATAATTTTAACTATATGCCTGTAAGACCCAAGGTCTTTTAAATGCAAACTGCACGGCATTAGTTAGAAGGAATAGAAAGATAGGAAAGAATTTTTGTTGGTACAATGGATTGAGAATAAGATGATATTTATCTCAAGAAAATCCAATTTCTACCGCAATTTCGGATCTCGCACGAATAGTGACCAAAATCGATGACATGAGGAATGTCTTTCCTGTTCCACCAGGGGCATCCATTAAAAATAAGCCACCATTTCCATCATCAATTGTATTAATTAATTTATCATAAACTTTCTTCTATTTTGGGTTCAACAGTTCATTCGTTTGAACTGATTGGTCTAATTCATATCGATCATATTCACGTTCACGTTCCAATTCTCTATTAAATGAGTCTTTCACTCTGCGATCTGGGGCTGGCACTCCTAACCTGACTAACAAACTGCCGCACATATGAGGTAACACATATCTTCGATCAAGAGCAAAGCCTGGTTATAATTAGCCTCAAGATCAGGATTTATTGAACTGACATGAATTGGATGTAAAATGTCTTCTGCCATTTAAAAAAAACCACTTCGCAGATTTCGATCGTTTTTTTCTTTAAAACTAAAATAAATTCAAGCAATAAAATGGCGTACTTTTTTCATTGAATTAATATTTCTTTGATTTCATCTTATCTTTTCTTATCTTATATAATAAAAAAATATTAAAAATGAGTTTGATATAAATGGTTTATAAGAAAGCATTTGAATAAAATGTAAGATATTTAAAAAACGAATTTTATTCAAAGTTTTCTTTCTATACCCTTTAATATTTGCATTTCTCAATTTATACGCCTCTTGGCTAAACTGAATTTTATTAAGAGGCAACAGCCCATTGCAAATCTGCTCAGCGAAGCGGGCATGGGTTTGCTAGTTCAAATATAAGTCAGAGAAGATGGCTATAGATTTTGACTAAATTTTTTATTAGTTTCATAAGGTTATATGGCACAACAAGCAGAATAGGAAGTCAAGTCGCAGTTAACACCCTTAAAAACCACTTTGAGGCTATGTTGAATCCTGAACAGCAGCAAACTTCATTCCAGTACACAATGCCACAGGTGTTTGATAGTATTTTGGATCCAACATTTTCAATGGAAGAGCTTGCGGATGTCTTAAGAAAAGCGAAAGAAAGCAAAGCGCCGGGTGAAGATCGGATCCCTTATGAATTCTTTCAAAACGCATCACACAATTTTCTCGATAAAATGCTGACGTCCATAAACTTTGTCTATGACAAAAGTGCTGTGTCTGAAGATTTCCAAAAATCCATAATATTCCCAATACACAAAAAAAGATGATCCGAATGATGCAGAAAACTATAGAGGAATATCTTTTATGAATACGTTCGCTAAAATCTATACTGGGCTTTTAAATTCAAGACTCACAAAGTGGGTTAAGGAGAATAGGAAACTGAGCCAATTTCAGGCGGGTTTCAGAGAAGGGTTTTCTACAGTGGACCAAATATTTAATCTCACTAGTATCGCTGAAAGCTACCTACGTGGAGGCAAGAAACTATATGGCTTTTTTATCGATTTTCGTGCGGCGTTTGACACGATCAACAGAAACTGTCTTTTTTACAAATTGTCCCAAATTGGTGTTTCGACAAAGTTTCTGAATGTGTTAATAGATCTATATAGAGCTAATAAATCAGCGATCTGGAATGGCAAGCAATTATCGGATTGGTTTACCGTAGAAATTGGAGTAAGACAGGGTTGCCTACTAAGTCCCCTATTATTTTCTCTGTTCTTGGACGATATCACAGAGTACCTACCAGTTGGAATTTTGGTTGAAGGAATAAGAGTCAAAGCACTGCTTTTTGCAGATGATATAGTCTTATTAGCAGAATCACCTAGCTCACTACAGCTCATGATAAATAAATTGGAGAAATATTGCATGCATAATTGCCTTCACTTAAATACATCAAAATCGAAAGTGCTCGTCTTCAGGAAAGGAAGAGGTCGCCTAGCAGGAAATGAGAAGTGGAAATTCGGCGAAGTCAACCTCGAAGTGGTCCAATCATACAAATATCTAGGTGTAACAATAAACCACAACATGTCTTTGAAAAAACACTTTAAGTTGAAACTGGCGGATGCAAAAAGAGCTATTAATTCAACTTGGAGAAACTTGATGTCGAATTCGAAGGTGGAAATTTCATCTAAGCTTAAGGTGTTTGAAGCTGTAATGCGTTCAGTTATGTGCTATGGTGCCCAAGTATGGGGAGCTAAATGCTTTGATGATGTGGAAAAACTCTTAAGATTCTTCCTCAAAAAACTGTTTAAGCTACCATCGACGACGCCAAATTATCTTTTGGAAATTGAGAGTGGAATACCACCCCTTTTTTTATTCACACTCAAATTGAATATGAAGTATGTAAGTAAGGTAATCAATGAGGAAGATGCCAGACTGACAAAACTTCTTGTCCGAAAAGCACTGAGAACGAGAACCCTGTTTTACAAAGGCTGGGAAAATATATCTACGAGATACAACGTCACACTTGATCTGAGAGAAAATAATATTTCAGAGTGGAACCCAGTGATGCAAAATTTTGTAAGGGAAGTGGAACAGGCAATCAGAGCTGAGAGTATGGCACAAGCGGAGAGCTCGACAACACGTTTGATATACAAACAACTCAACCACCAGCCGCTAAATTACTTGAACTCTAACCTTAGTACTGCACAAATTTCGATGATAATTCGAGTGAGAGGAGAGCTCCTTAACCTGAACCATATGCCGCACCGCGAAGATCTCCCTCAGCGCTGCAGTTTATGTAACACTGGAGAGAACGAAGGTGTTATGCATTTTCTTGGAACATGTCCTATTTTAAAAGAAATAAGAAGAAACCATTATGGAGTCAATCAGATGACGATTGATGCTGTTAAACGTATCCTTGATGATAGCGAAAATTGGACCTTGTTAGTTTCATATTGCAGTACTGCACTTCGATATAGAACAAGAATTTTGAATGAAGATTTTTAAAAAAATGCTAATATCATAGTATTTTGACTTACTGATGTCAACTTTAAATTATTGTCATAACTTGTTGTCTTTTCTCGGCAGACGGCGTAGCCATGCTTAAAAGTACATTTATACAAAAATTTTATATAAAAATTGTTAAAAGTTTTAATAAAGTACATCAATAATAATAATAAAAATAATAATAAGGTTATATTCAAAAAATAAAAGGAGCACAACATAAAGCAAATCATCTTCCATTTAATGTATTTCAATGTTTGCTCATCACTATAGAGTTAAAATTTAATCAACTTTCGCCACAGCGAATAACTCCACCACAGTTGTCCACCACTGTAAATTTATTGTCCACAACAGTTGATTGCCCGCCACATTGAATTGTACACAGTGCAGTGTCTCCAAAGTGAATATGTGCACAGTGAATTTAGTTCAGTCAAATTTAATACAAGAATCGAAAATATCTACAAAAATAGGTAACGAGAATTTTATTGTTTTATTTTAAAAAGTACCTTTTGGGGATACTTAAAATGGAAAACTTGAACAAAAAACCCTGTGCGTCGTTCGCCATTTTGAAAAAAGTCTTAAATAGCGTTTACTTGATTTTCTCTGCCACTATTAGTCGTAGAGTACTTATTTTGGTTCCCTTTTGTAGGAAAAAATATTTTCTAGAATTTTTGTAAAAAAAATTTTGACAGATCTTTCCAATAACAAGTTATTGTCAAAAAACTGTCAAATTTTTGAGTTAAAAATGGATTTTCAACTTTATCTCATCCAATGTCTATCCGAACCAAAAAACACTCCGATATATTCAATAGAACATTCAACTTCCTAAATTTTTATATATTTCGATTTTATGTATACGTCAGAAGGCTTCCAAGATAGAGCACGACAAAGAATTAATTTTAACCCAACATTTTTTATTTAAGGGTATTATATTTTTAATTTATGCTGAGACATTAATAAACCAGTTTTTTATCATATCTCGATTGGTATGGATTGAGAATTTGTTTAAAACGGATTTTTGTTTTATATGTTAAAAGCTATTTGGTAGGTAAAAAAAGGGTATACTTACCTTACATTCATTTGCGTTTAAGAGAGGCAACGTCGATCATGTGCGCATATTAGAAAATAATGAAAATGCAACGGTACATGTTAGTTGTTGGAAAAATTATACAAATTAACGAATGACTTAAGCGGCTCTACGCCATCGGAGCGATAACGCTGTGTTTTTAAACACGGTACCTTGAACGTCATTGTTTACAATCATCATTATCATCCACCGGGATTTAACTTCGAAACATGTTGTTTTTTCTGCTCCGAAATAATTGGCAGTGATTTTTTTAGAAAAACAAACAAAAGGAGTAAGTGAGAAAAAAAGGGTAAGCTATAAAGTTCGAGATATTTTGATTCGTGATAAAATATTACGAAAATTATCACATCAGGATGACAATTTTTCGAAAACAGTAACTAACAGTTTAAAAGGGATATCCGATCTGACTGTGGTTAAGGCACAGTATCACTTTGACTGTTACCCGTTAATTCATCGTACAAACCCGCAGAGTCAAAATAAAGGAAGACCAGTATCGGATAAGTATTGACTCCGCCAAGGATCACATTTACACTTTAATTCAGGAAAATTGTGAAGAGTGTCAATTCACGCTCAATGAATTAATAAACCGAATTCCAAAAGAAAACAATTCACATTATCGTACCATTAAAACGCGATTGAAGAAAAAATAAAAATAAAAAAGTCAAAATATCTCGGACTTTATAGCTTACCCTTTATTTCTCACTAGCTCTTTTTGTTTGTTTTTCTAAGAAATCACTGCTAATTGTTTCGGAGCAGAAAAAACAACATGTTTCGAAGTTAAATCCCGGTGAATCATGTAATTTAAACAATGACGTTGAAGGTACCGTATTTAAAAACAAAGCGTTATCGCTCCGACGGCGTAGAGCCGCTTTTGTCATTCGTTCATTTGTATAATTTTTCCAACAACTAACATGTACCGTTTCATTTTCATTATTTTCTAATATGCGCACATGATCGAGATTGCCTCTCTTAAACGCAAATGAACGTAAGGTAAGTATACCCTTTTTTGACAACCGTTATTATTTCATTACCAAATAGCTTTTCACATATAAAATAAAAATCCATTTTAAACAAATCCTCAACCTGTACCAAACGAGATATGATAAAAAACTGGTTTAATAATGTCTCAACATAAATAAATAAAATGCACGAGTGGGTCGCACGAACTTGAACTAATGAGTGACAGTGGTTTAGGGGAGATTTTTGATAAAAATAAAATTTTCAAAATTCTTAAATAATAGCGGTTTTTGAGAAACTTTTTTTCTCAAAAACCGCTCCACAGAATTACACCAAACAGTTTTAAGATTAAGGCATTGGGGACAGTTCACTGTGTGCATTTGAATTGTCCGACACAGCGAATTGTGTCAACAGTAAATCGTGCACAGTGAATTGTGCACAGTTAATTGTGCTCAGTGAATTAGCCTAGACGGGACAATGATTCGCGGAATTTGAATGATAAGCGATTTTCAATTCGTATATAATAGGTACTCATTTAACTGAAAAACTAAATCAAGCGAAGTGTGCAATCAGCTTAACATGGAGAAACTGCTTCCAAAGTGGTATAACTCATAGCGCCAAATATCGCATCTTTGAAGCAGTAGCAAAATCTATTTTGTCTTACGGTGTCCAAGCATGGGGTCACAAATACTATGATATGGTCGAAAAACTATTAAGATATTATCTTCGAAGAACCTTTCTACTACCTGGACTGGATACTCCCCAAATTATATGTTGATGATTGAAACGGTAATGTCAGCTTTATTTACACAAACTCTAAAGCTCAACATCAACTATATAATCAAGGCAATCAATATGAACACAGAAAGACTAACCCGAAAACTTGTAGCCTTTGCAGTCACCAGTAACACTTTATGGTATAAGGACATCATGGATCTATCGTACCATTAAAACGCGATTGAAGAAAAAAAAATAAAAAAAAAATAAAAAAGTCAAAATATATCGAACTTTATAGCTTAGCTTACCCTTTATTTCTCACTAACTCTTTTTGTTTGTTTTTCTAAGAAATCACTGCTAATTGTTTCGGAGCAGAAAAAACAACATGTTTCGAAATTAAATCCCGGTGAATCATGTAATGTAAACAATGACGTTGAAGGTACCGTGTTTAAAAACAAAGCGTTATCGCTCCGACGGCGTAGAGCCGCTTTTGTCATTCGTTCATTTGTATAATTTTTCTAACAACTAACATGTACCGTTTCATTTTCATTATTTTCTAATATGCGCACATGATCGAGGTTGCCTCTCTTAAACGCAAATGAACGTAAGGTAAGTATACCCTTTTTTGACTACCGTTATTATTTCATTACCAAATAGCTTTTCACAAAGAAAATAAAAATCCATTTTAAACAAATCCTCAATCTGTACCAAACGAGATATGATAAAAAAACTGGTTTAATAATGTCTCAACATAAATAATTAAAATGCACGACTGGGTCGCACGAACTTGCTCTAATGAGTGACAGTGGTTTAGGGGAGATTTTTGATAAAAATAAAATTTTCAAAATTCTTAAATAAATACTTAAACTAAATTGAGCTGAAAAAAGTACGCTGTTTTATTTCTTGGACAAATTTGAATTTATGAGAATAAATTTATAAAAATCTGTGGCTTTTGAGAAAAAAAAGTTTTTTGTTGAAAAACTTTTTGAAAACAATTTTCAAAAAAAATCCAAAAACGCCAGCTCATAGGTATTCAGCAAATACATTTATTTAAAACTTTTTTAAAAAAATTTAATAAGCAGTTTTCAAAATATTAATTTTTTTAATTTTTTTTTTAAATGCTTTTAAAAATACAAAAAAATATTTTTCAAAAATATTGGTATGCAATACAAATTGAGCTACCTACATCTATATGTGTGTGAAATTGTGAAAGAATAAGGTGATTCGTTTTGGAGATAGACGAAAGCAAAAAAACGGTCCTATGGAAAGTACCGTTCTTTGCCATTTTTTAAAACTTTTTTTTCAGCCATATGATTGGTCGTACCTAAAAAGCAACACTGATTTTTTTAGATCGAAATCGTTAGAGCCGTTTTTGAGAAAAATAAGCTTTAACGTAACGGTTGTATGGCAGGTACCGATATTTTTTGAGCTAAAAAAAAAATTTCAATTTACCCTCTGTACAATACCTAAAAAAGTCTATATACCAAGTTTGAAGCAATTCGGTCCACATGTTTGGGCTGTAGGTGTCTATACATACAGACAGACAGACAGACAGACAGACAGACAGACAGACAGACAGACAGACAGACAGACAGACAGACAGACAGACAGACAGACAGACAGACAGACATACAGACGGACAGAATTTTTAGACCATCTTTTTTCGTCTTCGCTATCATCGTAATGTCATGTTTGATTGTTATCTCAAAACTTTTTTTTTTTTTTGACGAATGCATAACTTCCTTATATAGTACCTATAATCGCAAGTAAAAATATAATACCCTCTAATAAAAAAATTTGGGCCAAAAAAAAATTCTAAATAATATTGGGACTTTGTCGTACTCTATCTTGGAAGCCTTTTGACGTACATAAAATCGAAATATAAAACAAAAATTTTGGAAATTTAATGTTCTATTAAAAATATCAAGAGTGTTTTTTGGTTCGGATAGACATTAGATGAGATAAACTTGAAAGTCCATTTTTAACACGAAAATTTTGTTGCGGTAAATTTTACCACAACAAGTTTTGCCAACCCATTTCCCCTTTAATAACTTTTTGTCCCACATTCCCTTCCTGTTGCGGCTCCAAAATACTCTAAAGAGTGCAGTAGAAACCTGGTCCATCAGCCAGAGGACTGCTCTTTAAGTATTTTGGAAAAGTAACCAATCTAGGTTCCATCAGAGGTGTTGGACAGGAGGTCCACCTTGTTTTACAAAAGGCGGAAGAGCCTCTAAATCTTCGAGTTGTCGACAGAAGGTCGAAAGAGCAGAAAGGCATGAAGATGACTCATGTCCAACGATGTGTGAACTATCATCACACCAACATAAATGTAGTATGGCCGAGTGCCCACCATAAAGTGTCGGACATCAAAGAAAAATCACAATGATGTGTTTTTCCCTTTCTAATATTTTCTGCGCGAAGGTCTACAAAATTAAGATTTTTCCCATTTGTATAAATTCAACCATTTTGGTTGGAAAATGGTTTACTTCTTTCCAACAAGAATATTCTCCTCAAAATAATTAATTTGGGCCGGTTTGGACTGGGGACTTTGCGCGTTGTGTCGTAGTTTTTCACTTGCCTTTTTTTTTTTTAAATAAAATATAATTGACATGATACGGCTGAACACGTCCACTGAGCCTACGAGGATCGCATCCTCAACGCATAGGATCGCGTGCAATGGTGGTATCACCGCTCTCAGTCGCACGTCTCTACATAGATGGGCGAGATGCTGCTGCATGACTGAGACAAGAACACCACCACGCAAAAGATCCGAAGAGGATGGCTATATGGTCGGGGCGAAGTGGACAAGCCAGGCCTCCATTTTGAATGAAGGAATTCAATTTTGGATTTTGAGAAGAAAAGATAATTTTAATTTGGAAGAAAGAATTTTTTTTGAAAAAGAGAAGTGAAAAACTTATCGAAATCGAGAAGATAACTTGGAGTTAAGGAGTAAACGATTGAGGAAATCGAGAAGTAAATTTTGAAGACATTTTTGAGAAGGATTTTCTTGTTGGCAGGATTTTACGAAGCTAAGTATTTTTGTGTCTGGTTGAGACCAGAAATTTTAGCTTGTCTATTGTTTGTTTAATTTGTTTTTAACTCGTTTTGTTTGTGACCCTATGTGGGCAAACAAATTTAGTTGTGTAGGCCTTCGCTGAATTTTCGTTTTCCTCCCAAGATTGTGGGACTCGTGACCTTTTTCTTTTGTTTTTAACTTGCATTACCATTGTGATTTTCCTTTGTGTCACCGTGACACAAAACAGTGTTTGCTTTTCTTTATTTGCTTAAACCTATTCCTAATTTCGAGAATTAGCCTTCTGCTAACCTCGAAATACATTTGTTCTATTTTTCTTTTAGTTGAAAAGACTCTGGGTTTTCGTCCAGGCCTTCTGCCAAGGTTTCCCAGACCATTCCCTTCATACTCAATAAAAGATTCAAATTTCCCTTTGGGAATAATAATTCACTTGTTTATTTCTGTAAAAAAATTGAAGACACTTTTCAGCTTCCATTTGGTAAGGCAAACTACCATAAAAGTTTCTGGCGCCCACTTGTAACTGAGTACACCCTGTACTCTATTTACATATAATTCAAATTCGTCGTTGCTTTTTATTAATCGAGCGCGATTAATAAAACATTGTTCTTATCGAACCCACTCCCAGCTGAGCTAACGGGAGACAGCACTGCATTTGCTGTCTGGCTAGGGATTATTTTTTTGTGTATCTCTTCTCTTATCTCTTTTGATTGAGTTTTGATCAACACACCGCTTCGTTTGGCAGTTGCCAAAATATTTTGTTTCGTGCTGAACATCGTCGTTGTGCATTCTTTTCGTTTTGGTTTCTTTTTTTTTTACTCAATTAAATAGATTCGGTTTTGGTCCTGGATTCGGATAATCCAAGTAGGTTTTAATTAGTTTAAATAATATTAAATCAATTCGCGGTCGGTGTGTTTACGGTTCGCTTTTTGTTCTTAAAAAATATTCCTAGCAATTGACGCCCAATCTGTGGGGCTGGTTTTGAGATTCCAGTGGAGGAATCTAGTTTGAATTTGTTTGTTGTGCTTGGCTTTTTGTTTTGCTTTCTGTTTTAGGGAAGTGTTGTGAAATAATTATTTTAATAAAAATAATTACTTGGTGTTTTTTTTTCCATTTTGTTCAGGTGCAGGTGCAGTGGTAATCCAGTGGCTGTTTCTTCATTCATATACCACCTTTTTGGCCAGTGGTGGGAGGAATTTGGTTGTACGAGGTGAAGTAGCCTTGAACATTGTTATATGTTCAAGGCAAACAAGTTGTGAGTTTTTTTTTATTTTTTCTCTTTATTTAATTTTGTTAGTGCATTTTCTTAATCGATTTTTCTTTTTCTGTATGAAAACAATTTATTTGCACAGAAAAAGAAAACCGAAATTAGTATTGTTTATATTTTAATTATTCGATCATTATATGCACATATATAGTGCCGTCACACTCGCACTTGTAGTTTAGATTTTTTTTGACGTTTGGTCAACATTATTTAATTCATTTTCAGTGTTGCCCCTTTACATTTTTATAACATTTAGGGAAAACATTTTGACGACTTTTTTTTTTCTCAGTGAATTTTTTTTGTTTTATTTCTGCTTTTGTATAAATCTTAATTTTAATTTAATCAAGTGATTTTAATTTTTTTTTACTTTTTTTGGAAAAGGTATTTTTTTTAAACTAATTTAGAGTTTTCTTTGCGGAATTATTTTTTTGATTTTATGTACTTGTTTTTTTTCTCGGTTTTGAGTTTTGTTTTTTATTGTTTTTGTTTTGAAAAATGGATGTTAGTCAGATAAATAGACTGACTCAGGACGAGATTTCGTATGAAATAGAGAGTAGGGGTTTGACTATAGGGACGGTGGAGGAGATGCGCAAGACGCTTAGGGCCGCTCTGAAATTGCAGCGTAGGGCCTCTTTTGTAACTCCGGCCTACCCATTCACTTTTGATGTGGATCAGGTGGCCGTCGAGAAGAAGTTATTAGAAATTTCAAAACTTTTAGAAAATCCTCCGAAGTCGGAAACTTCGAAGGAGTATCTTAAAATTTTAACGAAGATTGAGTGGGGGTTACGTAGGATGGATAGGTCGGTCCCTGAGAATGATTTGCAGGAGAAGTGTAGGTTAGGGTTGAAAAATAAATTAATAATAGCTTTGGCTGACCTAGATGGGGATGAAGACGAAGATGAGGAAGAAGAAGAAAAGAAAGAGGAAGAAGAGGTAGAAGAGGTAGAAGTAGTAGATAGACAGGGACCGAAATCGAAAAAGAGTTCAGTGGGAAAGGAACTTGATAGTGAAAGTGAACCTCGGAGAAGTAAGTCGGTGATCACTTCTGCCAGTGCACCGATTGGTATAGGAGAGGCAGACAGTAGGAGTAGGGATATTAGTGGGCAAGTTAACACCACAGTAGAACAGGTGGTGGTAAATGCAGAAAAGTTTCAGAACTTGGCAAAGTGGGATGTGAAGTTCACTGGGGAGCGCTGTGGTGCCTCAGTGAACTCGTTTTTAGAAAGAGTTGAGGAGTTGAGACAGGCTAGGGGGGTTTCAGAAAACCAACTTTTTAAGGCAGCGGTCGAGCTTTTCGTAGGAAAAGCTTTAATTTGGTTTAGGGCGATTAGGATTTCGGTTGGTTCGTGGCAAGAACTTGTCAAGGAGTTGAAACTTGAATTCTTGCCACCGAACTATGATGACCAGCTTCTCGGTGAGATTAGGCGTCGTACACAAGGCAAAGATGAATCCATCGGAGTCTATGTGGCGACAATGCAGAATTTGTTTGGTAGGTTAACCGACCAAATCTCAGAAAGTAGGAAGCTGTCAATGATTCAAAGGAACTTGACACCTTTCTACCAAACTCAGCTTGGTTTGGCTAAACCAAGTTGCGTTTCGGATTTGGTTGCTTTAGGTAGGAATTTAGAAGCGGTTAGGGCGAATGTGGAAGCGTATGTTCCACCACCTAGTGTTAGGAATAATAGGACTTTGCTAGAGCCGGATCTGGCATACGTAGGTTTTGATTCTTCGGAAGTTTCGGTTGTTTCGGACAACAACCTAACTGTTCATCAGGCCCAAACTTCATCCCAACCCCGACCTTCGTCTAGTATTAGGTGTTTTAATTGCAATGGGTCAGGCCATTATGCAAATAGGTGTTCTGCTCCTAGGCGTTGTTTTGGTTGTGGCGCTGCAGGTGTCTCGAGACAAAATTGTAGAAAGTGTTCGGGAAATGGGCAACGGACTCCTGCGCCAGCAGGGCGGGAAGTCCGAAGACGTTGACAGGGTTGCCTGCTGGTAACCAGTCGGCGGATGTTATTCATTTAGGGTTTACTCTCGAGGCAAACGGTAATGATAGGAGACCATTTTTGAGTGTTAGTGTTTATGGTTCTAAATTTTTAGGTTTATTAGATTCAGGAGCTTCTAGAACCATAATAGGTAGGGATGCCTGGTTAATGATAGGAAATTTAGGGCTTTCTTTGAAAAAAGACTCTGTTCACTGCGTGTGTTTGGCAGATGGAACAAGAGTTGAAGTTTTGGGAGTGATCTCTCTTCCAATTATAGTTGAGGATAGGGCAGTGTTAGTTGACTGTTTGGTCATCCCTTCATTGCCACATACGGTGATTCTCGGCGCAGATTTTTGGGCGCTGTCGGGTATTGTCCCGGATTTAAGATCACGGATGTGGACTTTTTCGGAGCAGGACAGTCCTGTTTCGATATGTTCGATTACAGAACGATCTGAGTTGAGTGTTAGGGAAATTGAAACATTAGAAGAGTTTATAGGAGAATCTTTTAGGAAAATGCCTGAAGGCTTAGGGTGTACAACGTTAGTTAAACACAAGATTAGGACGTCGGCGGAACCGATAAAACAACGGTATTATCCGGTTTCCCCGGCAATGCAGGAACATATTGATAGGGAATTGAATGAGATTTTAGAGGCAGGAGTTATTGAGAGATCGACAAGTGCTTGGTCGGCTCCAATACTTTTAGTTAAAAAGAAAGACGGCTCTTATAGATTCTGTGTGGATTATAGGAAGCTGAATAAGAATACTGATAGGGATGCTTATCCACTTCCGTATATTAATTCAATTTTATATAGGCTTCGGGGTGCTAAGTTCTTGTCTTCTTTAGATATCAAGTCAGCGTATTGGCAGATACCTATGGAGGAAGAATCTAAGCACTTTACTGCCTTTACGGTACCTGGGAGGGGTCTGTTTCAGTTTAGGAGAATGCCGTTCGGTCACCGGCGACTTGGCAGAGGTTTATCGACACAGTTTTGGGTGCCGACCTGGAGCCATTCGTCTTCGTCTATTTAGACGACATCATCATCATTTCAGAAACTTTCGAGTAAACATCTTGAAATTCTGAATGAGGTGATGAAAAGGTTGAGTGAGGCAGGATTAAAAGTGAGTTGGGAAAAATGCAACTTCTGCATGCCCTCTCTTAAATTTTTAGGTTATATAGTGGATCGAAATGGGTTACATGTAGATCCAGAAAAAGTGGAAAGCATGGTTAGGATTCCAGCACCGAAAAATATTAAAGAAGTTAGGAGTTTTATAGGGACAGTTTCCTGGTACCGTCGTTTTGTACCAAATTTTGCAGAATTGCTTAGGCCCTTGTCAGATTTGCTGAAAAAGAATAAAAAGTTCATTTGGAGTCAGGAATGTGAGGATAGTTTTAGAAAGGCAAAGGAGTGTTTGGTGACAGCACCTATACTCACTTGCCCAGATTTCAAGCGACCATTTGTCGTTCAAACAGACGCGTCAGATTACGGTATCGGTGCGGTTCTTTCACAGAACTTTGATGAGGGAGAAAAGGTTGTCTGTTACCTTAGTAGGTCGTTAAATCGTAACGAAAGAAACTATAGCACAACAGAGAAAGAATGCTTGGCTGTACTTTGGGCTATTGAGAAGTTGCGCCCGTATATCGAAGGTGTTCGGTTTACGGTTCTGACGGATCACTATTCCTTGGTATGGTTAAGCAATCTTAAAGATCCACAGGGTAGGTTGGCTCGTTGGGCCATTAGGTTACAGCAGTTTGACTTTGAAATCATTCACCGCAAGGGCAAAGAGCATGTAGTTCCGGATATGCTTTCTCGAAGAGTGCCACAGTTGGGTGGTATCTCAGATGAGGATTTAGACCCTTGGGTGGCTAAAATGATTTCAACAGTCAATGCCAATCCACTTAGGTTTCCAGCTTGGAGAGTTGAACAAGGGAAGTTGTTCAAACTGGTGAAGCCAAATCATGTCGTAGTACATGAAACTAATCAGGAGTGGAAGAGAGTGATAGGTAAAAATGAAAGATTAGGTATTTTGCAGGAGAACCATGATAGTCCGTTAGCAGGACACATGGGTGTTAGGAAAACTTTCGCCAGAGTAATGGCAAAATTTTACTGGCCAAAAATGAGGGCCGATATAACCAGGTATGTTAGGAATTGTAAAGTTTGCCAACAGGTAAAGCCGGTGAATGATAAGCCAGCTGGTTTGATGACGGAGAGGGTAGGAATCAAATCACCATGGGAGATGATTTGTATAGATCTGGTAGGTCCACTTCCTAAGTCGAGTAGGGGCTTTACATACATTTTGACGGTAGTGGATTACTTTTCAAAGTTTCCACTACTCTTTTCGCTGAGGTCGGCTACGGCCAAATCAATTTGTAGGGAATTAGAAGACAATGTCTTCCTTCTTTTCGGCATTCCCAAGGCGATCGTTTGTGACAATGGTCCTCAGTTCCGTTCCAAGGAACTGAAAACGCTTTGCCGGGCGTACGCTTCACAATTAAAGTTCACAGCCCATTATCATCCGCAGGCGAATCCTGCGGAAAGGATAAATCAAATCATTAAGACGACGTTGAGGGCTTACGTCGCTGAAAACCACAGAGTGTGGGATTCACAGCTGCAGAAGGTGGCGTGCGCGATTCGCACGTCACAACATGAGGTTTTAGGAGTTTCTCCTTATTATGCAAATTTTGGAAGGGATATGGTGACTTCTGGTCGTGAAGTACCATTGGTTGATGATAGCTCCGAAACGGTTCAAGATCAGGTCGAGATTGAGAATCGTTTCAAAGAGCTTAGAGACGATATTTTAAAAAAAACTACAGGCAGCTTCTAAGAGATCTGCCCAAGCCTACAATCTTCGACGGCGGGATGTTCAATATCACCCCGGCGAACTTGTATGGCGTAGAAATTTCTCGTTGTCGGATGCCGCGAATTATTACGCCGCGAAGTTAGCACCGAAGTTTGTCGGTCCGTTTAGAATTAAAAAGCGTTTGTCACTTTGGACTTACTTGCTTGAAGATAGTAATTGTAAAGACCGCGGAACTTGGAATGTCAAGGATTTAAAACCGTATACCGACGCATCCGATTAGTAAAGTAACGTAGCTTGATTTTTTTTGTTCTTATAATTTACATTTTGGTCTTAAATTTAATTTTTCGCTTACTTTGAGTATTTGATTTTTGATAATATTTTTTTTATTTTTTTTGTTTTGATTTGGTTTTACTGTTGTTATTTATAATTAACATTTACATTGTTTTTAGTTTTTTTTTGATGGAAAATAATACCTTTTTCTTTTCCCGGGCACATCTTTGGAAATGTATTACAATTCTAACGAATTGTAAGTACATTTCCTAGGAGGTGAGGGTGGGATTTGTTGCGGTAAATTTTACCACAACAAGTTTTGCCAACCCATTTTCCCTTTAATAACTTTTTGTCCCACATTCCCTTCCTGTTGCAGCTCCAAAATACTCTAAAGAGTGCAGTAGAAACCTGGTCCATCAGCCAGAGGACTGCTCTTTAAGTATTTTGGAAAAGTAACCAATCTAGGTTCCATCAGAGGTGTTGGACAGGAGGTCCACTTGTTTTACGAAAGGCGGAAGAGCCACTAAATCTTCGAGTTGTCGACAGAAGGTCGAAAGAGCAGAAAGGCATGAAGATGACTCATGTCCAACGATGTGTGAACTATCATCACACCAACATAAATGTAGTATGGCCGAGTGCCCACCATAAAGTGTCGGACATCAAAGAAAAATCACAATGATGTGTTTTTCCCTTTCTAATATTTTCTGCGCGAAAGTCTACAAAATTAAGATTTTTCCCATTTGTATAAATTCAACCATTTTAGTTGGAAAATGGTTTAGTTCTTTCCAACAAGAATATTCTCCTCAAAATAATTAATTTGGGCCGGTTTGGACTGGGGACTTTGCGCGTTGTGTCGTAGTTTTTCACTTGCCTTTTTTTTTAAATAAAATATAATTGACATGATACGGCTGAACACGTCCACTGAGCCTACGAGGATCGCATCCTCAACGCATAGGATCGCGTGCAATGGTGGTATCACCGCTCTCAGTCGCACGTCTCTGCATAGATGGGCGAGATGCTGCTGCATGACTGAGACAAGAACACCACCACGCAAAAGATCCGAAGAGGATGGCTATATGGTCGGGGCGAAGTGGACAAGCCAGGCCTCCATTTTGAATGAAGGAATTCAATTTTGGATTTTGAGAAGAAAAGATAATTTTAATTTGGAAGAAAGAATTTTTTTTGAAAAAGAGAAGTGAAAAACTTATCGAAATCGAGAAGATAACTTGGAGTTAAGGAGTAAACGATTGAGGAAATCGAGAAGTAAATTTTGAAGACATTTTTGAGAAGGATTTTCTTGTTGGCGGGATTTTACGAAGCTAAGTATTTTTGTGTCTGGTTGAGACCAGAAATTTTAGCTTGTCTATTGTTTGTTTAATTTGTTTTTAACTCGTTTTGTTTGTGACCCTATGTGGGGCAAACAAATTTAGTTGTGTAGGCCTTCGCTGAATTTTCGTTTTCCTCCCAAGATTGTGGGACTCGTGACCTTTTTCTTTTGTTTTTAACTTGCATTACCATTGTGATTTTCCTTTGTGTCACCGTGACACAAAACAGTGTTTGCTTTTCTTTATTTGCTTAAACCTATTCCTAATTTCGAGAATTAGCCTTCTGCTAACCTCGAAATACATTTGTTCTATTTTTCTTTTAGTTGAAAAGACTCTGGGTTTTCGTCCAGGCCTTCTGCCAAGGTTTCCCAGACCATTCCCTTCATACTCAATAAAAGATTCAAATTTCCCTTTGGGAATAATAAATTCACTTGTTTATTTCTGTAAAAAAATTGAAGACACTTTTCAGCTTCCATTTGGTAAGGAAAACTACCATAAAAGTTTCCTGGCGCCCACTTGTAACTGAGTACACCCTGTACTCTATTTACACATAATTCAAATTCGTCGTTGCTTTTTATTAATCGAGCGAGTTATGTATAAGACACATTCCTCTCCATCATTGCTAGATATCCGGTTAGCGGATACCTTCAATTATTTGCATGGGAAAGATTCTATTCCCACATTATAATTATTCATAGTTTGCACATTCCTTCACGGAGCAGACTGCAATATGAATATCACTTTAATGTTTGGTCATTTTTGCTGACCTAACACAATAATAAATGAATGAGGTATCTTGGAAAATTTCTGAGAGTTGCTTTTAATCCGCAAAACACATCAGACGTGTTTTTGTTTTTGACACTAAGAAAATTATGAAATAAATAATAAACGATTAAATAAATTTTGTATTTGTGTAACTTGTTGTTTGTTTTTTTTTAAAAAACCATTCGGTACGCGATAATAGATAAATGGCGCAGTCGGTAGGATAATTAAATAAAAATAAATAAAAATATAATTATCCAGTGATACGAACCGTACCTACCATAAGTGACACTAATACGAAAAAAAAAAAAAAAAAAAAAAAAAATTTTGAATTGTGAGTGAAAATTGTAAAGTAAAGCAGTGAACCCAATAATAAAATCGTCCAAGATTAAGTTGTGGTTGCTTATACTAAACAAAAAAAAATATTGATAAACACGAAAAGTGTAAAACAATACCTAAAAATAGTTAATATTGATAAACACGAAAAGTGTAGAACAATAATTAAATACAATTAATGTTGACAAGAAGTCAATCAAAAACAAAACAATTCGACGAAAATCGTAACTTAGAAGAAGTCAAAATGGAACAACTCCAAGAACAGCTAAGACAAAGAGAGGAGCAGATTATGTTGAGAGAACAACAATTGGAACAGCTTAACACAGCTTTTCAAAACCTCCAAACCAGAGAAACAGCCCGACTCGACAAGGAAAGAATATCAAGAGAAGTAAAGCATATGACAACGTTCACCGGGACAGGCGACGTAACGGTCAACAGCTTCATAAGAAATGTGGAATATTATATTGGGGATACGACAAGCCTTACGTTAAGAAAATACATGGTGAGGACAATTTACAACGAGAAAATACAAGGACAAGCGAAGGAAATATTGATCAACCTACCAGATGCAGGGAACTGGGACGAAATCAAAAGGCAGTTGAAGTTGCACTACAAGCCGGACGTTGAACCCAGCCAGATTTACAGGATGGTAAACAGCCTCAAAGTAAATACAGTAAGTGAACTTTTATTAGAAATTCAAAAAATTAAATACAAAAGTGATGAATTAAAAGAATATTATAAAGGCGATAGCGCCATAGACTTAGGTACTGTAAATTCGATGTTGGTCAATATAATTAAAGAGATGAGTCAAGGTGTTTTGTTAGACAAAATATATGAAGAGAAAAATCTAGATAAAGTATTTGAGATAATGATAAAGAGAAGATATGAAGACAGCTGTATTAGGGATGAATTTAAGAAAAATAATATTGCCAATAAAATAGATAATAGACAAATTAAAAATCAGAACAAGATAGGATTTGCTAGAAATCAAAATAATTATTACAACAATAGTCAACAAAATAATAGAAGTTCAGAAAATTTTAGGCAGTTTAATCAAAGCAATAATTATCCTAATAATAGAAACACTAGTAATTTTAACACTACAAACAGTAGAAACACTTATAATACAAATAATAGAAATGCAAGTAACTACAATAACTTTAATAGAAGAAATTCAGGTAATTTTAATGGTTATAAAAATTCAGGAAATTATTATGGACATTCAGGTCAAAATCGTTCGCACAACCAAAATTATCAAAGACATGAAGAACCCATGTCTATAGGCAATATAGAGGCAAATAATTCACAAAATAACAGTGAGATAAATAATGTCGAGTTTTTTATCAACTAGCCTCGGATGAATTACCTACGATAGAAATTACCATACAAAACAAAAAATATTTAGCTTTAATAGATACGGGGTCTACCCTTAGTATTATCGACGATAGGATTGGTGTTTTTAAGAGGGTCAAAATAAAACCAATGCATTTTACAACCATAAATGGTAAGGACGCAATTGAGTTTGAAGCGCATACACCAGCGCCTGAAGAACTTCAGTTTCCTAAAGGAGCTTTTATAAGATGGAAAGTTAAAAACTTACCCAATAGACGATACCAATTTATAATTGGAATCGACATTCTTAATAAATTAAACACCTTAATCGATTTAGAGTCAGGAACAATAGTTCTCAACGAACAACGAATAAAAATTCTAGGAAAACCTTTTACATATGATGAAATTTATACATTAGAAACAATAAACGATAGTGACATAATTAATCGACTTAAACTTGATTATTTAAATAAAGAAGAACATGTAGCTGTAACCAAAATAATACAGAGATTTCAAAATTTATTTTTTAAAGAAGGAGATAAGCTAACGAGCACTCCAATAATTAAACATGAAATAAAGACAACTACAGATTGTCAAGTCAATGCGAAATTATATAGGTATCCTCCTAAACATGAGGAAGAAGTGAGAAGACAGATAGCTGAAATGGAAGAGCAAGGAATTATTAGAAAAAGTAGATCTAAATACTCAAGTCCGTTAATAGTCGTTCCGAAAAAAAATGATAATTCGGGAGTTCAAAAATTTCGTATAGTTATAGACTATAGGAAATTAAATGAAATAACTATAGATGACAAACAACCACTTCCTAATATGGACGCCATATTAGACAAGATGGGAAGGTCGAACTATTTCACAACTTTAGATTTAGCTAAAGGCTATTATCAAATTTTAGTAAAAGAGGAAGACATTCCAAAGACAGCGTTTGTAACACCACAAGGTTTATATGAGTTTGTTAGAATGCCGTTTGGTTTAAAGAATGCCCCAGCGACATTCCAAAGGCTAATGAATGACATTTTAAGAGATTTCATAAACATTTCATGTGTAGTATATCTAGACGATATACTTATTTTCAGCACATCACTTGAGGAACATATACAATCTATAACTGCAATATTTAAAGTACTTGAAGATAAAGGATTAAAAATTCAGATTGATAAATGCAGCTTTATGAAAAAAGAAACTCAGTTTCTGGGTCATGTTCTTACAGAAGATGGTTTTAAACCAAATCCTGATAAGATTAAAGTAATTGAAAACTTAGAATTACCTCAAACCCAAAAACAAATCAAAAGTTTTTTAGGTCTTAGTGGATTTTACAGAAAATTCATTAAGGACTACGCAAAAATAGCGCAGCCTATGACAAAGTATCTTAAGAAAGATACTAAACTTAGGACTACAGATCCAAACTATATAGTTGCTTTTGAGAAACTTAAAAGCCTTATTTGTTCCCATCCTATTTTAATATTCCCAGATTTTAAAAAACAGTTTCAATTAACAACGGACGCATCAAAATATGCGTTAGGGGCAGTTCTGTCGCAAGAAGGACATCCAGTGTGTTTTGCTTCTAGAACACTAAATAAGCATGAAATTAATTATTCCGCAACGGATAAAGAATTTCTGGCTATAATGTGGTCAGTCAGTTATTTTCGACCGTATCTGTACGGTAATAAATTTAAAATCTATACGGATCATCAACCGATAAAATACTTACATGCTAAATACAAGGGAAAAGATATGTCAGCCAGACATCAAAGGTGGCTTCTAAAATTAGGAGAATATAATTTTGAAATAGAGTATTTGCAGGGAAAAGACAATAAAGTCGCAGACTTTCTTAGCAGAATTGAAATTAACGAGGACGTTAAGTCTGAAGATGGAGGGATGAGTATGTATAACAACTTTTCAAATATATGTATATGAAGACGAAGTTTCAGATGTAGGTTTACTATTTAATTTAGAAGATGATGAGAATGAAACCACCATGGCAACAATTCATTCCGCAGAAGAAGAATTGTTAGATCATATTCCGATAAAGGAAGAAATTGTAAACAAGTACAAAACTCAAATAATTTTGACGAATAATAAAGTCCAAGAAATAGAAATAATTCATGGGAAAAGAATAATATACATTGCAGAATGTGATTTTCAAAATCTTAATGGTATTTTTAGAAGATTTATAAAAAAAGGATTAACGGGTATATATTCAGAACTAAGCGATAATAAGTACAACATAGTACAAGAAAAATTAAGAGAATTATTCTCAAACGATAGTCAGATAAAATTTATAAAGTGTTCATTCAGGGCACAAGATATAAAAACAGAAACAGAAGCAATTAAACAAATTTCGATTTACCATGTCAAGGTAAGCTTACATTCAGGTATTCAAGAAACTTTCAATCAAATTAAAAACAAAATATACTATCCAAATTTATTAGAATTAATTCAAATTGTAATTAATCAATGTGAAGTTTGCCAACAAGTGAAATATGATCGCAGACCAATTAAACCAAAACTTAATTTGACAGAAACACCATCAGAACTAAATGAATGTATTCACATTGATACATTCGTAATTTTAAAATGTAGTTTTTTAACAATAATTGATAAATTTTCAAAATTTGGTTTTGCATACTATTTAAATGATAGAAACCATTTGACTTTGGTTGAAGAACTTGAAAGTCATTTTGCTAAGGCAGGAAAACCATGCAAAATAATTGCAGATAATGAATTCAATTCAATACACATAAAAGAATTTCTCCAAAATGAAGGTATAAACATCCATTTTACTAAACCGAATTCCCACACAGGAAATTCCGACGTGGAAAGGTTTCATAGTACTTTGTTAGAGAAGTGTAGAATTTTAAAATTAAATACAGTAAACGTATCAGTTAAAAGACTAGTTCAAAAAGCAATTAGAAATTATAACGAGAGAATTCATTCAACTATTAAAACAGGTCCTTCTGACGTACAATTTCATAAAGTAGAATTCGATAAGATAAGAAATAATTTACAAACTATTAAGAGAAACAACATTACAAAAGCAAACAAAAGAAGAGAAAATTATGAGGAAACAAGATCCACAGGATTTATAAGAAATTACAAAGCAGTTAGGCATAAGCATCAGCCTAGATTTAGGAAGAGTAAACTTTCCAATATACATGTCACTAATATAAAAAGACAACCTAAATTTTCAGCTCTTCATGACAATCTTCCTTCTTCTACTGGTATCACCAGCTAAAGGTAGACTAAACATTAACGAAATAAAGGAACAGAGCGGATTCACGGAGATAAAATTAAATAACGTTGATTTGATAACAAAAACCGATATTATTATTCACATTATAAATCCAAACGAAATTATTAACATTTTAGACAACATCTCAATAAATATTAAAGGATTGGATATAGAACATATAGAAATTATTCAAACCGAACTTAAACATCTTAAATATAAAATACAAACGCTTATTCCAATGGAAAAAAGGCATAAAAGAGGATTGGCTAATATTGTAGGCAGTGCATCTAAATGGTTGTTTGGAACCATGGATGAAGAAGACAGAATTAATATAGAAAAACATTTTACTGAGATAGAAATAAATAATCATAATGCTATAGGGAATATTAATCAACAGGTAGTTATAAACGATCATTTTAATAGAACTTTTCAGCAATTAAAAACAGTTTTAGAAAAAGATAGAGTAGTCATATTGGGACAATTAAATAGTGTATCAACTAATGTTATTAAGAAAAATTTATTTTATGACCAGCACTTTAAACTTCAAATTTTAAAAGAAAAAATTAATCAAATTCAAAATAATATAGCTTCGGCTAGATATGGGCACATAAATCCAAACATGTTAACTGATATTGAAATACAAAAATATGAAATTGATTTGAATAAAATGAAAAATATTAAAATGGGTGTAATTAAATTTAAAGAAAATTTATTGTTATTTGCCATAAAAATTCCCAAAGACTTTGAACAAATTCAACTTAAAATTATTTTACCAATTCCAAATTTGAATAAAGAAGAAATTGATAGCCCAAAAGAAATCATATTTAAATATAATAATGTAACATATAAATATGAAGAAAATAAATATTTAAATGAACTACAAACAAGTAAACATTGTGTATTCCAAGAAAATTGTAAACTCATAAAAAATAATCACACTGATATTTTAACTATTGATGATGAAACTATAATTATAAAAAATGCGGAAAATATGAATATAACACAAAATTGTGATGACAGAAATTTAAATGTAACAGGAAATCTGTTAGTTAATTTCAATAATTGTGAACTAAGAATTTTAGACCATTATTGGAAAAATGTAAAATAAATTTTTCAAGATCGATTCTACTATCCAATGAATACAAGTTTTACCAATTTTAGCAGCAAAATAACTTTAGAAGATATAGTATTTGAAAACGAAAATAACATCGAAAAAATTGAAGAATTACAGTATCATAAGAATATATCTTATGGAATTAACTTCACGTTAATTGTTTTATTAATTGTTTTAGTTATTTTCAGTTTTATGTTTCAAAAGAAAATCAAAGTTAAAATTAATAATAAAATTCAGGAGAATTTTAAACTAAAGGGGGGAGAAGTTATGTATAAGACACATTCCTCTCCATCATTGCTAGATATCCGGTTAGCGGATACCTTCAATTATTTGCATGGGAAAGATTCTATTCCCACATTATAATTATTCATAGTTTGCACATTCCTTCACGGAGCAGACTGCAATATGAATATCACTTTAATGTTTGGTCATTTTTGCTGACCTAACACAATAATAAATGAATGAGGTATCTTGGAAAATTTCTGAGAGTTGCTTTTAATCCGCAAAACACATCAGACGTGTTTTTGTTTTTGACACTAAGAAAATTATGAAATAAATAATAAACGATTAAATAAATTTTGTATTTGTGTAACTTGTTGTTTGTTTTTTTTTTTAAAAAACCATTCGGTACGCGATAATAGATAAATAGCGCGATTAATAAAACATTGTTCTTATCGAACCCACTCCCAGCTGAGCTAACGGGAGACAGCACTGCATTTGCTGTCTGGCTAGGGACTATTTTTTTGTGTATCTCTTCTCTTATCTCTTTTGATTGAGTTTTGATCAACACACCGCTTCGTTTGGCAGTTGCCAAAATATTTTGTTTCGTGCTGAACATCGTCGTTGTGCATTCTTTTCGTTTTGGTTTCTTTTTTTTTTTACTCAATTAAATAGATTCGGTTTTGGTCCTGGATTCGGATAATCCAAGTAGGTTTTAATTAGTTTAAATAATATTAAATCAATTCGCGGTCGGTGTGTTTACGGTTCGGTTTTTGTTCTTAAAAAATATTCCTAGCAATTTGACTGTTTTTTGACAATATATTATTGGAAAGATCTGTCAAAAAAAAAAGTTTAACAAAAATTCTAGAACAACGTACATAGAATTTTTGACAAAACCCTAATGTGAACTATATCCAACAAGATTAAAATTTTAATCATTAAGAAGGAAGTTTAAGCCCGTGGCCTGGCTCAGAAGTAATTTTTAAATTTTTCTTAATACAAACTCTATATACTGCATTGATAGATTAAATAAAATAAAATCAACCAAGTATAGAAGACTCAGCACTAATAATGGACTGTTGAATTATTGATTCAAAATAGCTTTTTATGGCCTTTAGTCCAACAAAAAATTGGCGTTTCATCCAGGAATCTCACTTTGGAATCATCAGTTAAGTTGTACTAGAAAAATTTAAAAATTGCGTATTGACAAGGTTTCTTTCATTGTATGTCAACTGATGATTCCAAGGTGAGATTCCTGGATGAAACGCCAATTTTTTGTTGGACTAAAGGCCATAAAAAGCTAAATTGAATTCTACAAAATATTTTTTCCTACAAAAGGAAACCAAATTAAGTACTATACGACTAATAGTGACCGAGAAAAGCAAGTAAACGCTATTTAAGAGACCTTTCCCTATATTTGAAGAAAAGTCTTAAAAATGATTATATGGTTTGCAGTTTTGTGAAGCCATTTGGCCTTGTTTGTCAAAAATTTAAACGGCAAATAAAAGAACTGTTTATTGGCTTTGAAACTAACAATTTTTTTTTTTTTTGATATTTGGAATATAGCCCAAAATAATTAAATAAATGTATTGATGTATTTTCAGATTTCAGCTGAAACTGCTTATCGGTTCGCAATTTTTACAACAACCAATTGTTGGATTTGATCAAATTTAATTTAATTTTAAAAATAATAAAAGGATCTTTAAATTGACCAAAAATTATTTCAAATTACTGAAAGATTTAAGAATTACATTGATTTGAAAAACTGCAAAAATACTCAGTTTTTATTTGGATTTTCAGACATTTATTATAGGAATTTCTCTCCTGAAATGACGCATAAAAACGAATTGTTATTTCCAAATTAAAATTCAATCATCTATATATATAAAGTTGAGTTGGATTTATGTTTGACCATTTATATCTCGAGTTTGACAACACCGAATTTGATGATTTTTTTTTTGCTGAAAAGGTATTTATTTTCCCCAGGTTTCTGTGTAAAAAAAAAATACAATGTATGTTACATATGTTGCATATGTTGCAAATGCACTTGCCACCATGCAATCAACTAATTAACAAATTCAATAATTGATCATAACTGAAATGTATGCATAGTTATGAATCATTATGCCACATATAATATACAACATTTGCAACAAATGCATTTATATCTAGAGTTTGACAACACCAAATTTAATGATTCTTTTTTTGCCCAATAGGTATTTATTTGCACCAGGTTTGTCTGTAAAAAAATAATACCATGTATGCTACGTATGTTGCATATGTTGCAAATGCACTTGCCAGTATGCAATCAATTAATGGTGGTCGTACAGGGCACTCTGCACTTAAATTGCCTTTAAACATCCAGGTTAACGAAGCGCCTACATGTAATATTTCTAAAACGTCGGCAATGGCCAAAGTCTTGCAACAGTGTAGGATTATTGTATGGGATAAGTGTACAATGGCACACAAAAAGTCACTTGAAGCTTTAGATCGAACTCTGAAAGATTAGCGAGGTAGCCAAGTAATATTTGGCGGCGCCATGATATTGTTGGCGGGTGACTTCAGACAAACTTTGCCGGTCATACCCCGATCGACTACTGCGGTGTCAATGCCTTAGATGTTCTCCTTTGTGGATATATTGTTAAAGCACTCACTAAAGTGATCCATCTGCTGCAGAATTTTCAAAGCAGCTGTTGGATACCTATTGGAAATGGAAAAATGTCCGTTGACGTTGATAGTTCAAATGGCCAAACAAAACTGCAAATTTTTATTGTATAAGGAATTAAAAGAAAGAATTGGTTCAAAGTGTGTTTCCAAGTATTTCGGAGAACTATAAAAATCGTACTTGGTTAAGTGAAAGAGCTAAAGGCAAAAATAAAAATGTAGCTGAAATTAATGCATCTATGGACAATTTGTTGCCAATAAATAAGTTGATGCATTTATAAATGAGGATGACGTAGTGAATTATCAGACGGAACTTTTGAATTCGATTGATTTACCGGGACTGCCACCTCATTATTTAGCTCTAAAAATTGGCGCCCCGATTATAATGCTGAGTAATATTAATCAACCTCAACTTTGCAATGGTACTAGACTAGCTGGAAAAAAGTGAATTAACAATCTAATTGAAGCTAGGATTATTAGTGGCAAATATAAAGGGGAATATGTTTTGATCTCCAGAATTCCAATCATTCCACCTGATTTGCCATTTGATTTTAAACGTCATCAATTTCCTATTCGCCTTGCTTTTGCCATCACTATAAATAAAGCCCGATGTCAGTTTTTGAAAATTTGCGGTGTTGATTTCTCATGGTCAACTGTATGTTGGGTGTTCTAGAGTAGGGAAACCGTTCGCACTTTTTATTTATGTTAAAGATGGTAATACAAAAAAATTTTTTTATAAGAAAGCATTGGAATAAAAAGTTAGAGATTAACAAACTGCCGCCCATGTGAGGTAACACATATCTTCGATCAAGAGCAAAGCCTGGTAATGCATCTCCTCATTAGCCTCAAGATCAGGATTTCTTAAACTGACACGAATTGGATGTAAGATGTCTTCTGCCATTTAAAAAAAACCGCTTCGCAGATTTCGATAATTTTTTTCTTTAAAACTAAAATAAATTCAAGCAATAAAATGGCGTACTTTTTTCATTGAATTAATATTTCTTTGATTTAATCTTATCTTTTCTTATCTTAAAAGAAAGCATTTGAATAAAATGTTACATATTTAAAAAACGAATTTTATTCAAAGTTTTCTTTCTATACCCTTTAATATTTGCATTTCTCAATTTATCCTCTTGGCTAAACTGAATTTTATTAAGAGGCAACAGCCCATTGCAAATCTGCTCAACGAAGCGGGCATGGGTTTGCTAGTTTTATATAAAACGATACATTTTAAACAACTCAGCAGAAAACAATATTTCACGAATTTTAGTTCAGACACAAATCAGTGGATTATATTCTTTCTCAAAGTGGCCGGTAGAGTGAGGAAAATAAAAAAAAATCAATAGGATGGATTCAATTTGGCAGCAGGCAGTACGGTAGGTATACGAAATCCATGCAATGTGGTAGATATATTAAATGTATGTAAATGGCTACTTGCATGTGTTTGTGTGGTACGTGTTAGGTTATTTTTATTTACTGGTTCCAGGAATTGTGTGTGTTTATTTTATTTGATTGTGTTATTTTATGATTTCGGTGGTTATGTGGTTTTTCTTATTCGAACTCAGAATAAGATTTTAAGATTTGTGGAAAAAAGTGTAAAATGAAATTACTTTTCCTAAATTTGGTTTGTTAAGATAAGTGGTAAATTGGTTTATGTGGGTGGCAGCATTTTATACGTAGGTAAAAATTAATAAAGCTCTAAGGCCCTGTTCTGTTAAAAAAATAAAATGCACGACTAGGTCGCACGTACTTGCTCTGTTGGTGCAATAGTACGATGAAAACAAACTTTTCGATCAATAAGAACAATTCATTTTTGAAAAATTTGGTAAAAACCAAAAAAAATTGGCTAAAACTGGAAAACTCGATATACGGGAGGTAACGTTAAGAAACCTTTAATATTTAAAATTAAGACGTTATCTTTTGGGTGTTATAAATGATACAAATGTCCACGTATGGGTTATGGCCTAATTAATAATACTGTTAAAAGCAATTTCCGCTATTATCATGTATAGCCAAAAACTAAAAATGCAGTTTTCCTTGAAGTATTCTATATATGTTACATACAAAGTTTCATAAAAATCAGGGGAGCCTTTTTTGAGTAAATTAGAAAAAATGAAAAATTGGCCAAAATCTAGTGGCTCTTTGTATAGGAGCCACCATTTAAAAAAGAGAAACTGAAAAAAAATCAATGCCATCTGATAAGAAGCTGTAAGGAACTATACGAAACAAAGTTTGAGTGAATTCGATGCAACCGTTGACAACTTATGGCCATTTGAAAAAAAGCCGTTAAGAGCAGATCTCCGTTCTTTGCATTTTTAGCCAAAAACTAAAAACGCAGTTCTCTTAAGAACACTAAAAGAATATAACACACAAAGTTTAATCAAAATCGTTAGAGCCATTTTCGAGAAAATTAGAAAAAACCAAAAAAAGTTGGCTAAAACTCAACGGCTCGTTGTATGGAAGCCACCGTTTAGAAAGGCTTCAGTGAAAAATTTACTAAACCATCCTATAGAACACTATTAAAAACTGTGTCAAACAAAGTTTTAGTTGATTCAATCAAGCCGTTGTGAACTTATGGCTATTTGAAAAAAAGCCGTTAAAACCTGATTTTCGTTACGACCATTTGAGGCAAAAACAAAAAACGCAGTTTTGTTAGAAATGCTTAAAGTAAGCTAAATTATAAATTTAATCAAAATCGTTAGAGCCGTTTTCGAGAAAATCCAAATTGAAAAAAACCGTTACTTGAAAGGTACCAGTTTGAGCCGGGCTAAAACGAAATAAAAAAAACCTCGACAACCGTTTTCCTTCAAACTACTATATATCAAGTTTGAAGAAAATCCGTCAAGCCGTTTAGGCTGTAGCATGACGTGAAAAAGCGCACATCCGCACATCCGCACATCCGCACAGACGCACAGACAGACCGACGGACGGTATGGCGAAAACCACTTTTTTGGGCTTCTCTATCATCGTAATGTCATGTTTGATTAAAACCTCGATTTTTTTTTTCTGCACGAAACCAATACTTGCCCTATAGAGCAAGTAAAAATACAATAGGTAAATAATTCCAAACAGTAGTGTTTCAAAATAAAACGATTTCAAATTTAGTTAGAGCTTCGGCGTAAGATACTTTATTTTATACAATCAACAATTCTGAACAATTTAAACGGGGTTTTTATAATTCTGTTTTGTTACTTCAGCAAAAATAAAGACATTAAACTTGAATATTTATGGGAAAAATAATGAAAGGTGATATAAATAAAATAATCTGAAAAATTGTTATTTGAAGGAAGGAAAATGTAATATGAGTTATATGAGTTTTATAAATAAATCCTGAGCTTAACATTTTGTATGCATTTTGCATTTTTAAATATACCTACGCTTTATACGACATTGAAAATAAAATTAAATAAAATGAAATAAATTATAAAATCATCCAACTTAGCAATAATTATGAACTTATTAAATTATTGATTCAAAATAGGTTTTCATAGCCTTATAATAAAAATAAATTTAAATATTTTGGCACAACAGCTCTAAGCGTGTCCTGGACCTGTGACTTACACTTTCAACTATTCCTGTCTGTGCGTTAACGTTCTGATGGAACGGAAGGCTTATAATATAAGAAGAGAAATATTAAGTTTAAGTTTTTATTGATTACCTATATTTAATAGCAAATAAAACTTTAATTTAGTTAAGTAAGCCTGACCCTTTTCTTATGTAGTTTTCTAAGTGGTGTGGTTCGAAATTGATGGTGTCCCATTTCTTAGATTAATAATTTAAAGATTTTTATTTTTATTTAAAAAAAATGTTGGTACATATTTCGTTTGAATACAAAATAACTATTGTTATCATAAAACTCAGGTTCCAATAAAAATCAATGTCTTGGATCTGTTCAGATAGTTTCTTTAGGAAGAGGTAAAAAAAAGGATTTAGGTAGTAGGTTCGTAATCTATCATACAAAAATAATAGATTTTATTTTTGAAGAGTTATTATTATTAGTTATTAGTTTTTATATGAATTAACAAAAACTACCTAAAATAATTAAACTTAATCCATATACATTATTAATTTTGCTGGAACCTGAGGTTTATGATTACAATAGTTTTTTTGTATTTAAGCAACTGAATAGTTTTTATTTGTTTCATTTACAAGACAATTGCGTGCCACTAAGCACTTAACTTGTTTATCCGTGTTTTTTTTTGTAAAAACTACTAACCTACTTACATTTTTAAAATCAATTTAATAATAATTTATGTACTATTAAAACGAAGATATGGGACGCCGTCAAGTTCGAACCAGACCACTTAGCAAACTGCATAAGAAAAGGGTCAGAAGTGCTCATTTAAAAAAGACGTAAGTTTTATTTACTATTCAAAAAAATTAATAAGAATAACACTTAATATTAATACTAAAACTAAATATTTCTATTATTTTTTAACATTTCACACAAATAGTAAGGAATCACGATTGGAAGCAAAAATGCTGATGGAAATATGTCTTTTGTAGAAGAAATTCCTCATCAAGCCGAATATCAAATGAATGAAGAAATTCCAGATATGGTAGATGTTTTCGAAATTATCTCGCACACGAACTCTTCGGAAACTGGAAGCATGAAGACCCTGATAACAGAAAAGGAATCTTCTGCGATTGCCAACAACACGGACATTGAAGGACGAAGAATTGTTGAAATAGAATTTTTTTATTTGTTAAAACCAATTGATCAACATTGTCCTCAGTTCGGTTGCAGTTTAAAAAACTTCTCGATAATTAAAGAGATAAGAACCGGTCTTGACAGTGAAATAGTTTTAAAGTGCAACATGTGCAACATTGAATGTAGAGTACCGTTGAATAAAAATCTAACAATTAACTTGACGTCAACACAGCCGCTGTAATTGGAATAACAAGTTTAGATTGTGGATATTCCCAGCTTGAAACGTTTTAGTCAGTTCTAGACTTACCTTGTCTCTCTTTTAATAAATACCATGAAGTCGAAAAAATAGCTGGAAGAACGTGGAAAGACGTAGCAGACAAGAAGATGCTACTTGCTGCCAAAGAAGAAGCTGAAGCTGAAGCTGCACGAGAACGCGATGATGTTGATCCGGTTGACGGAGTACCATTTATAAACGTTGTGACAGACGCCTGCTGGAGCAAAAGATCATATAGGAAGAATTTTTCCGCTTTGTCAGGAGCAGCCGTTGTCGTAGGACTTCATACCGGAAAGGTTATATCGTTGGGTGTGAAAAACAAATACTGTGTTGTGTGTGCCCGAAGAGGATTACAGAATAGCACCGAACATGTACGTACTAGAAACTATGAGGGACCTTCAGCTCTTATAGAATCCCACATTTTAGTAGAAGCTTTTAAGTGCATTGTCGAAAAGCGAGGACTTAGATATTTAACGATGCTTGCTGATGGAGATAGCAGTTCATTCAAAAAAAAGCAGAAAGTGATCCATACAACGGAAGAAAAGTTAGTTAACTTGAATGCTGCAATCATTTAATGACGAACTTCAGAAACAAGCGGGAAGCTCTTTCCAAAGGCAACAAAACTGGTCTGAAAGGCGCTCTTACTAAAAACTTGGAACGCATACGAAAAGACATTTTGAGTGCCTTAATATATAGACGGAAAAACAGTGAAACAAAAGAAAGCTCTCTTTTAGCAATTAAAAATGATATTGGAAACGTAATTCATCATGTTTTTGGAGACCACGAAAAATTCAACGCGAAGACTCAAATATCGGAACTATATAGACAAGTTTATAAAACCAGCCCAAGAACCAGAAGCAGGAAACTTAAATTACGTCGATTGCGCAACAATGAACGAGGAAGGAAAAGGAAGGTGTACAACAAGCGCAAAACCTTTCTCAGAATAAACCGTGCTCTTACTGGAAGAGATATTGGCTATGGATATGGTTCTAGACAACCAGACATGGGACCGGAACAATTCGCTCCTGAACAGGAGATTATTCTAAAAAGTTTTGAAGACAACCAAAAGAACCGCTTCCTCTTACAACAGCAAACAATGGGTCAATCAAACAACACAAAATAGTCTGAGACGAGGAAATATATGTTGACTGCTTCTGCTTTCGGTACTACCTGCAAAGCTAAGAAATTCGAGGGCCATGTAAAAAGGATCGCTCATCCACAGGAAATTTTTACACATTCTGTAAAGCATGGGAAAATACATTAAGACGACGCAAGACTACAGCTTGAGAGACAGCTTGGCCAGAAAATTAAAGGTAGTGTGTTATTCGTTGACAAAGAATTTTCTTACCTTGTAGCTTCACCAGATGGAATGTCCTTTTTCTATTGCTGGATTGGATCCGATTGCCGCTATCGGAAACAAAAGACTTAAATATATCTCAGTTTCCGATGATGGTTGCATAACTGCTCTTAGTAAGAGCCATATTTATTACTACCAAATTCAAGGACAGTTACACATGAGATGGCTATGTGCTGTATGAATAGGGTAGGCCCTGATTGGTATCAACATGGCGATGCCCAGCGTTGCAACGTGTCAAAGCTGACATCACAGCCATCCAAGAAGTGCGATGGGATGGTGAAGGCACAAGGAGGATGAAAAACTGTGACATCTACTACGGCAAGTGCTACAGGACAAGGAAACAGCGGCTATTTGGATGCGGATTTGTGATAAGAGGAAGGCGTAGGCAAGAAGTCTTGGGGTTTTGTGGCATAAGCGAACGCATTGTCACAATCCGCATTAAATCCAAATTCAGCAACATCTCGCTGATCTGCGTCCACGCCCCCACGGAGGAAAAAGATGACACGACCGAAGAAGAATTCTACGATCTTCTCGAGAAGACGTATGATGAATGCCCGAAGTACGACACTAAGTTTATTCTTGGTGACTTCAACGCCAAAATCGGAAAGGAGGGTAACTTTGGCTCGACAGTCGGAAAGCATAGCCTGCACGACAACACTTCCGGTAACGGACACAGGCTAATCGACTTTGCTGCGGGGCGAAGTGTCATCTTAGCTAGCACATACTTCCCACACCTCAATATTCACAAGGGGACCTGGCGGTCTCCTGATCAAAATACCGTCAACCAAATTGATCACATTGCGATTGATAGCAGACATGCGTCCAGTGTCATGGATGTCCGCACTTTCCGAGGGGCCAACATAGACTCGGACCACTACCTTGTTGTAGCTAAAGTGCGAATGCGGATCGCCACCAGACCGCAGAATCGAACATCCACTGTGAGAAAGTTTGATGTTGCGAAGTAACAATCGCAAGAGACCGCCACAACCTTTGCCAATCATGTCTCCTCTTATCTCTTGAGAAACCCGGCGCCTGAGCCAAGCCCAGAGCCCCAGTGGCAACATTGCAAAATGGCCATCAAAACCGCTGCCACGGATGTTCTGGGTTTCATTAGGCGACCACAACGAAACACCTGGTTTGATGATGAGTGCAGGCTCGCACACTTGGCCAAAGACGAAGCCTATCATGCAGTTCTGAATGCCAGAACTAGAGCTGCCAAGAGCGCTTCCCGTGCGGTTTACCAGCAAAAGAGGAAAGAATAACATTGGCTTTTCAGAAGAAAAAAAAGAGAACTGGAAAAACGAATGGATCTATTGAAGGGTGCTACGGCAGAAGCAATGTTCGAAAGTTCTACCAAAGGGTAAAGCATTCGTCCAAGGGTTACAAAGCCCGAGCGGAAACATGTAGAGACGAGGGTGGTAATGTCGTTGTAGATACACAGTCGGTGCTGAGAATTTGGAAAGAACACTTCTGCAGACTGCTAAACGGCAAAGACAACCAACTAATCGCTGTCAGGCAGAATGATCTATTCGATTTGGATGATGAAGAACAAAATTTCCGTCCTCCCGACCAAGAAGAAGTTCGGATAGCAATATCTAAACTAAAGTCCAACCAGGCTGCTGGAGCTGATGGCCTTACGGCTGAACTCTTCAAAGCAGCGGGAGATGACTTGGTGAGGAGCATACACCAACTCATCTGTACAATCTGGTCGGATGAAAGTATGCCTGACGAATGGAATCTCAGCATTGTGTGCCCTATCCACTAGAAAGGAGATACTCTAAGCTGAGCCAACTACAGAGGTATAAGTCTCCTAAATGTCGCCTATAAAATCTTGTCGGCCATTCTGTGTGAATGTCTGAACCCTTTTGCACGTGAACTGATTGGCCCCTATCAGTGTGGTTTCAGGCCCGGTAAGTCAACCGTTGACCAAATTTTCACACTTCGGCAGATTTTGGAAAATACCCAAGAATTCCAGATCGATATTCACCACCTCTTTATCGATTTTAAAGTCGCCTATGACAGCGTAAACAGGAACGAGCTATACAGAGCCATGTCAATTCTTGGCATCCCTGCCAAACTCGTTCGATTGTGCAGGATGACTATGGAGAACTCGCGCTGCTCCGTCAAGGTTGGTAAGAACACCACCGACTCATTTAATGTCGAGAAAGGCTTACGACAGGGTGACGAGCTGTCATGTTACCTCTTCAACATCATTCTTGAGGCAATCGTACGCAACTCGCATGTCAACACCAGCGGTACGATTTTTTTTAGATCCGTTCAATTACTTGGCTATGCTGATGATATTGACATTATTGGAAGAACGAAGCGTGCTGTCAGTGGAGCATTCGCAAGTATTGAAGTGGAAGCGGCTCGAATGGGTCTGGCTGTAAATGAAGATAAAACAAAGTATATGCTGTCCTCGGGTGAAGTAGATCATCACCGTAGGCTCGCACAAAACGTCACAATGGACACATATAACTTTGAGGTTGTCAAGGACTTTGTCTATTTGGGTTCCACTATAACCTCTCAGAACAACATCAGTGAAGAGATCAGTCGAAGAATCACTCTTGCCAATCGCTGTTTCTTCGGAAGGCATCTTAGTAGTAAAGCCCTCTCTCAAAGGACCAAGGAGACACTATACAAGACCCTCATCATCCCAGTCCTGCTGTATGGGGCAGAAGCGTGGACACTGACACAATCGGATGAATACATGCTGGGGTGCTTTGAGAGAAAGATTCTTCGGGTGATATTCGGGCCTGTATGTATCAATGGAGTATGGAGGAGAAGATTCAATGACGAACTGTACGGGCTATACAGCGACATTGACTTGGTTAAGAAGCTGCAAATTCAGCGGCTTAGATGGCTGGGCCATGTGGAGCGTATGGACGAAAACGCTCCTGCCCGACGAGTCTTCAGTTCCAACCCGGAGGGCCGACGCAGTTCTGGAAGACCCCATCTAAGGTGGCGCGATCAAGTGGAAAACGACCTCAACCAACTTGGTGTGTGAAACTGGAGGCCACTGGCTAGGGACCGGCCTAGCTGGTGAGGAATGTTGTAAGGACAGTTACATATTTCCAAGAGGAACGGTTGTGTGTTTGCAATTTGGACTAGCAGCAAATTATGATCTTTACATTGAAAGAATAGAAAAATATGATGAATTTTGGAAAAACAAATGGTGAGCAAACTTTCATCTTTTTATAAAGATTGGCTCTTGCCAGAGCTTGCAGATCACCGCATCCCTCTTGGTATGTAAGTACGAACTCCCTAAACAAGCAATGGAAATAATATAGATAGCACTTGAACTGATTATTTTACATAAATGTTAGTAGAAAAAAACATATTTTCATGTTCTGTTCGTGGACTAGACCTATTGGGGAAACCACAAGAAAAAAAAAACCGCGCCCGATTGTCTTACCCCATGGGTGGTGTGGAAAAAGACCCCATATTATAAAGAGTATATAATCAAAGAAAATTACTTTAGTATGTACATAAAATAACTTATGTATGTACATAATCAAATAATTATAACGCCTACTTATTTTTCAAAAATTTAGGATCAGTTCAAAACAACCATTGAAATATAGAGTTTTTAATTCAAACTACAATAAAATGGTGATGATTCCTATTCTACCATTTTTTATTCATAACACCTGTAAATTGACCTATCAATTTTTGTTTTTGTTATTGTATTCGACGGCGCCACTTCGACGGGTCCTACCTGTTTTTTAACTTAAATACAAAATATGTGTTATACTTAAGGATAAATACATTGCCAGAAAAGAAATTCTATATCTTTAGGTAGCAAACATTATTATTAATCCTGTTGTATCGTTAAATAAAATATACAGTAATCCCTTGGCAGAAACAATTGCTTTTATTCTCTGATGTTGATTACTCGAAGGTTATTTACAGACTGACTGAATTCTAAGTACATTTGACAATTATTAATATTAGAGAGAGAGAGAGTGAAACTTACTCACGATATAACAGCTCTTCCTCCCAAGGAGAATTTTTTTTTTTTTTTTATGAATATAACAAAATTTCATATTGAATAAAGACTTCATAATAATTCATAAGAAATTTAAAATTCAATTCAAACAATAGATAATATATGTATGATGTGTGTGTTGTGTGAATATGATATTTTTATAATAATTTCTATTACATCTTCTCGTATGCCCATTTATCTGGTTTCCTTCTTGTTCTCTCGGATCGTCTTAACACTTCCTGATTATTTTCCTTACCTGAACCTCCTGTAACCGCTGCCGATTCATCAGCCGCATCAGAAACAATTGGCACCTCCGCTACGTCTGTGGCTTTACCAGTGGATCCATGTGGTTTTATTGGTGTCTCTGCTTTTGCATCTTCCTCCTCCTCAATGATGTCGTCTTTGTTGCATATCCATGCTTCTTTGGATCTGACCTCCTCGCCGACTTTTCGCATTTGATCCATATGTCTTTTCCAGATTCGGCCATCATCTAACTTCACCATAAAATGTAATTGTCCAACTATTTCAATCACCTCACCGAATTGCCATTTAACTGCTGATAAGTAATCTCGCACTGCAATTCTCTCATTTAATGAAAAATTACATTTAGTGTTGTCATTAAAATGTTTTCGCTGTATTTTGTTTACACTCGGTAGCATCAGGTCCAGGCGCGATCTTATTTGATGTCCAAACATGAGCATTGCTGGTGATTTTCCCGTAGCTGGGTGAATAGCACGTCTGTAGGCAAACAAGATATTTGATAATTCTTGACTTATTAAATTTTTGTTACAATTGATCGTTTTTAGTTTGTTTTTAAATGTTTGTACATAACGTTCAGCTAGTCCATTAGTAGAGGGATGGTATGGAGCACCTTGCTTATGTTGAATTCCATTGTCTTTCAAAAACCTCTGGAAACTGCCCGCCATGAACTGTGGTCCCCAATCACTTACGAAAACTTCCGGTAAGCCAAATGTACTGAAAATTTCTATACATTTTTTCATTGTTGTGTCCGTCGTCATATTTGATATAACGTGTACTTCCGGCCACTTAGTGAAAGCATCTACTAGAATGAAAAAGTAATTTCCTTTGAATGGACCTGCAAAATCCGCGTGAACCCTCTGAAATGGCTTTCCAGGCATCTCCCAGTAGTGTGTGGGTTGAATTCGTTTGGCTTCTGGTCGGGTAAGTTGGCAATCGGTGCAGTTCATCACCATTTGCTCGATATCACGATCCATATTTGGCCACCAACAGTAACCTCTGGCTAGTGTTTTCATTTTGGTCATTCCAAAATGAGAGGAGTGCAATTCGGCTAAAACTCGTGACCTTAATTCCATCGGTACGTAAACTCGTATGTTTCTCATTAGGCAACCTTGTTGTATTGCAAATTCTGTTTGATTTATCCCAAATCGTTCCCTGGATTCACATTCACGTCCAAACTGTAACGACTGTATTAAGGTTTTCACTTGATCATCTCTTTCAGTTGCTTTGCTTAATTGATCCACCGTCACCGGTAATCTTGTGATGGCGTCAACTTCGAGTAGATCAATTTCTTCGATGGCATCGTACTTTTGTGCAACAGGTAAACGTGACATTGCATCGGCATTTGCATTTTCTTTAGCTTTTTTGTACCGAATGTCATAATCGAAGGATTCAAGGAAAATTGCATAATGCTGCATACGTGTAGCTGAAAGTGTAGGTAGTCCTTTTTCTGGCGAAAGAATCTGAGATATTGGCTTATTGTCAGTGACCAATGTGAATCGTCTAGCATATACATATTGGTAAAATTTTTTGACACCAAATATGATTGCGTATGCGTATGCTTCCCTATCTACTTGGCTGTATTTTTGCTGAACTTGGGATAGTGTTTGTGATGCGTATTGAATAGGTCGTTCGCTCTTATATGGATAAATATGGCTAAGAACTGCCCCCACTCCGTACGGACTAGCATCTGTAGCCAGTATTAAAGGCAATTTTGGATCGTAATGGGCCAGGATCACATCTGACTGCATCTGTTTTTTAACGGATTGAAATGACTTTTCACAATCTTCATCCCAGTTGAAATACACATTTTCTTTTAAAAGGTTATTTATAGGATATAAGATTGTACTTAACCCTTTAAAAAATCTACCATAATAATTAATGAGCCCAACGAAGGCCCTAACCTCGTCTTTGTTGCTGGGTTGTTTCATGTTTTGGATCGCGTCAATTTTACTTTTCATTTTATGGATGCCGCTGCTATCTATCAGATATCCACAATATTCTATACGGTCCACCATAAACTCAGACTTGTCCAGATTAACGCGCATATTATAACGATTTAGTCTACGTAGTACTTCTTCTAAACGTTGTAAATGTATCGAATCGTTTTCCGCTGTAATTTTGATGTCATCTAAGAATACTGTAACGCCCGGGATATCCTTCAGGATCTGTTCCATATGCCTTTGCCATTTTGCTGGTGCACATGCAATTCCGAACATCATTCTTTTAGGCCTATATAACCCCTTATGGGTGTTTAAAGTTAGATAATCGCGGTCATCTGGATGTATTTCTAATTGCAAGTAGGCTTTGGAAAGATCAATTTTTGTAAATTTTTTTCCTCCAGCCATTGAGGCGAATAATTCATCAATAGATGGTAACGGGTACTCATCGATCTGCAGAAACTTGTTGATTGTGGCTTTATAATCCCCACAGATTCGAACTTGATTATTTCGTTTGCGTACAGCCACTATCGGCGTAGCCCAGTCACAGGTATCCACCGTTTCCAAAATATCGTTTTCCACTAACTTCTCTAGCTCATCTTCAACCGATTTCATTAAAGGAAATGCCACGCGGCGAGCTTTTATGAAAACCGGGGAGGCGTTTTCTTTGATGTGTAATCGTGCCTGTATTCCTGTGATTTTGCCTGTTGTTTTGGAAAAAACTCGAGGGTACTTCTTAACTAGGTTGTCAATTCCAGTGCCTTGTTCGATTTGCATTACTGTGCCCAACTGTTTTTCGAATAGTTCGCCCCAATTAATTTGTATTTGCCTAAGCCATTCACGGCCTAGCAGAGAGTTTCGTTGTGATCGAACGATGTACATTTTTAGTCTAACAACTGCAGCCTTCGTTTGAACATTGACATAAACATAACCAAAGCATTCCAGCTTCTTTCCACAAAAGCTTATCAGTTCTGTATCGTTTTTTTGTAATCGCAGTTTGCCAAAATGTTTCTTTGCGTCCGATAGACCGACAACAGTAACAGGTGATCCAGTATCTATTTGGAAAATGAAAGGAACGTCATTAACAATAAGTTCGCAACGCATTTTGGAACGAAGTGCTCATCTGATAATTGGCAAATTTCATCGACCCGAATCTCCCCGTTATCAGACTCCTCTTCTTACTGATTTGTAGCTCCTTCTTCAGTTCGTCTCCTCTTAAAACATGCTTGTTGCAGATGCCCCTTTGTATTGCAATACGAGCATAGTAAGTTTTTGTAATTGCATTGCCTTGCTAAATGCTCCGTGCTGTTACACCGATAGCAAGCCATTTTCGTTGAAGTCGAAGGTCTTATCGGCCTGGCACTTGATTTCTTAACCCATGTGCTTCTCTTCTTTTTATTTTTTTCACTTACGAAATTCACATCTGCTGTGTATTCTTTTTCTTTATGTAATTCAGCACCACCTTTCTCTGATACCTCGATAGACTTTGCTGTGTCTAATGCTATTTTCAGTGTAAGTTGTTCTTTTTCTAATAGTCGATGTTGAATGCGTTGATTTTTAAGGCCGAACACAAATTGGTTTCGTAAAGCGGTCTCTAAATAAGTATCAAATTTACAACCCATTGATAAACGCCTGAGTGCATTAAGAAATTCTTCACATGATTCCTCCTCCTGCTGTTTTCTAAGATGGAAGCGATAGTTTTCCAATATTTCGTTTGGAGTTGGGTCAAAAAAATTGGTTAACGTTGTGACAATGTCATCGTATTCTTTGGTTGCTGGTTTTTCTGGTGCTACCTTATCACAAAGAACGTTGTATGCTTCACTTCCCATATAGTGGAGGAGCAATTTAACCTTTTTTTCGCTAGGGTGATCGAAGAGGGCAATTGCAGTCTCAAATCTGTCAACCCAGCGACTCCATTTTATATTTTTGTCGTATGGTTCAATACAAAATGGTGTTTGGAGTGATTGTACGACTACTTGTTGTGCCATATTAATTTGTATTTAATTTCACTCGATATTAAATTTGTATAAATAAAAAAAACTTTTCATACGAAAAAAATTTAATGCATAAATATGTGTTATCTAAGTGGGATTTTTTTTTTTATGTGAATTCGATTTCCTTTGTCCTCGTCGCCACTTGTTGTATCGTTTAATAAAATATACAGTAATCCCTTGGCAGAAACAATTGCTTTTATTCTCTGATGTTGATTACTCGAAGGTTATTTACAGACTGACTGAATTCTAAGTACATTTGACAATTATTAATATTAGAGAGAGAGAGAGTGAAACTTACTCACGATATAACACATCCAGTACTTTGTTATTTTGTTGTTTATACGTGTAGGTTCTTGTATATGAAAACAATTAAAAGAAGGTTAATCCTCTTATTTTTTAAAACTGACATAAAAACTTAAAGAAAGGTTTTTCTTTAAAAAAAAAAACGAGTGTGCTTAAGACCACACATATAATACATATGTTTATATTATGTATAATAAATACAATATATAAAATAATAGCCCATACCCATGGCTTCGCTCGCGTTTCAGCTGATCTAGATAGAATGTAGCCTGAGGAGTCGTCTCCCGTAATCTAGCTACTTTATATAGCCCGAACTTTATTATTCCATTCATTTTACCGATATAAAAAGCCTTTATGCTATTTCAAACTATAATCTAAATCTATCTCCGTACCACATTTCATCCAGATCCGTTCAGCCGTACTGGCGTTATTGAGCAACAAACATCCAAACATCAAAACATCGAAACTTTCACATTAATAATAAGCCTTTACCCGCGGCTTCGTTCACGTTTCAGCTGATGTAGAAGTAGCATGTCGCTCGACTTGCTTAATTTTTATAAGCTCCTCTTGAGGAGTCGTCTCTTGAAATATATCTACTTTCATTGTTTCAGCTTAATTACTCCTCTGCGAAAGATTAGACTTGTGTTTTCGGGGCATTTCGAAAGACTACGAATTAAGAATTATTATAAGTAATTTAAGAACGAAAAAAATGATAAATTACCTAACTCTCTTACTCTCTTCTGCTCTTTTATTTTCTCAAATCCACTCTTAAGTGTTTGGCATTTCTTTTTTTCTCTGGTCTCTGTGCTTATTTTTTTTTTTTTTTTTTTTGTCTAAATATGAATGTTGAATCTTCTAACTACAGTGTGGAAGAAAAATCAACGCATGCTATGGTAAATGTTCTTTCTAATTATTGTCGTGATGGTTTCAAGGTTTGTAATTTAAATGCTCGCAGTCTAAACCAGTGCAAATTGGATTATTTGAAATATTTATTTATGGATTCTGGAGTCGATGTGGTTTGTGTCTGTGAGACATGGTTTAAGCAAGATGTTTGTGATATGCAGTGTAATATCCCTAAATATTTGGTCTTAAGGAATGATAGAGTAACAAGTACATGTGGAGGGGGGATAGCAATCTACTGCAAATCTTCACTTAAATGCAGAGTAATAAGTAGTTCGGTGGGCTTAGACGTTGAATTTTTAATTGTTGAAATACACGATGGTTGCACTAAATGCTTGGTCGCCTGTGCATATGTTCCAAACAGACGTTGTTCTCCTCAATCGTTTTTTTCTGTTCTATCACAATTTTCGCATTTGTATGAACATGTAATAGTAACAGGAGACTTCAATGCTGACCTACTCAAACATGATTCGCGAGCTTTCCAAATTAATGACTTTGTCTCTCTTCTTTAGGTCTTCAAATATTGAATACAACTTATCCCACGCGATTTGCAAAAGATTGTACCCCTAGCCTTCTTGATTTGTGCATTATATCTGATCCAACATCTGTCCTTCTTTTTGACCAGCTTTCCCTCGACTGTATCTCTGATCATGATCTACTGTTTTGTACGTACAATGTTAATTTTAATCACACTATTGCTCCCTTATCATTCACTTTCAAAGATTTTCGGTCAATAGATGTACCTGCTCTTCATCACGCTGCCTTTAGAGCCCCTTGGAATAACTGTCTTTTTATATCTGATCCTGATGCCAAGCTGAATTGTTTCCAGGAAGTACTCCTCGGATTGATTAATGATTTTGTTCCCATCAAAACGGTAAATATCCGTAATAAAAGCTGTCCTTGGTTCAATTCTGATGTTATTGAAGCCATTAAAGTCCGCAACAAGTTTTATGGAAAATGGAAACATTCTCCATCAAACTCTAATTGGATTGCTTACAAGGCAGTAAGAAATCGTTCGACTGTGGTAATACGAAACTCCAAAAGAAATTATTATTCATCTAAACTTAATACTCTTTGGAATAATTTGCGACAGATTGGTATTTCCGGTTCAAGAAATGTTTCTAAGTGTGAAATCGATCCTGATGTGCTGAATATATGCTTTCTCGAAAATGATACTCAGGAGTTAGATTTTAACTTCTCTGTTAGGGTAAATCCGCACATGCAGGCGATTAGGAGTTTAGTTATAGAATCAGTTGATGAGAATGAAGTAATAAACTGCATAGATCAAATCAAGTCAAACGCTGTGGGAGAAGATGGGTTACCTCTTCGATTCATTAAACTAATTCTACCATATATAACACCAAGCTTGACTCATATAATTAATCATTGTATCACAACATCAACCTTCCCGAAGTCATGGAAAATAGCCAGAGTTGTGCCTGTTGCAAAAAAATCCAACCCAATGTGCGTTACTGATTTTAGACCTATTAGTATTTTACCGTGTTTGTCGAAAGTCTTTGAGAGATTGATTGCCAAACAGGTTCTTCAATACTTGTCTTTGTACAACCTTCTCTATGCTGGACAATCTGGTTTTAGAGCAAAACATAGTTGTTCAACTGCAATGGTCAAAATATTTGACGACATAATACAAGACTACGATAAGGGACATGTTACGCTTCTTTGTCTTCTTGATTTCTCAAAGGCTTTCGACAAGGTAAACCACAAAATTCTTTGCGGGAAATTAAAATATCTTTTCGGTTTCGGTAATTCTGCAGTGAGGCTAATTGAAAGTTATCTGTCTGACAGACTTCAGAAAGTTGTAACTAATGATTCTTGTTCGAACCTCCTACGTGTAAGACAGGGTGTTCCTCAAGGATCAATTCTAGGTCCTATCATTTTCTGTATGTTCATTAATGATTTACCATCTGTTTGCAAACATACCACAGTACACCTCTATGCTGACGACGTTCAGCTGTACCTGGCTCGACCAATTAACTGCGTTATTGAACTAGTGGATAAATTAAACGAGGACCTTAGTGAAATTTATTCTTGGTCTAAGCAAAACGGTTTACTGCTAAATCCCAAAAAATCTCAAGTCATTCCAATCACAAAAAAGAAACTATCACCTAATAGTCTATCTGACATTTTTTTATCTGTAGATAAACTAAAACTTGTTCAAAATGTGACAAGTCTGGGCTTTGTTTTAAACTCTAACCTATCCGGATACGACCATACTAACTATGTTATAGGTAGAATTTATGGATGTCTTCGGAAATTATGGATGACTGCCCAAGTAACATGGTTGGAGCTGCTAGTAATTAAAATGTTCCTCAACAGCTCTTAAAGTGGAAGATGCCAAGCTCATGCTCCATTTCAAAGATATTTGCAGCTCTGGGGTTTTTTGTTTTAAATCTGTCTCTATATTGCAGTTTAAGAACAATTCTTAGCTCTATTACTTTAAAAAGCCTTTAGCTTTATAAAAATACTCTTTAACTTCGTTTATAATGGCTGTATTAGAGCTCAGCCGGTATTGTCTTCTTGTGCTTTAGATAAGCTTTTTAGAAGTACGAAGAGTCACTTTAGAGCTTAAATAGATCTGTTTGTGGTTAAGACAATCACAATCTCAATACAAAAATGTATTGCTATTATAAAACTGTTCTAAATTTTAAATAGAGCACTTTTGTGCTACCGCCATAATAGAGGAAGAGAGAGAGAGAGAGATTATAGTTGTTCACTTGTAGTATGAAAATGTTTGCCAAACGAATGAGTCGCTTCGTTTACCAACTTTGTTGTGTTTTTTTTTTTATTTGTTAAAATACGCCTTGTTCATAAAAAAAAGACTCACAAACAATATAACATATTGGGAAAGTGTTTGCGGGGAATAGCTAGACTGTAGACAAATAAAACTGAAAACAAAATCAATCAGTATGGAAGAAGTTAGTGAACCTGCGGCACTTTCACAGACCAAGATAGAATAAGTTTTAATGGCTCTGTTAAGAAAATAAACTGTAAACTGAATATTGAATATGTTAAAAATTATGAAATTTTGTTAATAAATGTTTGAAATTTTTACTGAAGTGTTTTGAAATTTTTATGAAAAAAATAAAATACACAAACAATATAACATATTGGGAAAGTGTTTGCGGGGAATAGCTAGACTGTAGACAAATAAAACTGAAAACAAAATCAATCAGTATGGAAGAAGTTAGTGAACCTGCGGCACTTTCACAGACCAAGATAGAATAAGTTTTAATGGCTCTGTTAAGAAAATAAACTGTAAACTGAATATTGAATATGTTAAAAATTATGAAATTTTGTTAATAAATGTTTGAAATTTTTACTGAAGTGTTTTGAAATTTTTATGAAAAAAATAAAATACATAAATAATTTAATTTTCGTCTGATTGCTGTGCGTAAAGAGTTCACCTATTATAGAGCTGATTTAAAGCACTATTATACATTTACTAGTTCTTAAAAAGTTCGATAAGTGTCTGTTTTTTTTATTCAAATCAACTGGCACAATCGAATCCCTATTTAGAGCTTGTTTAAAACTTAGTAAAAACATCAGCCTTTTCAAGAATGTGGCATACATACTGTTTTCTTGTGTTTGTGTTATGAGCTTCATACGCGCTCCAAAAGAGTTCGTTGAGATAAGTACATTTGAAGATATTTTGTCACCAGATAATTTGTGTAGGTAAACAGGGTGTCATATGAAAAATTATAAAAATGACAAGTAACATTTTTTTTTTGCACTTAACACTACCAAAACTTTTCTAAGATATTAAAGTTAAAACCTCAACATTTTAAGGATTAGAATCTTTTTTTTTTTAAACTAATTAATAAGATATTTGAATTTCCCTATAATAATAATTATTTTAACTATATGCCTGTAAGACTTAAGGTCTTTTGAATGCAAATGAGAAGGAATAGAAAGATAGGAAATAATTTTTGTTGGTACAACAGATTGAGAACTAGGTGGTATTTATCTCACGAAAATCCAACGGGTGGGGTCCAGTTGAAGCTAAGGGAATATTGTAAAATTGCCACCCAAGCTGGGGCTCGAACCCACAACGGTAAATTAGTAAAGAAGCACTTATTGTACCCAAACGTTCCAAAAAAAAAAATTGGACTTCATATTCATTCATGTCACTTTTTGACTGTTAATGTCCTTCTTAGTTTTGTACTTGTCAGTAATGAATAGAAAGATTAAAAAATATTTTTATTAAGTTCCACGAGACTAGGCTCAAAGTGAAGAATTTGAAAAGAAGTGACAGGAATTACCCCTATAGTACCTACTATACTTTATTAGTAATCCTTCGCAGTCTAGGCGTACTCAGGTTATATACGTGTTTTCGCTCAAAATGTATGGACAAACTGTAGGTATATGAAAAGAAATTTTAACACCGCTAGAAAAATTAACAAATTAACAATTTGACCACAATGTTATAACTTATAAGCATATATGCATCCCATTTTATTACATATCCATATCCGTTTCCAGAAAAGTATGTCTTCATATTTGTACGCAAAATATTTTACAAACGCAAAACTTAAATGAAGGAAATATTAATAATTCAAACGCTTTGTTTACAGTATAGGACACCCTGTATTTTTTAAATCTGTCATATCGACTTGACATTTAAATATAGGTTCTCTTAGCTCTAGTGCAACAATACTTGGGTCTCACGCCAATATAAGGGCTCGATAGAGTATGAAAAATTTGCTTCAAAAATGGTGACTATTAAAAAGAAAAAACAATGCAAATAAGAAATATTTATACAAATTATTTGCTGAAAATCTCTATCTTCAAAATAAAACTTTACTAAACGTTCTTGACACTGAGTAAAACATTTATTTTAGTCTTTTCGACGTGATTTGTTAAAAAAATTTGTTTTTTAAATAAATAAAACTAAAAAATTATGCTATTTGATAACTTAATATTGATTATTTTGCTGGCGCATTGTAGTTTTTCCAGGTAACGTGTTAACATTTGTGAAAAATTTTAAATCGCACTAAGAATCCACTAGAAGTTGATCGTGGTTATTTATTTTTATTAATATCAAAATTGTTATCATATTCTTTTAGATATTACTGCAGGCATCGTTTTTTTTTTGTTCTTGCCAATAATAATTATTGATGGTATGCGAACATAAAATTACAAACACAAATAAAATCTCGTTCAAATACAATATTGACAGACTTTTTTTTACAAATACGTATTATATCTATAATATGTTACTAACACTTAAGCAAATCGTTTTTATATTTCGACTTCTCAGCGAAAAGCCTTATAATTGGCTTTTGATAATGTTTAATAGAGCTAAAAGTGCTCTAAATAAAAATGTAAATGTCATTTTGTTTCTATTGTAGAATATGCAGGCGTTCATGCATCATGTTTGGAGCCCAAATCGTGCTTTCTTTTACTGAAAAAGAAGCTTTTAATTAGCAGTAAAGTGACAACAGCACTTACACTAATGCTATTGCCCACTACAAACGCTATGCAAGAACTAAAATGGAGCTCATATTAGCTCCCAAAGTCGAAAAAAATGCTCTAAATAAGGCTAACTACAGCTTTATTGGCGCTTATAAGGCTAAGTGAATTTAATATAGCCAAATAATGTAGCTTTTTAAGCGCTGATAGAGCTAAGAACGAACTGGAATTGTTACTTGGGTGCAAGCTTTACTCCGCATGATACCAGACAAAGGCTTGTTAGAACTCTAATTCTTCCACTTATTACTTACTCTGAAGTCGTATACCCCAATCTAGATTCCTTATCCCAACAAAAACTGCAAGTTGCGTTCAATGATTCCGTTCGATACATTCATGGACTCCGTAGGCATGACCATATTTCTCAGCATGTGAAAAACTTTTTGGGAACTACTTTAGATAAATATATTGATGCCAGAAACTGTATCTTCTTACATAATCTTGTTACTGGTAAGACTCCGCTGTATTTGTATGATAAACTAAATTTTGTTCGTTCTCTTAGAACGTTTTGTCTTATTCCATCACGCTATAAGTATCTTAATTCATCCCGTTTATTCTTCATTCACACCGTTAAATTATGGAATTCTTTACCAATAAACATAAGATCTATCTCTAATGCCACTCACTTCAAAAGTGCAATTTTCTCTCATTTCTCTTTAAATTAATCTTACAGATACCTCTTTTACTCTTTCAAATTTCTCATTTTTATACTCTTTCTCATTCTCCTTTTATTAATAAGATTTTTCTTCATTTTTAAAAATGTCTTACTCTATGCTGCTATCCTTATAAAAATCTATTATTGTGAATTAAATTTAGTTTTAAGTTATTTATTTTAAATTGAATACATATAAAACTAAACTAATAGCTATATATCTTATCTCTGAGTACTATAAAAGATATTAATCTTAATGTACAAATATTTTTATTATGTATCCAATAAATTGAAATTGAAATTGAAATTGAATTGAACATTTTAAGTACAAAAGCATACAACTAACCTAAAAACAATTTATTAACAGTATGTAGCTGAACTTAAACAAAACAGCAAACCAATGCATCAAAATCAATTCCGTATTTATCGATAAACTTTAAAAAATATAAAGGAGCCGGCCGAGTTTTATTTCGAAAAACTACCAATTAATATACAAATCACATAAATTATAACAAACCTAATACTATACTTTCTCATTGGGGCCGAAATTCTTTCTTACTTCTTTGTTTTGTTTACTTCTGCAGTTGCCTTGGAGTTTGTTTCCATATTGCCATTTTTATAAGATATCTGTTCTATTGAAATTCAATTGTTTTCAATTTCTACAAAAAAACACGGTTCCTGTATGCTAACCCACAGGATCCATGCATGGTCTGGGATAGCTTATATGCTAGTCCAGACTATAATCTATCTCTGTGCCAAATTTCAATTTTTTGAGTTTTGTGGATTCTTTATGTGGAATCCATAATGGGTTGAGCCTTGGATTATGAATGGGTTCTACAAATAGTTTCCACATTCAGGAAAAGGCCTCTTAAAGCTTATTTTAAAATGGCGGACGAAGCACAGCGCACAGGGTTTTTTTTTCGAGTTTTCCGGTTTTAGTATCCCCAAAAGGTACTCTCTAAAATAAAACAATAAAATTCTCCTTAACTTTTTTTTTTGATATTTTTGCAAATTTTACTGGACTAAATGTGCGCGGTGAACTGTGCACAGTGTATTAGTCGGCTTCGATCATTGTCCAGTGGTGATAAGGAGCTGGTTGGCACACGATATTTTTGAAATATTTATGTTATGTGTAAGTAAGTCGTATACGTAACCGATGAAAATAAGCTTTAGGGACATGCTTGTACACTTACTGCTTATAACTTCAAACCTACAATATAGTACGCATGGTTTGCATCAACCACAGCTATCTATACCTACTAAGTATTACATTGTCTTTCGTGACAGGCCAGTACCAGTAGCGACAAACATACAATTCGAAATAATTCACTAAAAAAAACAATACAAAACAGGAAATTCTTTTATCTGAATTATATCCGAATCGGGTATATTTTGCAGAAATCTAACTTTGGAATCATCAGTTGACATACAGTGAACAAAACCCTTGTGAAAATGCAATTTTTGAATTGTTCTAATACAACTTTCATAGAATTTTTGACAAAACCTTTATGTGAACTATATCCAACAAGATTAAGATTTTAATCATTAAGAAGGAAGTTTTTATATATAGTTGGAAAGATATGAATCTGTTTTCCGTCGGCTTTTTTGGCCACAATAAATGTAACAATGAGTGTATCGAACACCGAGAGATGGCAACTCTCAGGTTCGATGATTGTATAGAATTTTGAATTGTATCGAGAGAGAAGCTTTTCGAATTCGAAAAGCTTCGAACAAGTTAAATAAATCTAACGAAAGTTAGTTGCAAACGAATTGTAGCCATGGAAAGACATGGAGAGTGCGGAAAGAATAAACGTTTGAAGTGGCGTCAACCCAACCTATCAAATCGCAACCTATCATGACCCAACTTATAACGTCGCAACTGATCAAATCTGTTCATTTTCGCAACTTGTCACAAGACAACACGCCACAACGCAACACATCAAAAATTCATTCTTTGATTAAAACTAGGAGACGCCCTTTTTTAGATGTGTGTGTGTGTTTGGAAATATAAACTTGACCTTTTAATGGCTGATTATTATTATTATTCTGTATGCCAAATGACTTGAGAAGGCATTATTAATATTCAAGGTTAGAGAGGTTTATATTTTTAAAGTCAAATAGAGAAAGAGGAATTTCAAAGGGGGAATGAATGAGGATTTCTTCAAATTAATCGAAAGGTAAGAATAATAATTATGGTGAATTAAGAGCCTTCAACCAAAGAGAGCGGGATAGTATTTAAATGTTGATATTGGTTGGAAGAGAAAAAAAATACATTTCTCTGGAAGAAGGTAAGAATTAAGTTTTTTCTTAATAGAAACAATTTTATATGTGACAAGTACCTACCCATAAGAGCAAAATTGTGTGAAAATGAGTTTCAACCCTCAAATTGTCAATAGGTCCAAACTATAAATCACAAAAACGCAGTTATTTAATAACTTTCTTATCATGAGTGGGAAAGAGAGTTAATTTTAATGGTGGGGTCGGTTGATAGTTAAGTTTATTTTTATTTTATTTATGAGTTTGTATTTTTTCTTATAAAACTTTGGAGGGAAGTTAGATATTTAGGTATGTACATACATACCTATATATTGTGTGTTTCTACGTAGGTATACAATTTAATTTGTTTTCTGTAAGAAATGCATACTAGAGGATCTGTTACAATTTGAGTTTTTTTTTTGTATTTGAGTGATAATGAAAAAAGAATCAGTTTGCCGTGCTCATACGAATAACTTTTTTACTTGCGATTATATAGGTATAGGTACTAGGTATAGCAAATTATGCATTTGTCGAAAAGAAAAGTTTTGAGATTAACAATCAAACATGACATTACGATGCGAAGACGAAATAAAATGCACGACTGGGTCGCACGAACTTGCTCTAATGTGTGACAGTGAGATATTGATAAATATAAAATTTTCAAAATTCTTAAATAAATAATTAAACTAATTTGAGCTGAAAAAAAAGTACGCCATTTTATTTCTTGCATAAATTTGAATTTATGAGAGTAAATTTATAAAAATCTGTGGAGCGGTTTTCGAGAAAAAAAGTTATTTTTGAAAAACTTTTTGAAAAAAATTTTCAAACAAAATTCAAAAACATCAGAGCATAGGTATTCAGCAAACACATTTATTTATAATTTTTGGAAAAAAATTGTATAAGCCGTTTTCAAAATATTAATATTTTAAATTTTTTTTTTTAAATGCCTTTAAAAATACACAAAAATATTTTTTGAAAATATTGGTATGCAGTACAAATTCAGCTATATATGTGTAAAATTTCGAAAGAATCGGTTGAGTCGTTTTCGAGGTAGTCGAAAGCAAAAAAATGGTCCTATGGAAAGTACCGTTCTTAGCCATTTTGTAAAACCTTTTTTTTCAGCCATATGATTGGTCGTACCTAAAAAGCAGCACTGAATTTTTTAAATCGAAATCTTTAGAGCCGTTTTTGTGAAAAATAAGCTTTAACGTAACGGTTATTACACTTTTTTCCGCGACACGAACACGATAGGGGGAGGGAATTATTATATTTTCGAATTATTAAAACAACCGATTTCTATTTACACCGCGATCAAGATAATTAAAAAAAAATAAAAGGGTTTTAACACGCACCGACGGCGGCACAGACACGAATTAACTATTTGTTTATTCAATCTACCACGAACGAAGAACACGAAAGCGAATGCGAAAAAAAAGTGTAACAACAGCTAGATCAGAATAGCTGTCACCACGGCTGCTCAGCTGGGGTGGGTTCAGTGGAAGAATTTTGTATTTCTTTTGATAAACTTGATTGATTCCGCAATCAAAATAGTTTATCAAAAGAAGAAAATTTATGATTGCACAGTAGGGTGCAAAAAAAGCGGGCGCCAGGAATTTTTTTTAAAAAAAAACCGAATTAGAAAATTCCAAAACTAATTATGGAATTCGAAGAACCGATGTTTTAAATAAAAAGAAAGAGTGTTATATTTAAATTGTTATTTTATTGTTTTGGGAAACCATGGGACAGAAGATCCCTGGACTAAAACCCAAAAGTCTTTTCAAATAAAAAAAAAAGTATTTTAGACACAATATTTAATACGGCCGTTTGGCTCAAGGTAAGCAATTGGAAATCAAACGAAAAGAAAGGCAACTAATAAAAGAAAATATAAAAGAAAAATGGGTCTTCAACAAAGTTAAAGCGCGTACAAAAAAAAAAAAAATATGAGCGAATCTAGTACAAGAATATAAATATATATACTTTGGAATTACAAATATATATATTTATATTCTTGTACTAGATTCGCTCATATTTTTTTTTTTTTTGTACGCGCTTTAACTTTGTTGAAGACCCATTTTTCTTTTATATTTTCTTTTATTAGTTGCCTTTCTTTTCGTTTGATTTCCAATTGCTTACCTTGAGCCAAACGGCCGTATTAAATATTGTGTCTAAAATACTTTTTTTTTTATTTGAAAAGACTTTTGGGTTTTAGTCCAGGGATCTTCTGTCCCACGGTTTCCCAAAACAATAAAATAACAATTTAAATATAACACTCTTTCTTTTTATTTAAAACATCGGTTCTTCGAATTCCATAATTAGTTTTGGAATTTTCTAATTCGGTTTTTTTTTAAAAAAAATTCCTGGCGCCCGCTTTTTTTGCACCCTACTGTGCAATCATAAATTTTCTTCTTTTGATAAACTATTTTGATTGCGGAATCAATCAAGTTTATCAAAAGAAATACAAAATTCTTCCACTGAACCCACCCCAGCTGAGCAGCCGTGGTGACAGCTATTCTGATCTAGCTGTTGTTACACTTTTTTTTCGCATTCGCTTTCGTGTTCTTCGTTCGTGGTAGATTGAATAAACAAATAGTTAATTCGTGTCTGTGCCGCCGTCGGTGCGTGTTAAAACCCTTTTATTTTTTTTTAATTATCTTGATCGCGGTGTAAATAGAAATCGGTTGTTTTAATAATTCGAAAATATAATAATTCCCTCCCCCTATCGTGTTCGTGTCGCGGAAAAAAGTGTAATAAAGTGGCGCCCAACGTGGGGCGCCACTTTATTGCACTTTTTCGCGACACGAACACGATAGGGGGAAGGGGATAATTAAATTAGTTAAAATTATTAATTTACTCGATCTTTTTACTCGCGAGCAATTAAATTAAAAAAGAATCAATTACAAATTTACGCGCACCGACGGCGACACAGACACGAAACGAATTGGCTGGTACCTTCTACCAATAGGCCACCCACGAATAACGCGAAGAGAGGATGCAAACAAAAAAAGTGCAATTACAGCTTGATAAAATAGCTGTCACCACGGCTGCTCAGCTGGGGTGGGTTCGGTGGAAGAATTTTGTATTTCTTTTGATAAACTTGATTGATTCCGCAATCAAAATAGTTTATCAAAAGAAGAAAATTTATGATTGCACAGTAGGGTGCAAAAAAAGCGGGCGCCAGGAATTTTTTTTAAAAAAAAACCGAATTAGAAAATTCCAAAACTAATTATGGAATTCGAAGAACCGATGTTTTAAATAAAAAGAAAGAGTGTTATATTTAAATTGTTATTTTATTGTTTTGGGAAACCATGGGACAGAAGATCCCTGGACTAAAACCCAAAAGTCTTTTCGAATAAAAAAAGTTAAACAATTTAAATATGGCCGTTTGGCTCAAGGCAAAATTTAACAAGCAATTTAAAAGACAAAAAAAATAAAATGGGTTTTTAAAACAATTAAAGCGCGTCTCGACAATTATAATGGCAAACTCGTATACACGTTGAATATAAATATATATTTTAGAATTTCAAATATATATTTATATTCCTAATCAAACACAAACTACTTATCTTTGTTTACTGTCTGTCTCCTTTCTTCTATCTCCTTCAAAACTTTTCACGACTCGAATCCTAGTTATTTGTTCCCAAAAATCCTCGATCCAAATTTTAAAAATAAATATATCTCCTCCTCGATTTTTTTTTTTTCTCCTTCAAGATTTCTCGATATTTTTTTTCTTTTTAAGTGTTTGTATTCCCGCTTGTAAGTCTCTCACCAGAGTGACTCCCAAGCTAATTTTTATCAACCACTTTCTTCCCTCGTCCATTCCAATCATTCCCTCATACATACAACGCTACAACACAACCATTCGTTTCGAGATCATCGGTCACGGCTTTCTGGAAGCATGACGCTCTCCTAGAAAACAACCGTCGCGTCGTGGGATCTAACGAAACATACTCATACGCACACAAACACGGTTTCAACAAGTTGTTGGATGTGTTTCCAAAACTTGCCAAAACATACTCTCACGCACACAAACAACGTTTCGACAAGTTATTGGATGTGTTTCCAAAACTTGTCGAAACATTATGGACGAGTTCAGACTATTTCCCAACTAAAACAATTCTCGAGAAAAATTGAAAAGAATTAAAATTGAAGAGGAGTCTGAACTAGGCTTTTTTTCCTACTACTCTACAACTATCGCGCGGGATTCGAAGCGTGAATTATTTAATGAACTATTTTTGAAGATACAGAAAGGAGCGTTACTTTAAACTCATTTTGAACATTCTACAAAACTATGATCTAACACGCGTTAAAAACCCATTTTGTACATTAAACAAATTAACGTTATTTTAAGTTAATGTTAAAATTACTTTACGTTAAAATGAAAAGATATTAAAATTAAAAGATAATTATAAAAGGTGTATAGTTGTTGTTGCTCAGTTTATGTAGGTAAGTAAGAGTCCACCTGACTCGTTACTTCTTCGGCTCATCCGCCGGCTCTCTTCTCGTTTTAGAACGTCGTACTCGAACACCTGCTTTTGTTGCTTTTGCAAAATAAGGCTAGGTACACCACTGGTTGATGAGACCATGGTTGCCCTCAACTTCGCCAATATTTTGCAGCCACAACGAGAAAAAGAAAAGGGAAAAAGAACGACCGAAGGGAAGTTTTTGTTGCGGTAAAATTTACCGTAACACGGTTATATGGCAGGAACCGTTATTTTTTGAGCTAAAAAAAAAATTTCAATTTCCCTTCTGTACAATACCTAAAAATCTCTATATACCAAGTTTGAAGCAATTCGGCCGACCCGTTTGGGCAGTAGGTCTCTATACATACAGACAGACAGACAGACAGACAGACAGACATACAGACGGACAGAATTTTTAGACCATCTTTTTTCGTCTTCGCTATCATCGTAATGTTTGATTGTTATCTCAAAACTTTTTTTTTTCGACGAATGCAGTGTCGCGAATTACTTAACAGAACGTTGATTCCTTCTTCTTAAAAAAAGTCAAATAATCCAAAATCCAATCCTACTTGTACTCACGCATTGTGGTTTGTATTTGTAAAAAATCGTTTTCACACAGCTTGTGTGTAGGAAGGCAATTATATTTTGCAATAATATTTCATAGTGTAAGGACACCGCATTTTCACGCAATATTTTTGGCCAATATCTTGAGCAATATTATTGCGCGGTGTAAGGCCCACATTAGGAAAATCAGCTGGCTCCCACTATGGTGATTAAATTTTTCACATATTATTTATATAAGAATATACGCGAAGCACGCACAGGTTGAGAAAATGGCATTCAAAGTTCAGAAATTTGTATATTACATGTGCACATCAAATTTAAATACCTATATCATTTTCAGAATATTGAACTAAAAAAAAAATAACAAAATTTAATTGAACAAAGCAAAGTGGAGCTTTAGATTTGGGAAAAAAACATGAAACCATAAGCGCGCAAAATTTAAAACAAATAATGCCCGGGTCTTAGATCCGGAGAGCGCTCTCCGGATCTAAGACCCGAGCATTATTTGTTTTAAATTTTGCGCAATATATTGAAGAAGTTACTTACTGCTACCCTTATTTTACTCACGCATTATTAATAATATTTACCTATCATAATCTTCTGTTGCACATTTTTAAATAAATTGTAACTACCTCCCAACCACAAGCCAATAAGAAAATTATATGACTTCATATTGTTTGTTTTTGTAGAAATGTTTTTCTTGCGGCCATTTTGAAATTTTTTTTTGTCTACGCAAACTCTTTTGGGTAACATTAGTTTTCAGAGTAGCTAATAGGTTTCATTTTTTTAATACACACACACAGGTAGATAGGATGAATTTCCTCTCAGAGAGAGAGCAGATACTCACCTCAAACTACATTATATAATATTAGCCAACAACTACAAATACAAACCACAATGCGTGAGTAAAAGTAGGATTGGATTTTGGATTATTTGACTTTTTTTAAGAAGAAGGAATCAACGTTCTGTTAAGTAATTCGCGACACTGCATTCGTCGAAAAAAAAAGTTTTGAGATAACAATCAAACATTACGATGATAGCGAAGACGAAAAAAGATGGTCTAAAAATTCTGTCCGTCTGTATGTCTGTCTGTCTGTCTGTCTGTATGTATAGAGCCCTACAGCCCAAACGGGTGGGCCGAATTGCTTCAAACTTGGTACATAGAGATTTTTAGGTATTGTTCAGAGGGGAAATTGAAATTTTTTTTTTAGCTCAAAAAATAACGGTACCTGCCATACAACCGTTATTTTAAAGCTTATTTTTCTCAAAAACGGCTCTAACGATTTTTATTTAAAAAAATCAGTGTTGCTTTTTAGGTACGACCAATCATATGGCTGAAAAAAAAGTTTTAAAAAATGGCTAAGAACGGTACTTTCCATAGGACCGTTTTTTTTTGCTTTCGACTATCTCGAAAACGACTCAACCGATTCTTTCGAAATCTTACACATATATAGCTGTAGGTAGCTGAATTTGTACTGCATACCAATATTTACAAAAAATATTTTTTTGTATTTTTAAAGGCATTTAAAAAAAAAAAATTTTAAAAATTAATATTTGGAAAACGGCTTATACAATTTTTTTTCCAAAAATTATAAATAAATGTGTTTGCTGAATACCTATGCTCAGATGTTTTTGAATTTTGTTTGAAAATTTTTTTCAAAAAGTTTTTCAAAAAAAACTTTTTTTCTCGAAAACCGCTCCACAGATTTTTATAAATTTATTCTCATAAATTCAAATTTATGCAAGAAATAAAATGGCGTATTTTTTTTCAGCTCAAATTAGTTTAAGTATTTATTTAAGAATTTTGAAAATTTTATATTTATCAATATCTCACTGTCACACATTAGAGCAAGTTCGTGCGACCCAGTCGTGCATTTTATTTCGTCTTCGCATCGTAATGTCATGTTTGATTGTTATCTCAAAACTTTTCTTTTCGACAAATGCATAATTTGCTATACCTAGTACCTATACCTATATAATCGCAAGTAAAAAAGTTATTCGTATGAGCACGGCAAACTGATTCTTTTTTCATTATCACTCAAATACAAAAAAAAACTCAAATTGTAACAGATCCTCTAGTATGCATTTCTTACAGAAAACAAATTAAATTGTATACCTACGTAGAAACACACAATATATAGGTATGTATGTGCATACCTAAATATCTAACTTCCCTCCAAAGTTTTATAAGAAAAAATACAAACTCATAAATAAAATAAAAATAAACTTAACTATCAACCGACCCCACCATTAAAATTAACTCTCTTTCCCACTCATGATAAGAAAGTTATTAAATAACTGCGTTTTTATGATTTATAGTTTGGATTTGGACCTATTGACAATTTGAGGGTTGAAACTCGTTTTCACACAATTTTGCTCTTATGGGTAGGTACTTGTCACATATAAAATTGTTTCTATTAAGAAAAAACTTAATTCTTACCTTCTTCCAGAGAAATGTATTTTTTTTCTCTTCCAACCAATATCAACATTTAAATACTATCCCGCTCTCTTTGGTTGAAGGCTCTTAATTCACCATATTATTATTCTTACCTTTCGCTTAATTTGAAGAAATCCTCATTCATTCCCCCTTTGAAATTCCTCTTTCTCTATTTGACTTTAAAAATATAAACCTCTCTAACCTTGAATATTAATAATGCCTTCTCAAGTCATTTGACATACAGAATAATAATAATAATCAGCCATTAAAAGGTCAAGTTTATATTTCCAAACACACACACACATCTAAAAAAGGGTGTCTCCTAGTTTTAATCAAAGAATGAATTTTTGATGTGTTGCGTTGTGGCGTGTTGTCTTGTGACAAGTTGCGAAAATGAACAGATTTGATCAGTTGCGACGTTATAAGTTGGGTCATGATAGGTTGCGATTTGATAGGTTGTACCCAACCCCATAACTTGCCTTATAGTACCTATAATCGCAAGTAAAAATCGAAGTTTTAATCAAACATGACATTACGATGATAGAGAAACCCAAAAAAGTGGTTTTCGCCATACCGTCCGTCGGTATGTCTGTGCGGGTGTGTGCATGTGCGGATGTGCGGATGTGCGCTTTTTCACGTCATATACAGCCTAAACGGCTTGACGGATTTTCTTCAAACTTGATATACAGGAGTTTGAAGAAAAACGGTTGTCGATTTTTACTTGCGATTACAGGTACTATTAGGCAAGTTATGCATTCGTCGAAAAAAAAAGTTTTGAGATAACAATTAAACTTGACATTACGATGATAGCGAAGACGAAAAAAGATGGTCTAAAAATTCTGTCCGTCTGTATGTCTGTCTGTCTGTCTGTCTGTCTGTCTGTCTGTCTGTCTGTATGTATAGACACCTACACCTACAGGCTACAGCCCAAACGGGTCTGCCGAATTGCTTCCAACTTTTTATATAGAGTTTTTTAGATATTGTACAGAGGGGAAATTGAAATACTTTTTTTAAACTCAAAAAATAACGGTACCTGCCATATAACCGTTACGTTAAAGCTTATTTTTCTCAAAAACGGCTTGAACGATTTCGATTTAAAAAAATCAGTGTTGCTTTTTAGGTACGACCAATCATACGGCTGAAAAAAAAGTTTTAAAAAATGGCTAAGAATGGTACTTTCCATGGGACCGTTTTTGTTGCTTTCGACTATCTCGAAAATGACTCAACCGATTCCTTCGAAATTTCACACATATATAGTAGTAAGTAGCTCAATTTGAACTGCATACCAATATTTTTGAAAAATATTTGTTTGTATTTTTAAAAGTATTTTTAGAAAAAAAATTTAAAAAATTAATATTTTGAAAACTTCTTATTAATTTTTTTCTAAAAATTATAAACAAAAGTATTTGCTGAATAACTATGAAATGGCGTTTTTGAATTTTTTTTTGGAAAATTTTTTCAAAAAGTTTTTCAAAAAAAACTTTTTTTCTCAAAACCGCTCAACAAATTTTTATAAATTTATTCTCGTAAATTCAAATTTATCCAAGAAATAAAATGGCGTATTTCTTTTTCAGGTCAAATTAGTTTAAGTATTATTTAAGAATTTTGAAAATTTTTATTTTTATCAAAATCTCAAGCCAATTGTCACAGATTAGAGCAAGTTCGTGCGACCCAGTCGTGCATTTTATTTTATTTCATTTTAGCCTGGCTCAAACTGGTACCTTTCATGTAACGGTTTTTTTCATATTGGATTTTCTCGAAAACGGCTCTAATGATTTTGATTAAACTAAAAATTTAGCTAACTTTAAACATTTCTAACAAAACTGCGTTTTCTGTTTTTGGCTCAAATAGTCTTAACGAAAATCAGGTTTTAACGGCTTTTTTTCTAATAGCCATAAGTTAACAACAGCTTGATTGAATCGACTCAAATTTCGTTTGACATAATTTTTCATATTTTTCTATAGGATGGCTTAGCAAATTTTTCACTGATGCCTTTCTAAACAGTGGCTTCCATACAACGAGCCGTTGAGTTTTAGCCAACTTTTTTTGGTTTTTTCTAATTTTCTCGAAAATGGCTCTAACGCTTTTGATTAAACTTTGTGTGTTATATTCTTTTAGTGTTTTTAAGAGAACTGCGTTTTTAGTTTTTGGCTAAAAATGCAAATAACGGAGATCTGCTCTTAACGGCTTTTTTTCAAATGGCCATAAGTTGTCGAATTCACTCAAACTTTTTTTGGTATTGTTTCTTACAGCTTCCTATCAGATGGCACAAAAAAAGTGGCGCGGTCAAACTTTTTGATGTGTTGTTATCATTTTGATAATATGCCGCTATGTTTTTGCAGAGCTTTATTTTTTTCAGTTTAACGGAATACTACTTGTGTGCTTTTTTGCACGATTTCTTTTTATTTTTCTTGTGATACGTGCATAATATAGAGGAAAACCACATGTTTATCGTTTTTCATACAAGACGCGAGTCTTACCAATTTTGGCTTTTTCGTGATTCCGAAAAAAATGCAAATAAAGGCAGAAAAAGTCGCCAGGACGCTGGCTTTGGTTGAGCATGGACGAAGTGTACGGTATGCCGCTATTGCGATTGGGAAACCGGAATCAACTCAAAGAAGAAGCATTAAAAGGTACAAGGACACCAATTCCTACACCCATTGTCAAGGCTCAGGTCGACCGAGAGCAACATCTGCCAGGGATGACCGATTTTTGGTGCTGCAAAGCCTTTGAGATCGTCACCAAACAGCAGTTGAGCTGGCTCACAGACTTCGATCAGTGAGAGCTGCGAATGCACAAACGGTGAGGCGGCGATTAGTAGAAAGTGGCCTGAGGGCAAGAAGACCTGCTCGCGTGCCGAGACTCATGGTACAGCACAAGTAACGTCGGATGGAATTTGCTCGCCTTCACCAAGATTGGACCGAGGCCGACTGGAGTAGAGTTCTTTTCACTGACGAGTCAAGGTTTTGTCTGCGCTCACCAGATGGACGTAGCAGAGTGTGGAGACGAACAGGTGAAAGATTCTCATCGGCAACAGTTGCCCAGCGGGAAAATTTCTGGGGAGGTTCAATCATGGTGTGAGCAGGAATTTCTATGCACGGGAAAACCGAGCTGTGCATCGTCGAAGGATCCGTAAACTCAAGTTATTACCTGAAAAATATTCTGAAGGAATGCGTGGTTTCATTTGCACCATTAATTGGCAATAACTTTTTGTTGATGCACGACAATGCTAGACCACATGTTGCTAGGTGCGTTACTGACTACCCGCAAGAAGAGGAAATTGAGGTAATGGCTTGGCCTGCGATGAGCATGGACATGAATCCCATCGAACACGTCTGGGACACGCTGGCAAAAATGATAAGAAGGCGACCTGCCCTTCCCGAGACACTCAGTGGGCTCAGATCTGCTCTAATCGAGGAATGGCAAAATTTGGACGACACCATTGTAGCTTACCTTATCCAAGGTATGCCTAGGCGAATTAAAGCTTTGCTAGATGTTCGGGGAGGCAATACTCAATATTAAAAGAACGCAAACTCATTGAAAAAATAAAATAAAAATGAAAGTGTTTAATTTTAATTTATGAAGTTTTGTATATTTTCTTAAATTTGTGTTTTATTTTCAAATTCTCCAACTTTTTTTTTTAGATGAATTTCTTTTATTTTATATCATTAAACATAACTGTGTTTAAAAAAACCGTTCTTTTTTTGAAGTTCTTCAAAATGTTGCAAAATTTCAGGGTGCGCCACTTTTTTCTCAGTTAGAATATTTCAATGAAAACTGCATTTTTAGTTTTTGGCAGTGTTGGCAAGTAAGTTACATGAAGTAAGTTACTCGTTTCGTTACGCGTAACTAATATGAATAAGTTACGCCCAATATTTGGCGTAACTAATGTAACTAAATGTAACTAACTGTAACTTAATAAAACTAACTCTAACTTAATAGTACAAAATAAAAAAAAATCACATTTCATCCTGAACCCCAATCGACTATTGACAAAATTCTTTTATTAGTAAAGGCAACGGCAACCTGGCAAGGAATACATATTGAAATTACTATGTTCCTGATGAAAAGGAAATCTAATAAAATATTATATTCTTCTAGCATACAATAGATTTTTACTTACATTTAAAGTTTTCCCTTCTTTCTTGAGATTCCTGGACATTTCTTTGTTTATTGTGATTTATTTTTGTATGGTAAATTCAGATTTGATCTCAGATTTGGTCTCAAATTTCAGATTTGGCTCGCCCAAAGGAAATCAAACGAGATCTATTTTGTTTTATTATTTTTAATTTTTTTTTTTTTCAGAAATATAGTAATTTAAAAATGTTTTCCTTGCCAGGAATGCGAAGGCAATCAATCTTAATCATGCAGCTTTGCCATAAAGCAGTATAGTCAATCGTCATTCGAACGGGTTTGTGGACGGAACTTCTTAATTTCAATTTAACATGAAGTGTGAGTTTTTGTATTTTAAAAATTCTATTAGTTATAGTTAGTTACATTTAGTTACAATTAGTTACATTTAGTTACGTTAGTTACATTAGTTACATAAGTTACATTAGTTACGTGTAACTAATTAAAATTTCAAAGTTACGCGTAACTATCCAACACTGGTTTTTGGCTTCACATGATAATAGCGGAAATTGGTTTTAACAGTATTATTAATTTGGCCATAAGTGGACATTTGTATCATTTATAACACCCAAAAGATGACATCTTAATTTTAAATATTATAGGTTTCTTAACGTTAGCTCACGTATGTCGGTTTTTCCAGTTTCAGTCAACATTTTTAAGGTTTTACCAAATTTTTTCAAAAATGAGTTGTTCTTATTGATCGAAAAGTTTGTTTTCATCGTACTATTGCATCCACAGAGCAAGTACGTGCGACCCAGTCGTGCATTTTATTTTTATTTTCTCTTTGTACTACGTAAGTTTATTGTTGTATTGTTCCTAAGTTGTTATACAATTGTTTTTATAATTGTGTTTTTTCATGTCAAATAAAGTTCAACTGAAGAAGGCAACAATACTTGCCGATGCGTTGGGATAAGTTAATGTAAACTTTTGTTCTCATTGTTTCGGAGCTCAGCCAGTGGCGGATCCAGGAATTCTGTTTGGGGGGGGGGGGGGGTCATGTTGCTCAATGGTTACCAATTTTAGATTGTGAAGTGTAGTGTCATATAAAGTACCGAAAATAGATATGAAAAACTTCGAATTCAAGCTTTAGTCCAAAGAAAGTGAAGAAAATATAGGTACGAGTATATGAAAAGTATAAAAATATAATTTTTTTAATTTATTGGTACAAAATTATAGAATAAAATCAAGTTTTCTTTGTTTTTGGTTAGCAAATTTTGTAATAATTTCATCGCTATCAATTTTCACATCTTTGTGCACATTCAATAGAGCAAGACCGGTAAGACGTTCTTCTCCCATATTTGATCGCAGCCACGTTCTAAGTCGCCTAAGGGTAGAGAACGACCGCTCTGCTGTTGCGACACTAACAGGAAGTGAAGCTAATATCTTCAATATTACATGAATGTGTGGATACAACGTAATGTCACAAACATCTAACATTTCTGGAAGAAACTCGGGAAATGGCCGCCCCTCTTCACTTTCTCGCTGCCATTTCCTTATCCACAGCTTATATTCTTGAATGACCATTGAGATGGGTGGATGATTTAAAAGCTGACTGTACGTATTAGCTGTTACACGCACAGATTCCAAATCAGCTTCGGAGTAAGTTGTTTTCGGCAAAAAAAACTCCTAGCTGAAATAATTCTAGCACATCGGTGGAGAGACGATCTTTTAAGTCTGTCAACACAAAATCCAGAAGGGGTATATAAACAGCCCTTCGAAAATACTCCTCTGCAGACTGATTTTGCTGATTGTTTGTTCTATGAATTTGCTTTGAAACAATTCTGGGTTGCCTAAGAACAACATCTAAGTCCTCAGCAATCTCTTTTGATTCTGCAAAAAGTTTTTCAAAGCAAGTATCCACATTTCTTCGTTTTTCCTCCAGTACGCCCACAACATCATTAATTGCGTCTGTGGCTCTTTTTAAATCTAAAGACGATTTTTGGAGAAAACGGCTAAGTGATACAGTAACGCCTGAAAATACGATAAAAATATCATGATAAAAAATATTAAAAAATTAGTCCTTATTGAAAAAAAAAATTTGAAAATCCGGTTTCCCAATAGAAATCTTAGAAATCTTTGTAATAATTTGTTCGTTGAATTGAAATCGAGTGTTTTGATAGTTTGAAATTTAAAAATAATCGATTCTCTATTGGAAATACCTTAATATATATGTATATTAGTTATTATTATTTTATTATTTACCTAAGACATCACACAAGCAAACGGCAGCAATTATAAACTCAGAGTTCCTCAAGGCCTGTTGAAGACATTTAGCGTCACTTGCGGTTTTGCTGTCTTCCCAAGAGGAAATCCTTTCCAGGGCATTGCAAATTTTGACTAAGTTAGTGCCCTGAAATAGCAAATGCCCGTCGTGCCTCTCCACCCAACGAGTTTCGCAAATCCCTTTCAAAGCAGTCCCTTCAAGTTCTTCCAAGAAAACTTTGTGTCGTTTTGCTGAAGCATTGGCAAAAGCAACCACTTTCTTCATAGTTCCAGAGGCATTTCGGCAAAATGTTACTTTGGAAGAGTTTGCCAAGGAGTTGTTCAAGGCATGGTTGTTGCATGGACAGCGTTTCGCATGAATTGCCTTTTTGCATAGCTCATGGACCGCACTTTTAGTGTCAGAAGCCATTACTGAACAACTGTCAGTTCCTATTCCTACACATCCTGCTAAGTCGATGTCAAAGTCGAAGCAAAGATTTTCAACTATTTTTGATATTGCAACGCCTGTCAACCGACGTTCACTCGTCCCAACTTCGCAACTTGTCTTCTCATATGCATCGCAAAATGTTAAAAAATCCTCTTTTATAACTCCGTCATAGAAATATCGAAAAGACAGGCTTAACTGCTCGGTGTGAGAGATGTCAGTTGTTTCGTCAAAAATAATAGAAAATATTTTAGCTTCTTTAATTTTTTTCAAAATATTTTCTTGTATGAAAACTTTACAAACTGAAATCAACTCGTTTTGCACTGTCTTGCTTATGTATGTAGCGTTAGAGTTTGAAGTTTGTAAGTGTTGGGATAGAAGAGAATCACCAGAATCAACACGAAATTTTAAAAGGGCTCTAAAATTTCCATCTTCTCCCACCAAACTTCCCTTATCTTCACCTGCCTGTTGATTTCCTCTTAATTCGCTGTACAAATTCCCGTCGTCTCTATGACCGCGCAGGGGAATATTTTGACGACCACAGAAGATAATTGTGCTTACAATTGGTCGCAATCGATCTCTATTTTCTTTTATCTTTTCCATACGTTGATTGCATATTTTGTTTGAAATATTTGATTCCTGTCCGTGATATATTTTTAAAAAATTTCTCCCGGCTTCGACGGCCATTTCATGGTACCGGTTTTTTTGATGAACCATTATTGCTCCTTTTTCTCCAAGAAGGTCGTCAAACACTTTTAAGGGTTCCTTAACGAAGCGCTTTAGTGATGAATTCGATTGCATTCCACCACCTGAACCAAAGGCAAATAAATTTTTCAAGGTGGGATCGCTGAGCATATTTTTTAGTTTGTTTTCCATTCTTGGAAACAGTGCAATACGGAAAATTATAGTTTGTAGGTGGAGCCTAGTGGTTTTCGAGGAGTTTGGCTTTGATGCAATCACTTATGTTCTTATTTTGTATGTAAAATCCAATATCGGACTCAAAATCAGATTGAAAATTCTGACTAGCAGAAACAGTAGAGATTTCTTGTGAAGAAACATCTCTAGCAATAGAAGGCGAGGCAATATCTTGTTCTGATTTTTCAGACTCGAGCCTTGGCTTTCTAATAAAAAAAGTGTCAATTTTCCTCATTGAGCCATTTCGTTTAAGTTCTTGATTATTAGCCTGCATAAAACATAATGAATGCATATTTCTAAGTTAAATCAATTTTCATGTTACGTTTGTAAAAAATTGTATCACATAAATGTATGTTTGAGTTTTTGTAGAGCAATTAAAAACAATGAATGATCTAACACCACGAGAAGAAAGTTTTTGTACAATTTTAAGTTCCTTCTAAGACGCGGTTATTCAAACACAAGTTCTTATAGTCCGGGAGCCAGCGACAGATTTTCATGACCAATTTCCTCTCAAGCGGTATTTAGTGGAATGCATCAGAGAGTTGTATCATACAGCCTCGTGAACGTCAGCTGCGGTTCCGTGGGTGGGTTGAGCGGGGGTACCCGCCCAAACACGTCGAAAAAAAAAATTTTCAGTCATTTCCTCCCGACTGAAACTTTGTCAAAGTATAGCTTATCAGGTATCTAAAAGAAAACACAAAGTCAGCTGGCTGTAACGTGGTGGATTATACGTCAGCTGCACGCTTGAACATGCCAATTTATTATTTTTTCGTACACTTAATATGGCACAGCATGACATTTTACCCTACAAAAGGTCGGGTAGTTCTAAATTTTTGATATGGTATGGCTGGTAGATGCAAATTCCAAATTTCCACAACCACGCCCCCTCCGCCCCCTTCAAAATCCTGGAAAAACCACACAAAATCGGCACTTTTGTCAGTTTTTTGTCTATAACTTTTTTTCAGTGTATTTTGTCGAAAAAATAAATATGCAAATTTGTAGCTTACAAAATTTCCTATAAATATGATGCGAGAAGTATTTTTGTACAACCAGTACGAACGGTCTTTTAAGCTTCCAAAAAAGGATAAAATTTCGTATTTTGAAAGATTTTCAGTTTCCGCCCTCTTTAAAGCGCAATAACTCCTTAACCGTCGAGTTTAGGGCAATTTTTGTGCAAATTAATCTTGTAGATAATTTTATTGGCTACCGATTGCATGCAAGTATTTTTATTTTGTGACCAACACAATCGGGTGAGGATTGAGATAGTGTTTTGTTAAAATATTCTCACTAACTCATTTTTTCTCTGTATGTTTGTTTGGTTGCTGAGATTTTAAACTAACTTTGAGATAAGCCACCCAAGCGCGTGCATGCCAGTCCCTGCACCCCTTTCTTTAGTCGGTTGCATGCACCCCCGTCAAGGCCTTACTCAGGATGACAATCAGGGGAAAGGGGGCAAAATCATTCAAAAATTAATATTAGTATAAAATTATATCGGTTTCCTTATCAACTTTTATCACACCCTTCTACTTAACAGTCTGTTATTATATCCCCTCCTACTCCACTCCCTTCTACTCACTCATACGTAGTGCACCCGATCAAAGTCCACTTCCTTCTAAGCGCACGAGAGTGTTAATATTTTACTCTTAGTATTTGATAAGCTCATTTCACTTAACTTTTTCTCAATTATCTGACATGTTGTCAATACGACTTTTGTAATCTCGAGATTTTTTTTTTTAACTTTTCATTACTTATAAAAAAATATAAAGCAGAGACTGGCATGCACGCTCTTGGGTTTCAGGCTTATCTCAAAGTTAGTTTAAAATCTCAGCAACCAAACAGACATACAGAGAAAAAATGAGTTAGTGAGAATATTTTAACAAAACACTATCTCAATCCTCACCCGATTGTGTTGGTCACAAAATAAAAATACTTGCATGCAATCGGTAGCCAATAAAATTATCTACAAGATTAATTTGCACAAAAATTGCCCTAAACTCGACGGTTAAGGAGTTATTGCGCTTTAAAGAGGGCGGAAACTGAAAATCTTTCAAAATACGAAATTTTATCCTTTTTTGGAAGCGTAAAAGACCGTTCGTACTGGTTGTACAAAAATATTTCTCGCATTATATTTATAGGAAATTTTGTAAGCTACAAATTTGCATATTTATTTTTTCGACAAAATACACTGAAAAAAAGTTATAGACAAAAAACTGACAAAAGTGCCGATTTTGTGTGGTTTTTCCAGGATTTTGAAGGGGGCGGAGGGGGCGTGGTTGTGGAAATTTGGAATTTGCATCTACCAGCCATACCATATAACATATCAAAAAATTAGAACTACCCGACCTTTTGTAGGGTAAAATGTCATGCTGTGCCATATTAAGTGTACGAAAAAATAATAAATTGGCATGTTCAAGCGTCCAGCTGACGTATAATCCACCACGTTACAGCCAGCTGACTTTGTGTTTTCTTTTAGATACCTGATAAGCTATACTTTGACAAAGTTTCAGTCGGGAGGAAATGAATGAAAATTTTTTTTTTTTCGACGTGTTTGGGCGGGTACCCCCGCTCAACCCACCCACGGAACCGCAGCTGACGTTCACGAGGCTTTATGATATTATTCCCTTATTCTGTTCACCAATTATCATTCGAGAGGAAATGATTGACGAAATTTGTACCTGGCTCCCGGACTATTATTTTCACTTTATAAACAGATCACCTACATTTCAATGCCGGATTTATAGTCTCGCGTCACAATAAGATGGAAGTTAAAAAAGTACCCATATTCATAAATAAATGTACCCACATTAAAAAAATGTGTGTTAAATAGTATTTCAAAAATTAATACAAAAAACAGTGAAATCTATAAACGCGGTGTTCCACAACAACACTTTAAAACCCGCACATACCTATATGTACCTAGCTTATTTTTTGTTTATTTTATTACCTACAATATTTTAAGTCACGAAATAATATTAATACACACACACTGACACACTTACCATTCTTTGTTTTGTTTTTAATGAAACCTTTTTTTTAATGAAACCTTTTAAAATTCAATTACTTTAATAATACTTATGTAATATAATGAAACAGGAAAAACACTCCGAACTAGACTTGCACTTGTATCACTATTTGATATTTGTATTATAAAATCAAAGTACCTACCTATGCCCAGTCACTTTATTCATGAGGGATATCTGACGGGTTGCTGAGTTGAAAACAGAAAATTCAAATATTTGAAGAGGAGAAAAAACGGGTAATCCAGTTTATTCATTGAAGGTGGACCCATGAGGAAAAGTTGGTACCTTGTAAAACTATATATCGTTGGAAAGGTATTTTAATATTCTATAACTTGAGACAATAGTCTCCGCAGCTAGGCTCTATAATCTTTTGTATTAACCTGTAACTTAAATTACATGCTAATAAATAATAATGATAATAAATATTCTATAACTTTTATCATCGCGTCACATACCGAAAAGCTGTGGGAAAAAAGTTATCCGCACGCTACACAAAAAGGCGCAACTTGAGAATGAGGCTAATATGTTCCTATCTTTGAAGTATACGGCATAAGACTTAAATAAAACGAAGGATGATTCAAGCTTTTTTAAATAATTCTTTGTCATTTTAAGATTTTATTTGCAGTCTAAAAATTTCAAAATTTTTTAAGTTTTATTTTTTTCTCCTAATTTGTTGATGTTTTTAAACTATTTTTGTTGGTTCTGGGGGGGGGGGGGGGGTCATGACCCCCATGATCCCCCCCCCTGGATCCGCCACTGAGCTCAGCACACAAAAATAGCAAAACCCAATTAGAAAATAAAACACCATATATTTTATAGTGGAAAAAGGAACTTGAAAAAACCACTTCAAACGTTTATTCTTTCCGCACTCTCCATGTCTTTCCATGGCTACAATTCGTTTGCAACTAACTTTCGTTAGATTTATTTAACTTGTTCGAAGCTTTTCGAATTCGAAAAGCTTCTCTCTCGATACAATTCAAAAATCAAAATTCTTTACAATTATCGAACCCGAGAGTTGCCATCTCTCGGTGTTCGATACAGTCCCGGCGAAAACCTACGGTTTTCCACCCTTTCGCATTTTATTAATAATCTTTCCTACTAGTCTGAGCAAATATGAATTAATCTTAATCTATCTTACAATCTCAAAATCTCTACTCCGTTGGCAGGATACAGATCTTCTGCACCGGTCTTGTCAGCTGGTTGGTTGCGGTAGTCATGACTACGTTCCTCACCAGTCCGTCTTTGCTCTGAATCAATTTAGAAATACGTCCCAACGCCCATGCCGAGGGCGGGAAATTCTCACTCTTCATTATGCATAGCTGTCCCTCTTTCAAACCATATTTCTCTTTCCGCCATTTCTTTCTTTCCAATAGAGTAGTCAAATACTCCTCTTTCCATCTTGTCCAAAAATGTGCAAGCATAGTCTTTCTCTCTTTCCATAGTCTTACTCAATGCGTATTTGGTAACTCGCCTGTAGCAAATGGCAGAGGGAGCACCAACGGTTCGCCAACCAGAAAATGTCCCGGCGTCAGCGCCTGCAGATCATTTGGATCGTCGCTGATGGGATTTAGCGGCCGAGAGTTCAAAATGGCCTCTATCCCTGTGAGCAATGTTAACAATTGTTCATACGTCAAAACCTTTGCTCCTATTACTCTTGTCATGTGGAATTTCATTGACTTGACTGCAGCTTCGTATATTCCACCTTGATGTGGAGCCGCAGGTGTCATGAACTTCCACTCTGTCCCCTTTCTACCCAGGAAGTCCAGGGTGTCTTTCGTATGCCAAATCTCTTTCGCTCTTTCCAACTCTTTCGCAGCACCGACAAAGGCTGTACCATTGTCGCTATAGACTCTCTCACATCTGCCTCTGCGTGCAATGAATCTTTCATAGCAGGCAATGAAGGCTACAGAACTAAGATTTGATACTATATCAATATGTATTGCTCTGGTCTTGAGACAGACAAAGACTGCTACCCAGCATTTCTGTCTTATTATCTGTTGACCAGCTCTGTCTATCATCTTTATCTCGAATGGTCCAGCATAATCTACTCCAGAGTGTAGAAAAGCCTTTCCTGGTGTTACTCTTTCCTCTGGCAAATCAGCCATCAATTGTGTTTCGAAGCGATGGTTGTAGCGCACACATACCAAGCACTTGTGTAGAAACATTCTCAATTCGCTCCTTAGCCTCGGAAGCCAAAATCTTTCCCGTATGTGCTGCATCATGACCTGTACAGCTCCATGCTTTGTAGCTCTATGAGCACTATCCATGATCAGCCATGCTAACCGTGAACCCTTGGGCACGATTGCTGGATGTCGTCTTTCATATTTCATCTCTGCTCTTTCCGGTCGTCCTCCAACCCTTAGTATGCCTTTGTCATCTAGCATGGGCTTTAAGGACTCTTTGTCACTTCTTTCAGGCAAACATCCGTCTTTCCTTTAATATGTAATGTCTTTCCCGAAATGTCTTTCCTGTTCTTTCCGTAATATGTAATCAATTGCCTGACTCTTCTCAAGAGATGTCAGTTGAATACATGTCTTTCCAGTTCTTTCCTTCTGCCGCTTGGAGCGCCTATATCTCTTTCCATACCTTCTTTCCTCTTCCTCTCGTCGCTTCGCCCTTGCTCTCAACGAATTAACATACCGAAAGATAAAGCCTATTATATTTATTGCTCTTTCCAATGTGTGTGTATATTCAATCACTGATGCACTCTCTCCGTCTTTCGTACGTATCGATAATGGTTCTGTGAATTTCATTATCGCAAGCACTCTCATCTCATCCCTCCCCCCATCTGCAACATTTGGCACAAAGTGTTCAGATTTCCAAGTGGATCGGGGTTGCTGTAGCCAGTCTGGTCCATACAGCCAAAGTTTGTTATCGACTAGTGCTGAAGGCTTAACCCCTCTGCTTAACAGATCGGCAGGGTTGTCTTTCGTACCTACGTGCCTCCATTTTCTTACTTCGGTGTTTGTTTGTATGGTCTTAAGGCTGCAGGGCAATTTATTGATCCAATGCAGTGTTACTAAAGAATCTGTCCATAAGTTGTATTCAACGTCTTTCCAATCCATTGTGGTGATCACATTGAGGATCAATCTTTCTAAAAGCTCCGCTGCGGACAATTCCAACCTAGGAATTGTTACCGTCTTCAACGGGGCCACTCTAGTCTTTGCTACGTGAATATTCGTAGTAATCTTTCCATTCGGACATTCCGTCCTGACATAAATGACAGCGCCGTATGCTTTCTCTGAAGCATCGGAGAAGCCATGTAGTTCTTTCTGAACACAAGGAGATGTACTTAGCCATCGATCGATCCTAATATTCTCCAAGTGTATTATGTCTTTCCAAAAGTCTTTCCATCTTTTCTGTAGCTCTCCTGTCAATTCCTCATCCCAATCAATGTTCAATCGCCATATATCTTGGATGATGATCTTTCCTATTATCGTTGTTGGCGCTATGAATCCATTCGGATCATATAATTGCGCAATACAACCGACAATCTTTCTCTTTGTCATTTGCTCTATCGCCAGTGCCTTCACTACAAAGGTGAATTGATCTCTTTCCAGGAGCCAGTTAAGCCCCAAAATCGAAGTCTTTCCGTCATCTTGAAATAACACCGATGATTCCTCTTCATAATTCATGTTTTTCATTAGAAGCCTGGAATTGGACTTCCACTTTCTCAATTCAAATCCTGCACCCTTGAGTACAAGATCGATCTCTTTTGATAGCGTTGTTGCTTCTTCTATGGAATCTGCACCCGTCGAGCAGTCATCCATGTAAAAGTCTTCCATTATCGCCTTTGCGGCCTTTGGAAACTCTCTTTCCGAGTCTTTCGCGCACTGTACAAGTGCTCTTACTGCATTGTATGCTGACGAAGTCATCCCGTAGGTAACGACCGTCAGCCAATACTCTTTCAGTCTTTCCTTAGGACTCTCTCTCCAAAATATCCTTTGCAAGTCCCATTGCTCTTTTGCCACCTTTATCATTCTGAACATCATTTTTATGTCTGCGTTTATCGCAATCTTGTGCCTACGAAAACGCATTAGAGTCTCAAATAAGTCCTTCTGTAACTTCTCTCCATTCATCTGTATTTCATTTAATGAAATACCCTTGCTTGTCTTACAGCTAGCGTCGAAAACGACCCTAAATTTCTTCGTCACACAATGATGAGGTATGTGATAGACGATCTTTCCTTGGGCTTCGCCTTCCACCGGCCTCATGTGCCCTAGTCTTTCATACTCTCTCATGAAATCTATGTACTTGCCCATCAGTTCGCTATCACCTGATAGCTTTCTTTCCAGCGCGAAAAACCTACGTTTCGCTACAAGTTCTGTGGTCCCTATGTCTTTCTCATATTCTTTCAGTGGAATCGTAACTATGTACCTTCCATCTCTATCACGCTGATATGTCTTGATAAAGTTCTGTTCCACTAGCTCCTCCTCTTTCGTTCTCGTGGAAGCGATCCCAATATCATCTAATGACCAGAACCTCTTGAGCGCTTCGTGCAGCTGATCGTTGTCTATGCATGCTACCAATACTTGCTCATTGCCTTCCTTGTCTTTCAATCTTTCCTGCTCACCGAGAACAATCTTTCCAAAGACGGTGTCCATGCATAGGACACCTGATTGATGCTTTCCTTCGACTGAGACCAACATCTCTGCCAGGAATTTGCACCCGAGCAGGAGATCGATTGGCCCCTCTTTCCAATAGTGAGGATCAGCTAACAGCGATTCCTCTAATAGGCCTCTTTCTATCCCGGTTGCATCGTGTCTCAACTGCCATTGGCTTGCCTTGGGCATGATCCAAAAAATCTGTTCAATCGATAGGCTTGCGTCGAACCAAGGGCAAACCTTGAGAACGACTTGGTGCTTGATGTGACAAGGTACTCCGTCAAAGCCGATTATCTTTCTTGTCACTTGCCTTCTTGGTAGCGACAGTCTTTCCCATAATTGATGACTAACTAAGTTAGGCTGAGCCCCAGTATCCAGCAAATCTCGGAATGGCCCAACCTTCTTTCCATCTATCCATCTATCCATCTATCCATCTTTCCATCTATCCATCTATCCATCTATCCATCTATCCATCTATCCATCTATCCATCTATCCATCTATCCATCTATCCATCTATCCATCTATCCATCTATCCATCTATCCATCTATCCATCTATCCATCTATCCATCTATCCATCTATCCATCTATCCATCTATCCATCTATCCATCTATCCATCTATCCATCTATCCATCTATCCATCTATCCATCTATCCATCTATCCATCTATCCATCTATCCATCTATCCATCTATCCATCTATCCATCTATCCATCTATCCATCTATCCATCTATCCATCTATCCATCTATCCATCTATCCATCTATCCATCTATCCATCTATCCATCTATCCATCTATCCATCTATCCATCTATCCATCTATCCATCTATCCATCTATCCATCTATCCATCTATCCATCTATCCATCTATCCATCTTCCATCTATCCATCTATATATCTATCCATCTATCCATCTATCCATCTATCCATCTATCCATCTATCCATCTATCCATCTATCCATCTATCCATCTATCCATCTATCCATCTATCCATCTATCCATCTATCCATCTATCCATCTATCCATCTATCCATCTATCCATCTATCCATCTATCCATCTATCCATCTATCCATCTATCCATCTATCCATCTATCCATCTATCCATCTATCCATCTATCCATCTATCCATCTATCCATCTATCCATCTATCCATCTATCCATCTATCCATCTATCCATCTATCCATCTATCCATCTATCCATCTATCCATCTATCCATCTATCCATCTATCCATCTATCCATCTATCCATCTATCCATCTATCCATCTTCGCCGTCGGCGTCAATACTAAACCTTTCCTTTACCTATCAATAAAAGAATTTGAATACGATATTTGTGTCTTTTTATTGTTTCTTTTAAAGTTGTCCCATGAGGCTAGACTGCTCTCATTGGACGCGGAATCTAGTCTTTCTCTGTACTCTGGTCTTTCTGTCTTTCCTTCCTTCTTTCCTCCAGTCTTTCCTTACTCTTTCTCTGGTGACATGCGGGCTCTTTTTCGCGGCGGCATGTCTAGTCAATCTCTTTTCGGTTTGCTGTCTTTCGTTGATGTCTTTCGTTTGTGTTGCTCCTGCACGCGGTAGGCTGTCGCTCCTGCCCTCTGCAGATCTACCATCGGACAGAGCATGCTATTATGTATCTGCCTGCCTGGGCATCGGATGCACGGTCGCTGGTAACAATCCTTGGTGGTGTGCCCCAGCTTCAAACAATTTGGGCAAAGTCCTTTCTCTTTCACCACGTTACTTCTCGCCATGAGATTCAAAACCTGGAACTCTGTGCAGTTCCAGATTGGATGATCGATTGATCTCGACAGACGTTGCATGGCATCTTCTTGACTATGTCTTTCTCATTAGGTCGGGGCTGCCTAATACCCGACTCGGTCTTTCCTAGCATCTGTCTCGACTGCTGCGATGTCGATGGCCTCTCTCCTCGTCTTTCCTCTTTTGTCTTTCGTCAAGTCTTTCCTCTGCCTGTGACAATAAAAGAAACAAAATCAAATGTAATTTGAGTTGAAATAAAAAGGAACCTGAAAAAAAAACATACAAAAAATAGTTGTTGGCTGTGTCGTTGATTTGTTTTTGTTTTGGTCTAATACGCTAGTCGCACTGCCGTGCCTTGACTGCAAGACCTCTTTCTCTCTTTCCTATATTGGTAACTCGCACCATTGTGCTTTGAGTTCCGCTCTTTCCGTCTTTCATTTACGACAACTCGCACCATTGTGCTTTGAGTTTCGCTCTTTCCGTCTTTCATTTACGACAACTCGCACCATTGTGCTTTGAGTTTCGCTCTTTCCGTCTTTCATTTACGACAACTCGCACCATTGTGCTTTGAGTTTCGCTCTTTCCGTCTTTCATTTACGACAACTCGCACCACTGTGCTTTGAGTTTCGTTCTTTCCGTCTTTCGCATGTAATTTTTCTCTAAAACTCAAAAATCGCAAATAACCAACCCATCAACCACTCAGCGTGTTTACTTTACTTCCCCTCCCTATCTTTCACATACACACCACATACACACATTTCTCGTCCTCCTTCCTGCTCTGAAATCACAAATCACACACACTAAAAAAAAATATCCTAAATCACACGCGAATAGTTGGATTGTTGGTTTTGCTCTTTTATATATTTTTACCAGCTAAAATTGTCCCTACGACACAGCACAACACTTATTATAATAATTATTTTATTCTCTTACCGGTTTCTTAGGTCTTTCCTGTTGTTTTTGCTTTTGTCTTTCTCGTAATTTTTCACTTTAAATCTTTCCTTTACTCGCTTTTCTTTCCGTTGAACTTTAATTTTACTTTCCTTCACAATATGCACTGCTTGATTTGGGAATAATTGTACGTTTTTTATATTTGGGTTTGTTGTTTTCCCTCTTTGGGTTTCTTTTTCTATGGAGGTCTCACTGAGGCTAAAATTTTTAATCTTTCGCAATCGGCGTACGACAATCGAAAAAACGATGCTCGTTGCAATGTAAAATAAACTCCCTTATTTACTGTGCCGCTTGGCATAGCTCTTTCTCTTTCTTTCCTATTTGTCTTACCCAACATGCGCGTCCGCAATTTTTGCTCATGATTATGTACGAGCACACAAAGAAAAAAAAAACAACAAACCACAGAAAAAAGGGTATATGCGTCGTTGGCTTAGATTCGTCGCCACAGCGCAGGTGTTCATTTTTTGTCTTTCGTTCGTTTTTCCCTTTTGTCGGGCGCTTGTGTAATAAACTCGAGGGAAGGAAAAAAGAATTATATGTTGATTTTGTTCGTCGCGACAACGGTCGCGAAGCTGAATGTCTTTCGGCATGTCTTTCGTTTGTATTTTGTTTAGGGAAAAAAGATGCTCGAGGCAATGTCTTTCGTTTGTATTTTGTTTAGGGAAAAAAGATGCTCGAGGCAATGTCTTTCGTTTGTATTTTGTTTAGGGAAAAAAGATGCTCGAGGCAATGTCTTTCGTTTGTATATATTTTGAGCGTTCATGTCTGTGCATGTTTTCTTACGCTGTTTCTTAGGTAGCATTGATCTTTATTTTAGGTAGCAACAATTTTGTTTGCTTACGGTAATAGTGACGCTATCTTTCCATATAATGAATGAATAGATGTTCTTACCAACTTTTCTTTTTCATGCGTATATCCACTGTGGAATTATATGATGATGATGCTTGGGTTTTTTTAAAGCATAGTGGACTGTATTTTTTCTTTCCTCTTTCCATATCTAACAATATTGAAATTTTGTACTTACATGTTTTTTTTTTTTTTCTTTCCAATCTATGTAGATTCCTTCCAAACTCTTTCACTAATTTCAAAAATTTTATTTTTTTTTTTACCGATTTCTTTCTCTTTCCGTTGACTGGGTCACCGATCCTACTCGACATGGACCAATGTTTCGGAGCTCAGCACACAAAAATAGCAAAACCCAATTAGAAAATAAAACACCATATATTTTATAGTGGAAAAAGGAACTTGAAAAAACCACTTCAAACGGGTTGGGTACAACCTATCAAATCGCAACCTATCATGACCCAACTTATAACGTCGCAACTGATCAAATCTGTTCATTTTCGCAACTTGTCACAAGACAACACGCCACAACGCAACACATCAAAAATTCATTCTTTGATTAAAACTAGGAGACGCCCTTTTTTAGATGTGTATGTGTGTTTGGAAATATAAACTTGACCTTTTAATGGCTGATTATTATTATTATTCTGTATGTCAAATGACTTGAGAAGGCATTATTAATATTCAAGGTTAGAGAGGTTTATATTTTTAAAGTCAAATAGAGAAAGAGGAATTTTAAAGGGGGAATGAATGAGGATTTCTTCAAATTAAGCGAAAGGTAAGAATAATAATATGGTGAATTAAGAGCCTTCAACCAAAGAGAGCGGGATAGTATTTAAATGTTGATATTGGTTGGAAGAGAAAAAAAATACATTTCTCTGGAAGAAGGTAAGAATTAAGTTTTTTCTTAATAGAAACAATTTTATATGTGACAAGTACCTACCCATAAGAGCAAAATTGTGTGAAAACGAGTTTCAACCCTCAAATTGTCAATAGGTCCAAACTATAAATCATAAAAACGCAGTTACTTAATAACTTTCTTATCATGAGTGGGAAAGAGAGTTAATTTTAATGGTGGAGTCGGTTGATAGTTAAGTTTATTTTTATTTTATTTATGAGTTTGTATTTTTTCTTATAAAACTTTGGAGGGAAGTTAGATATTTAGGTATGCACATACATACCTATATATTGTGTGTTTCTACGTAGGTATACAATTTAATTTGTTTTCTGTAAGAAATGCATACTAGAGGATCTGTTACAATTTGAGTTTTTTTTTTTGTATTTGAGTGATAATGAAAAAAGAATCAGTTTGCCGTGCTCATACGAATAACTTTTTTACTTGCGATTATATAGGTATAGATACTAGGTATAGCAAATTATGCATTTGTCGAAAAGAAAAGTTTTGAGATAACAATCAAACATGACATTACGATGCGAAGACGAAATAAAATGCACGACTGGGTCGCACGAACTTGCTCTAATGTGTGACAGTGAGATATTGATAAATATAAAATTTTCAAAATTCTTAAATAAATACTTAAACTAATTTGAGCTGAAAAAAAATACGCCATTTTATTTCTTGCATAAATTTGAATTTATGAGAATAAATTTATAAAAATCTGTGGAGCGGTTTTCGAGAAAAAAAGTTTTTCTTGAAAAACTTTTTGAAAAAAATTTTCAAACAAAATTCAAAAACATCTGAGCATAGGTATTCAGCAAACACATTTATTTATAATTTTTGGAAAAAAAATGTATAAGCCGTTTTCCAAATATTAATTTTTAAATTTTTTTTTTAAATGCCTTTAAAAATACAAAAAAATATTTTTTGTAAATATTGGTATGCAGTACAAATTCAGCTACCTACAGCTATATATGTATTAGATTTCGAAAGAATCGGTTGAGTCGTTTTCGAGATAGTCGAAAGCAAAAAAAACGGTCCTATGGAAAGTACCGTTCTTAGCCATTTTTTAAAACTTTTTTTTCAGCCATATGATTGGTCGTACCTAAAAAGCAACACTGATTTTTTTAAATAAAAATCGTTAGAGCCGTTTTTGAGAAAAATAAGCTTTAAAATAACGGTTGTATGGCAGGTACCGTTATTTTTTGAGCTAAAAAAAAATTTCAATTTCCCCTCTGAACAATACCTAAAAATCTCTATGTACCAAGTTTGAAGCAATTCGGCCCACCCGTTTGGGCTGTAGGGCTCTATACATACAGACAGACAGACAGACAGACATACAGACGGACAGAATTTTTAGACCATCTTTTTTCGTCTTCGCTATCATCGTAATGTTTGATTGTTATCTCAAAACTTTTTTTTTTCAACGAATGCAGTGTCGCGAATTACTTAACAGAACGTTGATTCCTTCTTCTTAAAAAAAGTCAAATAATCCAAAATCCAATCCTACTTATACTCACGCATTGTGGTTTGTATTTGTAGTTGTTGGCTAATATTATATAATGTAGTTTGAGGTGAGTATCTGCTCTCTATCTGAGAGGAAATTCATCCTATCTACCTGTGTGTGTGTATTAAAAAAAATGAAACCTATTAGCTACTCTGAAAACTTATGTTACCCAAAAGAGTTTGCGTAGACAAAAAAAAATTTCAAAATGGCCGCAAGAAAAACATTTCTACAAAAACAAACAATATGAAGTCATATAATTTTCTTATTGGCTTGTGGTTGGGAGGTAGTTACAATTTATTTAAAAATGTGCAACAGAAGATTATGATAGGTAAATATTATTAATAATGCGTGAGTAAAATAAGGGTAGCAGTAAGTAACTTCTTCAATATATTGCGCAGCATACTGCGTCGTGTAAGGCAAATTAAAGGCAAATCTCAATATTTGCTTCACATACATACTTTTTTTTATTAAATACAAACATGGCCAACGCAAAAATAAGAAAGATGAAGATTGAAGTACATTCAGGTAGTAGGTAGATAAAAATTCGATTCCTATGTAAAAAAAAAAATCGTTTTCACACAGCTTGTGTGTAGGAAGGCAATTATATTTTGCAATAATATTTCATAGTGTAAGGACACCGCATTTTCACGCAATATTTTTGGCCAATATCTTGAGCAATATTATTGCGCGGTGTAAGGCCCACATTAGGAAAATCAGCTGGCTCCCACTATGGTGATTAAATTTTTCACATATTATTTATATAAGAATACTAGCAAACCCATGCCCGCTTCGCTGAGCAGAGTTCCATTGGGCTGTTACTTGCAGTTTAGCCAAGAGGCGTATAAGATTCTTTCAATTTGACAGGCTTGAGAAATGCTATAATTGAATGGTATAGAAAGAAAACTTTGAATAAAATTCGTTTTTTTAATTCAGAATTAAATCGTTGGTACTCTGCTTTCATTAAAATCTATTGACTGTGTTACAAAGGAAGATGAAGCCACTTATTATCTAACTGAGTTTTTAAACTCCTTAGATGTACCTGACTTACCACAGCACAATTGCTGACGGCATGCTCGGTAGTCATCAGCTTCGAAATCTAAAACAACCAAAACTATGCAATGGAACGCGCTTTTACATAAATAAAAAGTGCGGTCGGTTTCCCCTACTCTAGAACACCCAACATACAGTTGAGAAATCAATACGGCAAATTTTGAAAGACTGACCTTTTGCTTTATTTATAGTGATGGCAAAAACAAAGCGAATAGGAAATTGATGACGTTTAAAATCAAATGGCAAATCAGGTGGAATCATTGGAATTCTGGGGATCAAAACATCTTCCCCTTTATATTTGCCACTAGGAATCGTAGCTTTAATTAGATTGTTCATTCACTTTTTTACAGCTAGTCTAATACCATTGCAAAGTTGAGGTTGATTAATATTACGCAGCATTATAATCGGGGCTCCATTTTTTAGAGCTAAATAATGAGGTGGCAGTCCCGGTAAATCAAGCGAATTTAAAAGTTCCGTCTGGTAATTCACTACGTCATCCTCATTTATAATTGCATCAACTGATTTGTTGGCAACAAATTGTCCATCTATTTATTCTTAAATAGATGCATTAATTTCAGCGACATCTTTATTTTTGCCTTTAGCTCTTTCACTTAACCAAGTGCGATTGTTAAAGTTCTCCGAAATACTTGGAACCACACTTTGAACCAATTCTTTCTTTGAATTCCTCCTTATATAATAGAAATTTGTTGGCAGTGTTATTTGGCCAATTGAACTATCAACGGGCATTTTTCCATTTCCAATATCCAACAGCGGCTTTGAAAATTCTGCCGCAGATGGATCATTTAAGTGAGTGTTAGTGTTTTAACATATCTCCACAAAAGAGAACATTTAAGGCAGGCATTGAGTTTATCCGCAGTAATCGATCGGGGTATGACCGGCAAAGTTTGTCTGAAGTCACCCGCCAATAATATCATGGCGCCGCCAAATATTACTTGGATATCTGGCAAATATTTCGGAGTTCGATCTAAAGCTTCAAGTGACTATTTGTGCGCCATTCTCATCCCATACAATAATTATACACTGTTGCAAGACTTTGGCCATTGCCGACGTTTAAGAAATTTTACATGTAGGCGCTTCGTTAACTTGGATGTTTAAAGGCAATTTAAGTGCAGAGTGCGCTTGCAAATAATAATGCAACATACGTAACATACATTGTATTATTTTTATTACAATTTAATCTGCTCGGCAAGTTTCGTTCACTTGTTTTCGTACGTATTGTACGCTTTGAGTCGTATACCTTTCGTACGAAAATCTGACATTCCTTTTTTTCTAAAGGGTATTCTTCTTCTTTCTTTCTTCTTATTTTTAAAGGCTATTATGGGCAACTGATGTACTTTACAAATCGGAAGGAAACTTTTCATTCGGTTTTGACACTTGCTCACTTTTTCTTTGGGGCCTTTGGACCTTTACACTGTTGCAAGACTTTGGCCATTGCCTACGTTTTAGAAATATTTCATGTAGGCGCTTCGTTAACCTGGATGCTTAAAGGCAATTTAAGTGCAGAGTGCGCTGTACGACCACCATTAATTGATTGCATGGTGGCAAGTGCATTTGCAACATATGCAACAGACGTAGCATTATTTTTTTTACATACAAACCTGGTGCAAATAAATACCTTTTCGGCAAAAAAAGAAGCATTAAATTTAGTTTTGTCAAACTCGAGATATAAATGCATTTGTTGCAAATGTTGTATAGTATATGTTGCATAATGATTCATAATTATGAATACTTTTCAGTTATGATCAATTATTGAATTTGCTGATTAGTTGATAGCATGGTGGCAACTGTATTTGCAACATATGCAACATACGTAACATACATTGTATTATTTTTATTACACAAAAACCTGGTGCAAATAAATACCTTTTCAGCAAAAAAAGAATCATCAAATTCGGTGTTGTCAAACTCGAGATATAAGTGGTCAAACATAAATCAAACTCATTTTTATATATAAGAAGAAGAAGAAGAAGAAGAATATACGCGAAGCACGCACAGGTTGAGAAAATGGCATTCAAAGTTCAGAAAGGAGATGGCCCATTTTTGGGCCCAGTGCGTCCACTAATGAATCTAGTATCAAATGAAAGGTGATATTAAGGACATTATGTGGGTGAAATATTTTTAAAATCGTTCGTGGGGTTTTTGAGATATTTGAGCTTGAAGTTGACTAATTCAGAAGCAGAATTTCACTTATTTTTCCGACAAAACTGCTTATATTTTCCGATGTAAGATACATAGAGAAATAAATCTGGTATCAAATGAAAGGTATTTTGTTAACCTTTTCATCGTATTAAAAATTATTTTTGTACATATCCTATATTCTCCAATATTTTGTTTTAAGTTCTTAGAAATCAAGTTTTTTGTTCTTACTTTTTAAACGTCAATATCTTAAAAAGATCGGCAGTGATTCCTAATTTTTTAACATCATTATAAAGATTATTTATTTACCTTTAATTTGATATATAATTTAGTGCCCTTTATTAAATACAAACTTAGTTTTGAACTAACTTACACTAAAAAGCATATTTACATGCACTATAAGCTATGCACTTTTTTGTTTATCGTTATTTTTTATAATTTCTTAACCAAAAATAGCAAAACATGTATTATTTATTACTTACTTTAAGCCCGATAAACAACATTTATATTGATGACAATCTAGGTGATGTTATTTAAGAAAACATGCATCATGCTACTTCGAAAATATAGTCCATGTAAATAACTTACCGTTTTCTTTTTATTTTCAGAAGAAGTTTATAAAAGACACATAATTATGTAGATGTAATAACTTATAGTCTTTATTTTTTCAATATTTATATGTACAAAAAGGTTTAAAACTAAATGATTTTTATTAAAATGAGACATAACTTTTAACTTATATTAAATGCGAAATGGAGTTATTGCATTGAAATAATAGATTTTTATAATTCATTTTGGTTTGATTACATACATAATAACCTACGTCCTACATTAATTATAATATTAAGTATTATTTCAGATTTATTCTCCTTCAACTTCATTGTCTATTAAAATAGAATTTAAAAATAAAACTGGAGCTATGTTCATATTTTGTTGGTGACGAGCAAATCCTAAGTACCACAAAATACTCATAACATGAGCGCAGCAACCAACAGTTCTCATTCCTACAAGACAATTGCAATAGTACGCTTCTATTGCGTTGCAACTATTGGCTACATCAGATTCATTACTGACAAGGATGTATGTAAAATATATTTTCCCACTGATGTGTCGAGATTTAATGCGACCTCTAAGTAAATAATTGTTTCCAACCAGGCTTTGATGTGTAGAATTAATTCTTAATACATTTTCACAAACTTCTATTATATAACTTCCATTGCTTTTAAGATGTTCCCCACAATAAGAGCGAGCTTGTTTGATTTGATAATTTCCCAATGATATTTTACGAAGCTCTGTCAAATCAAGCAAAGGAAAGTTATTTAAGCTTGGAATGTGTCCGTTAATTCTACGAAACACTGCCCTAGTTCTATTTAAGTTATTTTCCTTAACAAAATCGCCTAAATGGTTGGGAGTATTTAATCTACTCAAAGCCAACTCCAGTAAAACGCTGGCATCTGTATTGTCTTCTAACAGAGGATGGAACTTATTAAGGATTGCAGCTGCAATTTTAAAATCATCCATTAAGTGAGGAGTAGCTAAATTAAAAAAGTTTTGGCGGAATACTTTAAAATCTCTTTTAAAGCGTCCATTGACAACTTCCACAACCCATCTTACCATTGTAACACATCTTGTCTTGTTAGCTTTAGCTGTTGTCAGCTGATTATTCCCTTCCAGAACAGTTTCAGGCATGTGAGCTTTGTACCCATAAGATTCTAGGCTTGAAATAGCATCCCTGAAACCTCTGTCTAGGATAAAAACATCATTTTCTCTAACAAAACGCCTCATGTTCCCATATTCATCTCTAAAAAGATTTTTAATAATTGTTGCATCAGAATCAATTGCTGCATAAGGTCCGTATACGTCTATTATATAGCCGTCACAGCATGTCATCATAAAGGGTTTGACTTAATTCTGAAACTTATGCAGACTATATGTTGCTTTTTGGAAACTATAATTTGAACTTTTTTGGAGGTAAACATAAGTTCCGTCAGATATGATAATGGCTGGTTGGTCATTTTCATTTAACTGTGTGTTGCCAAAAAGTCCATTTGGAATCATATTGTTTCGACTAGCTACGTTCTGAATAGACATATGTTCCAGACCTAAGTTAAAGGGCACAAAATAATTTAACAAACTGCTCCTAGCTGTAGACAAGTATCGTTCTAGTGTTGCGCGAGGGACGTTTAAAAGGGATGAAAGCCTACGATCGCTATCTTAATTTTGATAAAAAAGTAAATAGTTCAATACTTTTCAATGCGGGAACAAAGCTGTGCAGTTCTGTAAACTGCTCTGAGCTCCTACCTATCCAATAATGGCATAAAAAAGGATTCATACTACCTATGTTATTAAAATCAACTGGCTTTAAGGCAATGTCAGTAAGTGTTGACATCATTTCATCCATTTGCTCTCCAGTAAAGTCACTTAAAGCATTACCTTCTACGAGATTTATCCAATCACCCGATGTAAGATGGAAGTTACATATTCTGGTACTTTCCGGCAGATATAATTTGTGGTCAATTAATAACCTTTCTCTTATTTCCTGTGGAAATCGAAACCGTTCACTCCTTTGGCAATCGGCAAACACGCATCGTCTTTCTGTTGATGCAACTCTTTTGTAAACAGCTGAATTTACTTTTGGCTGTGCTGGCAATGCATTCTGTTCAGGTTCTTGAACGATATTTTCCCTTGCAACAGGAAGCAAATCATCTTGTCGATTAGCATCATGCACCCGACTTCTGTTTGCAGCCCTATTAGCACGCAGCCAACAGGGAGAACAGACTTTTGTTAAATTAAGGTGCTAATATATAATTTATAATAAGCATAAGGATTTTAGTTTTAACAAATGTTATACATTTACCTGATTGTTTGGAATCCATTGCAATAAAAAAGTTCTTTCCATGCATTCTTGTGGTACGTTTCGTGATCTACGAGATCTTAACGAAAGTCCACAGCACAAGCAAATTCTAATGTGACCATATTCTCGTATTGGATTACTTGTTAAAGTGATTCTTTCCAAAATCCGAAAGCAATTAAAACATATGAAGTCGGAATCAGATATCTTAAATAATAATTAATACAAATAAAACAGGAAAGGATATAAGGAATTTGCAGATCTACTACACGTTATCCTATTTTTTTCGTACTCAATTTTTATTTTTATTAATTTTATTAATTTTTTTATTAATTTTATTATTTATTAATTTTCTCATTTTATTAGCAAAACATAAAAAAAAGAAATACTGAGTATGTGTTTGGATTTGTTTTTATTTTGCTTTAAAAAAAAAAAATTAGCAGCTACTATAAGTATAGAAAAAATACGGTTTTTGTAAATTAAAAACATTGATATACTATCTATAATTTATTCTTAGTATGCTAAAAAACTGATCTTTTCACTTTTTATAAAAAAAACAACGACTTACTTGTTCTGGAGATATCCAATTAACTAAAATTGATCGACGCGGATTTGAAAGCATTTCAATCCTACGAACTTGCAAAATATTTTGTTGTAAATGTATTCTACAATTAACACATTGACCACTATTCATTTTCACTTTTTTTTACGCACTTTATATATTTACATACAATGCATCGTAACTTAATACGTAATAAATAATGCTTTTTAGTTTAAGCTGTTTAATTTTTTCTTCAATATGGGAACACAATAAACTATTTAATTTAGCGGAGCTTACACCTGCAATTAAAAGGCGCGTGGGAACTCTCAATACCAAAGTGTCACGTTATATTGTACGAGAGGCATTATCAGATCATGTTTATTATCTTAAACAAAAGAAGAGAGGCTTAATCGAATCATATTTACATTTACAAAAATAAAAAGAAAACGGTAAGTTTTTTACATGGACTATATTTTCGAAGTAGCATGATGCATGTTTTCTTAAATAACATCACCTAGATTGTCATCAATATAAATGTTGTTTATCGGGCTTAAAGTAAGTAATAAATAATACATGTTTTGCTATTTTTGGTTAAGAAATTATAAAAAATAACGATAAACAAAAAAGTGCATAGCTTATAGTGCATGTAAATATGCTTTTTAGTGTAAGTTAGTTCAAAACTAAGTTTGTATTTAATAAAGGGCACTAAATTATATATCAAATTAAAGGTAAATAAATAATCTTTATAATGATGTTAAAAAATTAGGAATCACTGCCGATCTTTTTAAGATATTGACGTTTAAAAAGTAAGAACAAAAAACTTGATTTCTAAGAACTTAAAACAAAATATTGGAGAATATAGGATATGTACAAAAATAATTTTTAATACGATGAAAAGGTTAACAAAATACCTTTCATTTGATACCAGATTTATTTCTCTATGTATCTTACATCGGAAAATATAAGCAGTTTTGTCGGAAAAATAAGTGAAATTCTGCTTCTGAATTAGTCAACTTCAAGCTCAAATATCTCAAAAACCCCACGAACGATTTTAAAAATATTTCACCCACATAATGTCCTTAATATCACCTTTCATTTGATACTAGATTCATTAGTGGACGCACTGGGCCCAGGTTCCCTAGGAAAATGGGCCATCTCCTTTGTATATTACATGTGCACATCAAATTTAAATACCTATATCATTTTCAGAATATTGAACTAAAAAAAAAATAACAAAATTTAATTGAACAAAGCAAAGTGGAGCTTTAGATTTGGGAAAAAAACATGAAACCATAATCGCGCAAAATTTAAAACAAATAATGCCCGGGTCTTAGATCCGGAGAGCGCTCTCCGGATCTAAGACCCGGGCATTATTTGTTTTAAATTTTGCGCAATATATTGAAGAAGTTACTTACTGCTACCCTTATTTTACTCACGCATTATTAATAATATTTACCTATCATAATCTTCTGTTGCACATTTTTAAATAAATTGTAACTACCTCCCAACCACAAGCCAATAAGAAAATTATATGACTTCATATTGTTTGTTTTTGTAGAAATGTTTTTCTTGCGGCCATTTTGAAATTTTTTTTTGTCTACGCAAACTCTTTTGGGTAACATAAGTTTTCAGAGTAGCTAATAGGTTTCATTTTTTTAATACACACACACAGGTAGATAGGATGAATTTCCTCTCAGAGAGAGAGCAGATACTCACCTCAAACTACATTATATAATATTAGCCAACAACTACAAATACAAACCACAATGCGTGAGTAAAAGTAGGATTGGATTTTGGATTATTTGACTTTTTTTAAGAAGAAGGAATCAACGTTCTGTTAAGTAATTCGCGACACTGCATTCGTCGAAAAAAAAAAGTTTTGAGATAACAATCAAACATTACGATGATAGCGAAGACGAAAAAAGATGGTCTAAAAATTCTGTCCGTCTGTATGTCTGTCTGTCTGTCTGTCTGTATGTATAGAGCCCTACAGCCCAAACGGGTGGGCCGAATCGCTTCAAACTTGGTACATAGAGATTTTTAGGTATTGTTCAGAGGGGAAATTGAAATTTTTTTTTTTAGCTCAAAAAATAACGGTACCTGCCATACAACCGTTATTTTAAAGCTTATTTTTCTCAAAAACGGCTCTAACGATTTTTATTTAAAAAAATCAGTGTTGCTTTTTAGGTACGACCAATCATATGGCTGAAAAAAAAGTTTTAAAAAATGGCTAAGAACGGTACTTTCCATAGGACCGTTTTTTTTTTGCTTTCGACTATCTCGAAAACGACTCAACCGATTCTTTCGAAATCTTACACATATATAGCTGTAGGTAGCTGAATTTGTACTGCATACCAATATTTACAAAAAATATTTTTTTGTATTTTTAAAGGCATTTAAAAAAAAAAATTTAAAAAATTAATATTTGGAAAACGGCTTATACGATTTTTTTTCCAAAAATTATAAATAAATGTGTTTGCTGAATACCTATGCTCAGATGTTTTTGAATTTTGTTTGAAAATTTTTTTCAAAAAGTTTTTCAAAAAAAACTTTTTTTCTCGAAAACCGCTCCACAGATTTTTATAAATTTATTCTCATAAATTCAAATGTATGCAAGAAATAAAATGGCGTATTTTTTTCAGCTCAAATTAGTTTAAGTATTTATTTAAGAATTTTGAAAATTTTATATATATCAATATCTCACTGTCACACATTAGAGCAAGTTCGTGCGACCCAGTCGTGCATTTTATTTCGTCTTCGCATCGTAATGTCATGTTTGATTGTTATCTCAAAACTTTTCTTTTCGACAAATGCATAATTTGCTATACCTAGTACCTATACCTATATAATCGCAAGTAAAAAAGTTATTCGTATGAGCACGGCAAACTGATTCTTTTTTCCTTATCACTCAAATACAAAAAAAAACTCAAATTGTAACAGATCCTCTAGTATGCATTTCTTACAGAAAACAAATTAAATTGTATACCTACGTAGAAACACACAATATATAGGTATGTATGTGCATACCTAAATATCTAACTTCCCTCCAAAGTTTTATAAGAAAAAATACAAACTCATAAAACGCAAGTTCATAGGTATTCAGCAAATGCATTCATTTAAAATTTTTAGAAAAAAATTTAATAAGTAGTTTTCAAAATATTAATTTTTTAAATTTTTTTTTAAAATGCTTTTAAAAATACAAAAAAATATTTTTCAAAAACATTGGTATGCAATACAAATTGAGATACCTACAGCTATATGTGTGTGAAATTTCGAAGGAATCAGTTGAGTCGTTTTCGAGATAGTCGAAAGCAAAAAAAACGGTCCTATGGAAAGTACCGTTCTTAGCCATTTTTTAAAACTTTTTTTTCAACCGTATGATTGGTCTTACCTAAAAAGCAACACTGATTTTTTTAAATCGAAATCGTTAGAGCCGTTTTTGAGAAAAATAAGCTTTAACGTAACGGTTGTATGGCAGGTATCGTTATTTTTTACTTACTTACTTACTTATGTTGGCGCCACTGGAGCGTGGTACTCCAAGGCCTTGCTGAGAATGCCCCTCCAGCCGGCTCGATCTCTAGCCTGCTGTCTCCAATTTCGTACTCCAAGTTGACGGATGTCTCCCTCTACCTGGTCACTCCATCGAAGATGAGGTCTACCTTGGCTTCTGACTCCCTCGGGTTTGGCGTTGAAGACTTTACGAGCTGGAGCGTCGATGTCCATTCGCTCTACATGGCCCAGCCATCTTAGTCTTTGGATTCGAATTTTTCTGGCTAGGCTTATGTCGCTGTACAGCTCGTACAGTTCATTGTTATATCTTCTTCTCCAAACGTTGTTTTCGCGATTTACGCAGACAGGACCATAGATCGTACGCAGAACTTTTCTCTCGAAGACTCCAAGTGAATTTTCATCCGATTGGGAGAGGGTCCATGCTTCCGCACCATATAGCAGGATCGGGATGATGAGTGTTTTATACAGTGTCACCTTGGTTCTTCTCGATAGGGCTTTACTCCTCAATTGCTTACTCAGCCCAAAGAAACAGCGATTAGCAAGAGTTAGTCTGCGTTTGATTTCAGCGCTGATGTTGTTGCCTGTGTTTACAGCAGTGCCCAGGTAGACAAATTCACTGACTACCTCGAAGTTATACCTATCAATGGTTACGTTCTGACCAAGTCGGTGGTGGGATTGGACTTTTGTTGATGAAAGCATATACTTCGTCTTGTCCTCGTTTATTTTCAGCCCCATTCTGCTTGCTGCTGACTCCATAGTAGTGAAAGCACCGGTTACTGCTCGCTTTGTTCTTCCTATCACGTCTATGTCATCAGCAAACCCAAGTAATTGTGTCGATCTATTGAAAATGGTGCCTGATGTACTGGCATGGGTGCTCCGTATTACATTTTCAAGCACAATATTAAAACAGCTGCATGACAGTGCGTCACCTTGTCTTAGCCCTCTGGTGGTTTCGAAGGTTTCAGTAGAGTCTCTACCAACTTGGACGGAACAGCGAGCATTCTCCAACGTCATCCTGATAAGGCGTATCAGTTTAGCAGGGATTCTAAAGTTAGACATGGCACGATACAGTTCAACTCTATTAACACTGTCGTAGGCGGCTTTAAAATCGACGAACAGGTGGTGGGTGTCGATGTTATACTCTTGGGTTTTCTCCAGGATCTGGCGTAATGTGAATATTTGGTCGGTGGTAGATTTTCCAGGTCTGAAGCCGCATTGGTAAGGACCTATCAGGTCGTCAGCAAACGGCTTGAGACGTTCACATAAAACGCTGGACAGGATCTTATAGGCGATGTTTAAAAGGCTTATGCCTCTATAGTTGGCGCAGAGGAGGCGGTCTCCTTTTTTGTGAATCGGGCAGATGGTACTGAGATTCCACTCATCGGGCATACTTTCCTCCGACCATATTTTGCAGATGAGTTGGTGTATGCTCCTGACCAGGTCATCTCCAGCGTGTTTAAAAAGCTCCGCTTGAAGGCCATCACATCCAGCTGCCTTATTCATCTTAAGTCTGGTGATGGCTACTTTGATTTCATTTTGGTCGGGCGGGTGTAGTTCGTGGCCGTCATCTAGATTAACTGGAACAAGTTGATCTTGGGCGGGATCTTGGCTGTCATCGCCATTTAGCAACCGGTTAAAGTAGTCTCTCCAGATGGCTAACATCGCCTGCGTTTCCACTATGGTATTTCCATCCTGATCTTTGCAGGGCCCAGGGCGGCTTGTGAAACCGGATGTAGACTGTTTCACCTTTTTATAGAAGTTTCGTACCTCTTTTCTGCAAAAACATCTCTGCATCTCCTCGACTTCGCGTTGCTGGTGTTCTTTTTTCTTTCTCCTGAGTAGACGTTTCTCAACTTTCCTTCGCTCAACATAGAGATTTCTGGATGCTCTAGTATCTCTCTGGAGCCACGACTTGTATGCCTCCGTTTTGGCTTTGTTTGCCTGAGCACATTCGGAGTCGAACCAGGGGTTTCTGGGGGGTGGATGTGAGAAGCCCAATACCTCTGACGCAGCACTTCTTATGGCTTGTTGACATAGCTGCCATTGGTCTTCCGGGTTCATGTCATCAGTCGAAGGATTTCTCGCAAGCTCAAGGGATACGCGGTCGGCATAGGCAGCGGCGGTCTCTTCCGATTGAAGACGTCCAACATTGAATTTCCTAGGTGTAGTCGGTGTTCGCCTAAGAACTTCCATGGAGATCCGTACCCTAAGTTTTGCACCGACTAGGTAGTGGTCCGAATCGATGTTTGCTCCTCGGAATGTACGGACATTCATAATGCTGGAGGAGTGTCTTCCATCAATCACAACATGGTCGATTTGGTTGCAGGTTCGACCATCTGGGGATCGCCATGTGCCCTTGTGGATGTCGGGACGTGGGAATCGCGTGCTGCTCAGCACCATGTTTTTTCCCGCTGCAAAATCGATGAGCCTGAGTCCGTTGTCGGAGGTGGTGTCGTGCAGGCTGTGTTTTCCGATCGTCATACCAAAGATGTCCTCTCTCCCAATTTTGGCATTGAAGTCTCCCAAGAGAATTTTAATGTCATGTTTTGGGCACTGCTCATATGTTTTGGCGAGGAGCTCGTAGAAACATTCTTTGGTAGCGTCGTCTTTCTCTTCTGTAGGGGCATGGGCGCTAATTAGGCTTATGTGGTGGAATTTGGCCTTAATGCGGATCGTTGTCACTCTCTCGCTGACTTCGCGAAAGCTCAAGACCTTTTGCCTAAGTCTTCCTCTGACAGCGAATCCGCACCCAAACAAGCGCGATCTCCCATCAAGGTGGCATTTCCCATAATAGAAATTACAGTCCTCTGTAATTCTCAGGCCCGGTCCATCCCATCGCATCTCCTGCAGGGCTGTTATATCAGCGTTGAGACTGGCGAGGGTCTCGTTATTTTTTAACCTAAAAAAAATTTCAATTTCCCCTCTGTACAATACCAAAAAAAGTCTATATACCAAGTTTGAAGCAATTCGGCCCACCCGTTTGGGCTGTAGGTGTCTATACATACAGACAGACAGACAGACATACAGACGGACAGAATTTTTAGACCATCTTTTTTCGTCTTCGCTATCATCGTAATGTTATGTTTGATTGTTATCTCAAAATTTTTTTTTTTCGACGAATGCATAACTTGCCTTATAGTACCTATAATCGCACGTAAAAATTGGAATTTATTTTGGACGTTTTTCAAAAAAAAACTGTTTTTTGTGAAAAAACTCGTCGAACGATTTTTTAAAAAAATTCTTAAAATTTTTCACAATAAACGAAATCATATGGCTTACTTAATTTTTCCCAAAAAACGTTTTAACTATTGATTTTTAAGTGATTAATAAAATTTCATTTTTTCCCTGCTTTTTTTCCAAAATCTCAAACCTCAAGACCATTGTCTCACATTGGAACAAGTTTGTCCGACCCAGCCGTGCACTTTATTTTTAAAGTTATAATAAAGTGATGGAAAGCAGGATGGAAGCTCTTTTTCTTGCGCGTTTACCTATTATCAATTGGAGAGAAAAAAATACTTTTTAAAAATCGATACAAAAAGAAATTCAAAAGATTAGGTGATTTGCCGAAATAACAATATCTTTCAGATGAAGTTGACTTTGTATTTTCCCCGTAGAATGTAGGTATAGAATGTACAATTGACAATGCCTCTAATAATCCTGTGACCTGTGAGTACTAATAAGACTTAATAATTCACGTAGGAAGTAGGTACTAAATTTCAGAGTGCGTTTCTTTAACTTATTTGGCAAGACCGGTTATGTTGAACAATTATCCATCCCAATGAGGGGGGGGGGGGGGTATATCAACCTGATCCCCCCTATCTACGCCACTGGAGGGAGGAGAACGCATATGCATATACATATACAAAATGTGGGGAATAGGGTATTCAACAGTTCGTTGCAAACGTACTGTAGATCTCGATTATGTTTTGAGTGTGCATTTGTTTCAGACAATCAAACATGACATTACAAACTATGATAGAGAAGCCGAAAAAAGAGGGCCTGACAATTCAGTCCGTCTGTATAGTTAACTATAGCCAAAACGACTAGACCTATTTAATTCAAACTTGGTACACAGTTTTATTATTATGTTTTAGCCATTGTATTTATAATGTATAGTACTCCCAATAAGAGGAACGTTTGGTGCGCCGCCGCCGTTTATGCATGAAGTTCACAAACACTTCTTGTTTGGTGAGTTAGGAGTGGTTTTTGTCTAGATTGCCATGGGAAGCAAAAACAACAATAGAAAACATTTGATGTAAAGTAGATAAGACAACTAGCGAAGTCATTGACGAAGTTCAGAACTAAAAAAACATGTTCCATGAAATTACTATAAAAATGTATACAGGGTGTCCCAAAACTCAACGTCGAAACGAAAACGGGTGATAGGGTAGGTGGTGACAGTTATCAGAAAAATAATAAAAAAAAAATTAGCCGTCACGGGACGCCCGGCAGATGTGAAACATTCAATTTTATATTAAAATTTATAATTAATAAAAAAAAACCATCAAAGAAAATATGGAATGCAATTTTTAATAATTTAGTGTTTCTTAAATAAAATCAATATACATATTTTCGTCTTATTATTTAAATTATAATAACAATAATTATTACAGAATATTATACATTTATAAATAGGAAAATAAGAAAAAAGTTAATATTTTTTAATAGAGACTAGACTATCTTACAATGTAGCTACGGAATATTATTTGACGTATTTTCTGTGATTTCTCTAATAGTAGGTGTTGAAGGTGTATTAGGCAATATTAAGGAAATGATTGGCCGATGTTAACTAAAATATGTAACAAAAGTTTTAGTAATGTTATTAAGCATCGATTGTCGTTCCATATCTAGTTGTGGATTCAGTTGGTATATTACTGATTGTCAAACCAAAAGCTTGCTCAAGGAACATTGTTAAAGGAATTAAATTATTTGTTGCAAAATTAACATTAAAATCTCCTGCTAAGATCATCGGAAGTTCGTCTAAATTATTCCCTGAAATTCTCGAACCTTCGCGACTATATACGAGTAAATGACGGTGTAAAAATTTAATAATTTCTATGACTTGATGATTTGGTGAAATATACACAACAACCATGAGGAATTCTCTCCCATCATCTATTTCTACTTGAGAAGCGCATATATCACCAACAGCAGCTTGGGTAACATAAGGTTCACGTGTATTTCGTATTGTTTGTTCAATATTTGTTGTGGTAACTCGGTATAAATTTTTTTTCGATAAATCGCAACTCCTGCAGCTCTAACATCTTCTCGTTTAAATTTCACTACGCAGTTAAAATTAGGTATTTCAATGTCTTTTTTATCAGGGAGCCATGTTTCTGATAATAATAAAAAGTCACTTTTTTGAGAAACATAATCTTGAATGTCTAAAGCATGTTTTTTGAGACTTTGACAGTTTAAAGTTACTATTGTCAATCCTTTTCGCAATACAATTAAATAAGTAGTCATGTCTTGTAAAGTTTCAAGCCTATTTAAGGATAATCTTTTAAATTCTTCTTGTAAAGACAAAATTGATGAACGAATTCTTCTTCCATGATAAAATCTTAAATCATCACTTCTGTTACATATGAACAAACCTTCAATACTAGTACCTCGCGATAAAGCTACATATACAAGTTGAATTGAATGAATTTTATTGTATTGATGGACTATCTCATCAAATCTAGCTCCTTGAGACTTATGAATAGTCATGTCACATCCATGTTGTTGTTAAGATTAATAGTTGTAGTTCGATGTATGATAGGAATGGCTTTTGTATCAATATTATGTTCTCTAAGGAATCCAGCAGCTTTTTTTCTGGCAACTGTACCAGTCTTTTTATCAGGAAAAACTAGCTATACACGAGTAATTTCATTTTGTTCATTTTGTTCTAAATGAACTAATGTTCCAACAGCACCATTAGCTAATCCATCTGTAACGTGTATATGTGTTGTAATAATGTATGGTTTTCCAATTAAAAAAATAATTTCAAGTGGCAATCCACCTGTGTTAATAACCGACATCTTATGTAATTTTTGTCTAACAAATCCTTCCTGCTCGTGGTTAGCACAGCCACTTATAATATCTTTTGCAAAGGAATTAAATTTATTTTGAGCTTGTTGCAAAATAGTTGCATTGTATTCATTGACCGAGGCGTTTTCTTGAAATAGCCGAACCCCGTTTGGGCAGCGATGTGTTACTTCTTCGTTCGTAAAAAATCTTGACTCGATAATGGCTAATTCGTCATCATCTAGAATGGTTCCATTGCCAATTTTTGTAAGGATAGAAGCAAAAATTACATTAGCTTGTCGCATAACTTGAGTTAGTTCGTAGAATTTTAATCCTCGCCACAGCAGAGGTCCAACCATCCGTTGTTTTGGCTGCTTGAAAATGGGAGTAGCTCTGACGGGAGGTAATTGTCGCAAGTCTCCAATAAGAATAATATCTAGTCCTCCAAAATTGCTGTCGAAATTTCCAGTTATCTGTTTTAATCTTGAATCAATTTGACTTAAGAGTTCAGCACCAATCATACTTATTTCGTCAACTATTACCACTTTAACGTATTTAAACAAACATCGATACTGTTGTGCCGTTTCCATTGACAAAGGAAGTAATTTAGACAATGATATTTTGAGTGCTGTATGAACTGTAGTTCCATCAATGGCTACCGCAGCTTTGCCAGTGGAAGCACACGTAATGTATGAATTGCAGAAACCGTCATTATTTGAGAATCTATTATTTATTTCCATTATCAATTTAATAACAAAAGTTTTTCCGCAGCCAGCTGGCCCGGTGAGAAATATTTGGAAGGGTGATTTCTCTTCAGATAAAATGTGATGAATAACATGCAAAACTAAATTCTTTTGTTTTTCATTAGCACTTCTCATGAGGTCACAAAATTGATCAAGGTTCATTAAATTTTCTCTTCTTTTAGCAATTGCTCCTAAACTTTTGAGTGTAGCTCTCCGTAAATCTTCATTATCATCATTTGGGTTTTCATATAATTCTTGAAAAGGATTTGGTTCTGGAAATCTTGAAGCTACGTCTTGAATTTCTAACTCATCATCATTCAATTGATCATCTAGACGACATAGTTTTCGGCATATATCAAAAGTTTTTTGAATATCAATATTAGACTCAAACTCTTTTCGATTTTGTAAAATAGTATTTCCGTTTTCATCATATATCGTAATAAATTTCATGTCTGCTAAAATTTCCGTATCCTCATTTCTAAATGGCGAATATAAAATCACCATTTCCCTTCTGTACTTATTGTAGTCATTAGCAATATCATAGTTTCTGTAACGTATAATTCGTGGCTGTTTTCGTTGTACATAAACTCCACAACTGTTTTTAGTATATTTAGAACCAAATTGTGCTAAATTAACATTTTCCATATCGTCTTTCCGTTTTTGATATTTTTCATAGCAATCCTCCTTCCATATGTCAGTAGAATCGTCATCAAGTTCACTTATTTCTTTTAACGTTTTTTTAATTCTTTTACGTTCAATTGGCCAACAAGTATTGATATATTGAACTGCCACGGAAGATTTTGACATTGGTTCTCTAAGTAAATACCAAGCAGCTTCTTGACTGGTCATCTCAACAGAATTTAGCATATCAACACTCATTTTACCAGTTATTTCAACAATGTCGAATTCTGGATGTTCATTCATAATTTCTACAATGTTACGTTGTAAATTGCTGATTCCTCTATTCGTCTTATTCACATACTCGACAACATATGCAGCACAAGAATATTCTTCCGTGATTATTTGGAAATCCATATTAGATTTTAATACGTTAAAAACAAATGGATTAAATGTGTCATGCATTTTTTTAACGGATGTCGTTTATAAAAAATTTTCGGTCTAGTAATGCCCGATCTGATAATGATATTATTACTTTCATAGTAATCATCAAAACTGCTATATTCATTGCTTTCTAAATTTATTTTAATTTCAGCAAAACGTTTCGAGAATTCATTAAAATTTGTACTGTTTTTCCATTGGCGTTAAAATCATTGTTAATTTACAGGGCATAAATGGTGCATCAAATCTGCATTTTTGTCGTGAATTAGAAGTGACTTTTTTATAGCATGTGAAGGTGTGCTTGTGAGTTACTAATTTTATATTTCCTGATGCTTCCGCCGAAGATACTAATACTAAGCTATCAATCATTTCTATTGCTTGATCTTGGTCTTTATCAAGAATATCATCAGGTGCATTATCAAGCCATAACAAAATATGAGCATGGGGGCTTCCTCGATGTTGAAATTCTATTCGTTTAAAATAGTTGATGACTCTATACTTTCCAAAAGGACTTAATGTTTTTGATTCTAATATTGTCATAATCACAGTGACTAATTTGTTAAAATAAAGTGCACATGTTACAGCGTCATTGTTAATAAGAGAACTTTTTTTGATGAAACTTAATTCCGAAGCAATGAATTCTTGAAGATCTTCTCTGCCGTAGGCTAAAGTATGTAACCGGATTAATAAATCCGGATACCCAATTTCATTAGCACTTAATGTCATAAATGCAGTTGGCTTTCCTATCTGTCGTATAATTGCAAATAAGTTTCTTTTTTTTTCAGACCAGTACCAGACAAAATTAGGGATTGATCGTAAAAACGCTAAATTAGATTCAATGCAATTATTAATATATTCTTCAGGTTGCACTTGTTCCTTGGTTATGTTAATATCCGTACCAACATGTTTAAACGCTATAGTCAAGCTGTCACGAACTCGTAGTCTCATTATTTTTAAAGCCATATATAACAAATGGTATGGGTCTACACCTCTGCGATCTTGACGTCGTAGTTCGCTTGATGCCATCATAAACGGCGTTACTTTGACTTCATCCCTAAATTGTCGAAACTGTCCAATGTAAATGCTAGGAAATGACAATTCTTCAGCATGCTCGTCGAAAAGTAGACTCTGTGGTATGTTGAATTGTCCTGGCGCTAGTCTTAAATATTTTTCTTCATTCCATAATAAAGTTTGTTGCTGCGCAGTAAGACTTTCTTCAATATCAATATTTTCACTTAAATCAGTAATATTTTCTTTTGAAATATGGAGTATGTCTTGATTAAAAAAAGATTTGTTAACTGTAATTTTATAATAAAAATATAGAGGTGTAGTAAGCAGGTGCTGTAGCCATAATTTAATTGATTTGATGTTAACTAATCCATGAACAAAACTAATTTTATGAATAATTTTCTTTTTAATATAAACATAAACGCAATGATCATCATTGATATTTCTTGGGAGAGATTTTACCATTGTATTTACTGTAACAGGAACGTTGATTACTTGTCCATATATTCCATATTGCCCATGAACATGCCTCAATCTCCTTATTTGCATGAATGGAATACGAGGAGATAAAAATCTTTCAGTAATAAAATCAAGCTTTGGTAAATGCTGTAGTATTTCAGGATAGCGGAAACCATTATAAACTGATAAATTTGGAATTTTATTTTTATCAAGACTCGATTTACACGTGGAGCAAATTTTAAGTGTAGAAATATCTTGTATATCAGTTAGTCTTTTAATAATATCTTCATGTGCAGGTCTAGGTTTCTTCAAATCTCTCTCAAACCAAAGTCGATCACATATTGAGCAAGCTACATATGTATTCCAAATTTGTTATTTTTAACGTTATCGATAAAGCGTCGTGAGCTAATTTATGTAAATGATAGTGACTGTAAGAATCAGAATTTCGACTTTCTATTGTTTGAACCCTGTCATTATGTGTTTCTTCAAAATGTTGTGTATTGTGTTGTTCTAAAGTGGCGCTGGAGTTATGTGCTATTTTTTGTATGATATTATTATTCGGAAAATTTAAATTTTGTTGGCCATTTAATTGATCAATCGAGTTTATGTTGTTAATATTACCTTCTGAATGTACTCTCCCTACATTTTGTTGACGCAGCCTGCTGTCTCTTCTTTGTTCGTTCATTATTTGTCTCTTTCGCTCACGATAATTATGAATACGTTTAGCAGCGGTAGCAGGAATTTTTTTTCTTTAATCTATTTTCTCTTTTACGCTTATTTATTTCTTCTTTATGCTTTTCATAGTATCGTTTGTGTTTCTGTCTATGAGAATTTGTACTTAGATGATTGTCCGATGAAGCGTGATTAATTTGTTCAATTTCGTTAATGTTTTGTATATTAAACGGAGTTTGATTTTGGTTTGAAATTTTCTTTACGTTGCCTAGAAACTCTTCTTCGCTTATTGATTTCTTCTAGGTGTCGCTCTTGAAACAAACGCTTATATTCAACAGCCTTAGTGTCCAATCTAATTTGAATGTATAATTTGTATTTTAAAAATAATGAAAGCACTACTAATACCTACTAAATAAGTATGTTATTTCCAATTATAAAATGAAAGAATAAAATATATTCAGATAATTTACTAACCTTTGGTTTGAATTAGTAGATTGTGTTTCATTAAGCGAACGTTTTGCAGCCATTGTCACTTGATTTGAATTTTTGAACTGAGATTTCTTTAATATTGTTATGATTTGAAACTCTATTAAACGGAAATGTGCCATGACACTTTTAAGCAAATAAATATAAAGAGTTAGGCTAGCGAGAGAGTGAGATGGTATACTTTTCTCATTATATTATTTTCTATCCAGTACCAACCTTAGGAAACTGAAATTGAATATGGTGGGCTTACACAGAAGAGTTGATATGGAAAAAAAGTTATTTCATTTCATCTCTACAGCAGGGCCAACTGTTGCCTCTGAAATAGTTTCTAAAAGCCAAAGAAAGAATTCGGTCTGATAAAAAGAGTCCCATATCCAATCCCGCACAAGGCCCCCAACTAACCCTCAAGCATTTTTGAAAACTGCACCAAAAATTTTTTTCTCTGATTGGTAAAAAGAATGGAAAATGTAATTCCCCCAAACCCCCTCGCCATCAACCCTCAACTCCCACAGCAACTCCCAACTAACCACTCACTTTATTTGACAATCTTTTCCTCATCCCCCCCACACCAAATCACCCACCCGTAACTACCCATTCCACCTACAACCGACAACCAACCACCAACCAAATCCTCCTAACAGTAACGACCCACCCCACCTATAACCACCAACCAACCACCCAGAATTTTACCCCCACCCCCCACCTACAACCACCCAACCACCATTTTCGTAATTTTTTTCTTCACCAACTTCCCCACACCCCACCCCCACATTAACTACCCACCAGTACCACCCACCCCACCTACCACCAACCACATACCATTTTAGTCAATTTTTCCCTCCAACCAACTATCTACCATTTTTTTAAATTCTTTCTACAACCCTCACCAACCATCCAGCCCACCTACATATTACAACCAGCAACCGACCATGGACAATTTTTCACCATCCCCCCCCTCCTCCCAATAACCCTACTCCACTACCACCCTACCCCCTCCACCACTACCGCCCCAGCATCACCAGCGACCACCCAACCTACAACCACTAACCACCCAACACTTTCCACTTTGAAAATTTTTATCAAGGGTCGTGCCATTTTTTGTTACAATTACGATCGATTTTACTGCCTAGGTGCGCCAATAGATGTTTCACATCAAAAATCGTTGCCATTTATTTTGTGAGTTAGAGGCATTCGAAAAAAAATCGAAAAAATGCTCACCTCTCTAATTCAATGGGCTGTAGTGTAAAAAAATAAAATGCACGACTGGGTCGCACGAACTTGCTCTAATGAGTGACAGTGGTTTATGGGCTTGAGATTTTGATAAAAATAAAATTTTCAAAATTCTTAAATAAATACTTAAACTAATTTGAGCTGAAAAAAAGTACGCCATTTTATTTCTTGGATAAATTTGAATTTATGAGAATAAATTTAGAAAAATCTGTAGAGCGGTTTTTGAGAAAAAAAGTTTTTTTTGAAAAACTTTTTGAAAAAAATTTTCAAAAAAAATTCAAAAACGCCAGTTCATAGGTATTCAGCAAATACATTTATTTAAAATTTAAAAAAAAAAATTTAATAAGCAGTTTTCAAAATATTAATTTCTTAAATTTTTTTTTTTAAATGCTTTTAAAAATACAAAAAAATATTTTTCAAAAATATTGGTATGCAATACAAATTGAGCTACCTACAGCTATATGTGTGTGAAATTTCGAAAGAATCGGTTGAGTCGTTTTCGAGATAGTCGAAAGCAAAAAAAAACGGTCCTATGGAAAGTACTGTTCTTAGCCATTTTTTAAAACTTTTTTTTCAGCCATATGATTGGTCGTACCTAAAAAGCAACACTGATTTTTTTAAATAAAAATCGTTAGAGCCGTTTTTGAGAAAAATAAGCTTTAACGTAACGGTTGTATGGCAGGTACCGTTATTTTTTTAGCTAAAAAAAAAATTTCAATTTCCTTTCTGTACAATACCTAAAAAAGTCTATATACCAAGTTTGAAGCAATTCGGCCCACCCGTTTGGCTGTAGGTCTACATACAGACAGACAGACAGACAGACATACAGACGGACAGAATTTTTAGACCATCTTTTTTCGTCTTCGCTATCATCGTAATGTCATGTTTGATTGTTATCTCAAAACTTTTTTTTTCGACGAATGCATAACTTGCCTTATAGTACCTATAATCGCAAGTAAAAATGTGCTAAGAAATTTGGACAAGTTACCTTAAAAGTTGGCGTGTTCAATTTTTCTTTCCAAAATGGTATAAGATTTTTGAGAATATTCCATTAATAACGGAAAAAATACTTTTCTCAAATAAACAGGTTTTAAGATAATTATTTTTACTTTATCTATATCTAATATATAAAAATAAGTTGCCTTATGTTCGGGCTCGATAATCTCGAGAATGGCTGGGCAGAATTTTTTTAATGTTTTTTATAAAGTTACCTATCCTATTGAGGAAGGTCTTTTTGTGAAGATTTTGTGTAGGGTCTTCTGAGTATTTCGACGAAGGTTTCTGTGAAGATTGGCCACACTTCGGTAAAATAATTTGCCAGAACTGCAGTTTTATTGCATTCTGTCAACTTACTAACAATTTCTTTTGGTAGCATCTTCTGAGGATAACTTCGAAGGTTTCTGTGAAGTTTGGTCAAAATTCTGTAAAGCGGTAGCGTGGTTCTTTTTGATCCAGCATTTTTGTCGACACATAAAGTGTTTTTCCCGTAATTATAGAAAAATTATTTTTATTTTCAATGTGTCAATGGTGTCAATTTAATTTTAATAAAATTGGAATAAGTTTGTAATCTGCGACCTTGGACAAATCATCGGGATGAAATGACTGAAGAAATATTACATCGAATGCGAAATATTTATTCAAACCAGAACTTGGATTTTAGCTACGATTCGATCTGAAAATAAAATAGCATTAGCGCTTTCGTCTGGGATTGCACAAACTTTGTTAGACGGTGGTCGAACAGTTCACTCTGCATTAAAATTGACATTGAACATGCAAGTAAATGACTTTTAAACATGTAATATTTCAAAAACATCTGAAATGGCAAAGGGTTTAAAGCAATGTAAAATAAACAATTTTTAATAATCGAACATTACAAGATTTACGAGGAAACCAACGTTTATTTGGTGGTGCATTGATATTGTTAGTAGAGGACTTTAGGCAAACATTTTTAAAATCTTTTCTCACGGACAACTTTATGTTGGATGTGCGCGATTGGGTAAACCGTCCTTATTGTTTATTTATGCAATAAATGCACTTTTTGAAATAAAAATTTTATTCTTAAACTTTTTGAAAACATTTAAAAAAAAATTCAAAAACGCCAATTCAAAGGTATTCAGCAAATACATTCATTTAGAATCTTTGAAAAAAAATTTAATGAGCAGTTTTCAAAATATTAATTTAAAAATTTTTTTTCTTAAAGATGCTTTTAAAAATACACACAAATATTTTTTGAAAATATTGGAATGCAGTATAAAGTGAGCTACCTACACCTATATATGTGTGAAATTTCGAAAGTATCGGTTGAGCCGTTTTCAAGATAGTCGAAAGCAAAAAAAACGGTCGTATAGAAAGTACACCGTTCTTAGACATTTTTTAAAACTTTTCTTCAGCCATATGATTGGTCGTACCTAAAAAGCAACACTGATTTTTTGAAATTTAAATCGTTAGAATCGTTTTTGAGAAAAACAAGCTTTAACGTAAAGGTTATATGGCAGGTACCATTATTTTCTGAGCTTAAAACAAAAATAATACCTAAAAAACTCTATATACATACCAAGTTTGAAGCAATTCAACTTTGTTCGTCTTCGCTATCATCGTAATGTCATGTTTGATTGTTATTTCAAAACTTTTTTTTTTCGACGAATGCATAACTTACCTATAATCGCAAGTACAAAAACTTTTTGGTTATAAATGTCGATATCATTGTATTTAAAATTAAATATTTCTTAACAACACTTGGGTTCAAAATGTTTTTCCTCTCAGTTTTTAAATATTGCAATTATATTTTTTAAATTGTAATTCATTTAATCCGTATGAAACTAAGATTTGTCTAACCGAGCGAAGCCGGGTGGGTCAGCTAGTCTAATATATAAAAATAAGTTGCCTTATGTTCGGGCTCGATAAACTCGAGAATGGCTGGGCCGAATTTTTCCATATTTTTTTATAAAGGTAGCTATCTTATTGAGGAAGGTCTTTTTTGTGAAATTTGGTCAAATTTCGGTAAAGGGCAAATCGCAAAATGCATTTTTAGTGCATTTCGTCATATTAATAACAACATTTTTTGTAGGGTCTTCTGAGTATGTCGACGAAGGTTTACGGCCAAACTTCGGTAAAATAATTTGCCACAACTGCAGTTTTATTGCATTCTGTCAAAATGCTAACAAATCTTTTGGTAGCATCTTCTGAGGATGCCTGCAAAGGTTTCTGTGAAGTTTGGTCAAAATTCTGTAAAGCGGTAGCGTGGTTCTTTTTGATCTAGCATTTTACATAAAGTATTTTTCCCGTAATTATAGGAAATTATTTTTATTTTCAATGTGTCAATTTAATTTAAATAAAATTGGAATAAGTTTGTGATCTGCGATTTTGGACAAATCATCGGGATGAAGTGACTGAAGAAATATTACATCGAATGCGAAATATTTATTCAAACCAGAACTTGGTTCTTAGCTACGATTCGATCTGAAAAAAATAGCATTAGCGCTTGCGTCGTCTGGGATTGCGCAAACTTTGTTAGACGGTGGTCGAACAAGTCACTCTGCATTAAAATTGCCATTGAACATGCAAGTAAATGAATTTCAAACATGTAATATTTCAAAAACATCTGGAATGGCAAAGGTTTTACAGCAATGTAAAATAATCATTTGGGATGAGTGCACGATGGTTCACAAGAAATTATTGGAAGCCCTTAATCGAACGTTAAAAGGAAACCAACGTTTAATTGGTGGTGCATTGATATTGTTAGCAGGGGAATTTAGGCAAACATTTTTCCAATTTTTTCTCATGGACAACTTTATGTTGGACGTTGGCGAGTGGGTAAACCATCCTTATTGTTTATTTATGCATTAAATGCGAAAATAAAAAAAAAAAATTATCAAAAAGCTCTTGAGTAATGCGAATGGTTCATTTAAAAAATTGTTAAATTAATTAATAAAATATGTAAGAAAAATGATTGCATTGAATTTAAGGCTGCATGATACACAACAATTTGTTTTCTGCTCCGGAGCGTAAATGAAGAGTAAGGATGGTTTCCCAACTAGGAAACACGCCACATTATAATAGCTGACGACAAATCAGTTGAAGAAAAGGAAATTCGCAGAATTTGGCATTCTTCTCCTTTGAACGTTCCTTTCAAAATCCTTGCCACTATCACATTGTTCATCAGCTTCTTCACAATCAGTTAGGTTCCATTGCACAGTATCGGGGCATAAAGGTTTCGTAGCATTAAGATGATAAATCCAACTTTAAAACTCAAATGATGAGGCGGCATGCCATAGGCAAATCCAAAGAACACTTGCATATTTACACTCAATTGAATGGTTTGCACATACCGAAAAAAACGATGCCTTGAGACATGAGATTTATTCATACGCCGCTGTTGGTTTCAGAATCACGGGAAGTGATTTCGGAAATCCGCTTGCTAATATCACCACTTTTGCCATGACTGATTGCTTTAAAATGCTGCAAACAGGATTTTCTTTGATTCGCAGGTTTAACGAAAGCTTCAGTGCTCAGTGTGCTGTTCTTCCACCTTCCAATACCTAAAAAAATCTATATACCAAGTTTGAAGCAATTCGGCCCACCCGTTTGGGCTGTTGTAGGTGTCTATACATACAGACAGACAGACATACAGACGGACAGAATTTTTAACTTTTTTTTTCAAGACGAATGCACAAAAAATAAATATTTCTTAACTACACTTATGTATGTTTTAAGTAAAAAATGTGTTTCCTGTCAGTTTTTAAATACTGCAATTATATTTTTTAAATTGTAATTCATTTAATCCGTATGAAACTAAGATTTGTCTAACCGAGCGAAGCCGGGTGGGTCAGCTAGTATTATATAAAAATGGATGTGTGTATGTTTGTATGTTTGTATGTTGTCTATGGACTCTTAAACCGCCCAATGGAACTTTATGAAATTTTCAGGGTTAATATAGTTAAGTCCAGGGATGGTTCCTGTGAAGGTTTGGTTCCGATCGGGTGGAAGACAAAAATAATATGCAGGGTTTTAACATTTTTTGGTAATTTTTTTTTTTTTTTTTTTTTGGTTTTTTCATAAATTTTTTTAGCGGTTTGAAACATCAGCGAAAACTCCGCAATTTCCGATCGGGTGGAAGACAAAACTAAAATGCAGACTTTTAACATTTTTTTTTTTATTTTTTTTTTTTTTCTTTTTTTTTTTTGATTTTTCATAAATTTTTTAGCGGTTTGAAACATCAGTGAAAATTCCGTAATGGCCGATCGGGTCGAAGACAAAACAAAAATGCAATCTTTAACCAAAAATATTGTTTATCCGCTAGCATTGATATGAAATACATAAATAAATAAATTTAATTTCACATTAAATAAGTGTTTTTTTAGCGTAGCAACGCGCGCCGTTTACCGCTATTATCTTCTATCTATCTATCTATCTTACTAATATTATAAATGTGAAAGTTACGATGTTTGGATGTTTGGATGTTTGGAAGTTTGGATGTTTGTTGCTAACTCACGCCAGAACGGCTAAACGGATCTGGATAAAATTTGGCACAGAGATAGCTTATAGTTTGGAATAGCAGATAGGCTATTTTTTATCCCGGTAAAATGTATGGTTCCCGAAGGATAGATTTGTTTTAATTTTTGAAATCACACCAGAATGGCTGAACGGATCTGAATGAAATTTAGCACAGAGATAGATTTAAGTCTGGAATAGCATATTGGCTACTTTTTATCCCGGTAAAATGTATGGTCCCCGTGGGATAGATTTGTTTTAATTTTTGAAATCACACCAGAATGGCTGAACTCATCTGAATGAAAATTAGCACAAAGATAGATTATAGTCTGGAATATCATATTGGCTACTTTTTATCCCGGTAAAATGTATGGTTCCCGTGGGATAGATTTGTTTTAATTTTTGAAATCACACCGGAATGGCTGAACTCATCTGAATGAAAATTAGTACAGAGATAGATTTAGGTCTGGAATAGCATATTGGCTACTTTTTATCCCGGTTAAATGTATGGTTCCCGTGGGATAGATTTATTTTAATTTTTGAAATCACACCAGAATGGCTGAACGGATCTCAATGAAATTTAGCACAGAGATAGATTAAAGTCTGGAATAGCATATTAGCTACTTTTAATCCCGGTAAAATGTATGGTTCCCGTGGGATAGATTTGTTTTAATTTTTAAAATCACACCTGAATGGCTGAACTCATCTGAATGAAAATTAGCACAGAGGTAGATTTAAGTCTGGAATAGCATATTGGCTAATTTTTATCCCGGTAAAATGTATGATTCCCGTGGGATAGATTTGTTTTAATTTTTGAAATCACACCAGAATGGCTGAACGGATCTGAATGAAATTTAGCACAGAGATGGATTAAGGTCTGGAATAGCATATTGGCTACTTTTTATCCCGGTAAAATGTATGGTTCCCGTGGGATAGATTTGTTTTAATTTTTGAAATCACACCTGAATGGCTGAACTCATCTGAATGAACATAAGCACAAAGATAGATTATAGTCTGGAATAGCATATTGGCTACTTTTTATCCCGGTAAAATGTATGGTTCCCGTGGTATAGATTTGTTTTAATTTTTGAAATCACACCAGAATGGCTGAACGGATCTGAATGAAATTTAGCACAGAGATAGATTATAGTCTGGAATAGCATATTGGCTACTTTTTATCCCGGTAAAATGTATGGTTCCCGTGGTATAGATTTGTTTTAATTTTTGAAATTACACCAGAACGGCTGAACTCATCTAAATGAAATTTAGAAAAAAGATAGATTATAGTCTGGAATAGCATATTGGCTACTTTCTATCCCTGTAAAATGTATGGTTCAGATGGGATAGATTTATTTTAATTTTTAAAATTACACCAGAATGGCTGAAGTCATCTGAATGAAATTTAGCACAGAGATAGATTATAGTCTGCAATAGCATATTGGCTACTTTTTATCCCGGTAAAATGTATGGTTCCCGTGGGATTGATATGTTTTAATTTTTGAAATCACACCAGAATGACTGAACGGATCTGAATGAAGCTTAGCACAGATATAGATTATAGTCTGAAATAGCATATTATCTACTTTCTATCAATGTAAAATGTATGGTTCCCGTAGGATAGATTTGTTTTAATTTTTGAAATCACACCAGAATGGCTGAACTCATCTGAATGAAATTTAGCACAGAGAATTTGGGGATAGATTTGTTTTAATTTTTGAAATCACACCAGAATAGCTGAACGCATCTGAATGAAATTTAGCACAGAGATAGATTATAGTCTGGAATAGCATATTGGCTATTTTCTATCCCTGTAAAATATATGGTTCCCGTGGGATAGATTTATTTTAATTTTTGAAATTACACCAGAATGGCTGAACTCATCTGAATGAAATTTAGCACAGAGATAGATTATAGTCTGGAATAGCATATTGGCTACTTTTTACTCCGGTAAAATGTATGGTTCCCGTGGGATAGATTTGTTTTAATTTTTGAAATCACACCAGAATGGCTGAACGGATCTGAATGAAATTTAGCATAATCTGGTATATCTTATAGGTTTCTTTTTATCACGGTTTAATGTAAGTATTAAATTATAAAGCTATAAAAGAAGAAGAAGTTAGATTACGATAGACTATACTCCTCAAAATACAGTCTACTTCTTGATCAGCTGAAACGCGAGCGAAGCCGCGGGTAAAGGCTATATATCTATATATATAAAAATGGATGTGTGTATGTTTGTATGTATGTTTGTCTGTTGTCTATGGACTCTTAAACGGCCCAATGGATCTTTATGAAATTTTCAGGGTAAATATAGTTAAGTCCAGGGATGGTTCCTGTGAAGGTTTGGTTCCGATCGGGTAGAAGACAAAAATAAAATGCAGGCTTTTAACAATTTTTGGTCATTTTTTTTTTGGTTTTTTCATAAATTTTTTAGCGGTTTGAAACATCAGCGAAAACTCCGCTATTTCCGATCGGGTGGAAGACAAAAATAAAATGCAGACTTTTTACATTTTTTAGATGATTTATTTTTTTTTTATTTTTGATTTTTTTCATAAATTTTTTAGCTGTTTGAAACATCAGCGAAAATTCCGGAATGACTTTTTCTTGTGACAGCTATTTAGGTGTCACAAGAAAAAGTCACAAAAATGTGATAGTCACATGTGACTATCATCTAGCCAGACGAAATTTGTTGATTGTGACTATCACTTATCACAAATCACCTTAGCCGATTCCACCCAGGCTTTTAACAACTGTTGGTTCAATCTATATCTATATATATAAAAATGGAAGTGTGTATGTTTGTATGTTTGTATTGTATGTTGTCTATGGACTCTTAAACCGCCCAATGGAACTTTATGAAATTTTCAGGGTTAATATAGTTAAGTCCAGGGATGGTTCCTGTGAAGGTTTGGTTCCGATCGGGTAGAAGACAAAAATAAAATGCAGGCTTTTAACAATTTTTGGTCATTTTTTTTTTGGTTTTTTCATAAATTTTTTAGCGGTTTGAAACATCAGCGAAAACTCCGCTATTTCCGATCGGGTGGAAGACAAAAATAAAATGCAGACTTTTTACATTTTTTAGATGATTTATTTTTTTTTTATTTTTGATTTTTTTCATAAATTTTTTAGCTGTTTGAAACATCAGCGAAAATTCCGGAATGACTTTTTCTTGTGACAGCTATTTAGGTGTCACAAGAAAAAGTCACAAAAATGTGATAGTCACATTTGACTATCATCTAGCCAGACGAAATTTGTTGATTGTGACTATCACTTATCACAAATCACCTTAGCCGATTCCACCCAGGCTTTTAACAACTGTTGGTTCAATCTATATCTATATATATAAAAATGGAAGTGTGTATGTTTGTATGTTTGTATTGTATGTTGTCTATGGACTCTTAAACCGCCCAATGGAACTTTATGAAATTTTCAGGGTTAATATAGTTAAGTCCAGGGATGGTTCCTGTGAAGGTTTGGTTCCGATCGGGTGGAAGACAAAAATAATATGCAGGGTTTTAAAATTTTTTGGTAATTTTTTTTTTTTTTTGGTTTTTTCATACATTTTTTAGCGGTTTGAAACATCAGCGAAAACTCCGCAATTTCTGATCGGGTGGAAGACAAAACTAAAATGCAGACTTTTAACATTTTTTGGATGATTTTTTTTTTTTGATTTTTTGATTTTTCATAATTTTTGTAGCGTTTTGAAACATCAGTGAAAATTCCGTAATGGCCGATCGGGTCGAAGACAAAACAAAAATGCAATCTTTAACCAAAAATATTGTTTATCCGCTAGCATTGATATGAAATACCTAAATAAATAAATTTAATTTCACATTAAACAAGTGTTTTTTTTTTAGTGTAGCAACGCGCGCCGGTTACCGCTATTATCTTCTATATATCTATCTATCTATCTATATATATAAAGATGGATGTGTGTATGTTTGTATGTATGTATGTTTGTATGTTGTCTATGGACTCTTAAACGGCCCAATGGATCTTTATGAAATTTTCAGGGTAAATATAGTTAAGTCCAGAAGACAAAAATAAAATGCAGGCTTTTAACATTTTTTGGTAATTTTTTTTTTTTTTTTTTCATAAATTTTTTAGCGGTTTGAAACATCAGCGAAAACTCCGCAATTTCCGATGGGGTGGAAGACAAAAATAAAATGCAGGCTTTTAACATTTTTTAGATGATTTTTTTTTTTTTTTTTTGATTTTTTTTCATACATTTTTTAGCTGTTTGAAACATCAGCGAAAATTCCGGAATGGCCGGTCGAGTGAAGGACAAAAAAAAAATGCAGGCTTTTAACAACTGTTGGTTCAATCTATATATATAAAAATTGATGTGTGTATGTTTGTATGTAGGTATGTTGTCTATGGACTCTTAAACCGCCCAATGGATCTTTATGAAATTTTCAGGGTCAATATAGTTTAGTCCAGGGATGGTTCCTGGGAAGGTTTGGTTCCGATCGGGTGGAATCTATATACATAAAAATGGATGTGTGTATGTTTGTATGTATGTTTGTATGTTGTCTATGGACTCTTAAACGGCCCAATGGATCTTTATGAAATTTTCAGGGTAAATATAGTTAAGTACAGAGATTGTTCCTGTGAAGGTTTGGTTCCGATCGGGTAGAAGACAAAAATAAAATGCAGGCTTTTAACATTTGTTGGTAATTTTTTTTTTTTTGGTTTTTTCATAAATTTTTTAGCGGTTTGAAACATCAGCAAAAACTCCGCAATTGCCGATGGGGTGGAAGACAAAAAAAAATGCAGACTTTTAACATTTGTTGGATGATTTTCTTTTTTTTTTTTTATTTTCGATTTTTTTCATACATTTTCTTGCTGTTTGAAATATCAGCGAAAATTCCGGAATGGCCGATCGAGTGAAGGACAAACAAAAATGCAAGCTTTTAACAATTGTTGGTTCAATTTTTGTATAATCTATCTATATATGTATATATAAAAATGGAAACCACCCAATGGATCTTTATGAATTTTTCGGTGTAAATATAGTTTAGTCCAGGGATGGTTCTTGTGAAGGTTTCGTGCCGATCGGGTGGAAGGAAAAAAATGCATGCTTTTAACAATTTTGGTTCAGTTTTTTTTTTAATTCTTTTTTGATTTTTTTCATAAATTTTTAAGCGGAATGCCCGGGTGGAAGACAGAAAAATGCGGGCTTTTGGCAAAGTTTTTTTTTCAACTTTTTTATAAAAATGTTTTGCTTTCGTTGAATAAAAGCATCATATTTATGGAACTGAGTCGACAAAATCAAACTTTCAACGAACGTGCGTGTCCATTTATTGCAAGAATCGTCCACCCAAACATTTTCCAAACAACTTTTGAACATCGGAAAAGGAATTGAATCGCACAACAAATGACATTTTATTTTCCCAAATTTTTATCAAATGCAGCAAATTATTCAAGCTACAATTTATCAATGTTATCATGTTCAGTTTCACAATCAAATTAACTGCACTTTGTGTGTATGCCAAAAAATTTGTAGATTTGTACACCAACCAAAACGACCAAAAATATTGCTTATCCGCTAGAATTGAGATAAAATATATAAATAAATTTAATTTCACATTAAATACACATAAGTGTTTTTTTGGGCGTAGCAACGCGCGCCGGGTACCGCTAGTTATATATAAAGTATATATATACTTTAAGTTTAAGTTCGAGGCTAGTGACCGTTATTATTTATAAGTAACTACTAGCAGGCCCAGACTTCCAAGGGCTATCAGGTAGTGATTCATTTCTTTTTTTTTGGTTTAAGTTTGAAATAAAATTCAATTTTTCAACAAAAATTACATCAAAGTTTATTTCGATTAGTTATAACTATAACAAATGTTCAAATTGTTTGCCCCCAACAGCAATGCAAGATCTACATCTTCTTAAATAAGATCGTTTTATAAGACGAGCGAATCTTCTTGAGTTGATGTCTGCAACAGCCTCCGTGATTTTTTGGCGCAGCTCTGCTAAATTTTGGATTGGTTTTGAGTAGACTTTTTCTTTTAAGTCAGGTGAACGGGCTGGCCACGAAATTGCACCAGACCGCCCTATCCACATGCCTGGGTATTCTACATCAAGGAATTGTTTCACTGGGCAAGCATAATGCGCTGGGCAGCCGTCTTGTTGAAACCACATATTTCCATAAATGCTAAGTGGCACATCTTCCAATAAATTTGGCAAGTGGTTTTGTAAAAAATCTAAATACACCTCGCCGTTCATGTTCTCTGGTAGTTCGAATGGTCCAATAATTTTACCATTCAGAATTCCGGTCCACATATTAACTTTGAAGCGATACTGCGATTTGTCTTCCCGTATCAAATGTGGATTTTCTACATGCCGATGACACTCGTGCAAATTGTGAAGGTTCATGTATCCATCCTTTTTAAATGTTGATTCATCGGACCACAGAATTTTGTCCAAGAATCGCGGATCTTCCCTGTACCGTTGTAGTATGGTTCGACAAAATGCAACTCTTCCAGGGTAATCTCGGGGTAGTAGACTTTGCACTCGTTGAACATGGTATGCATGGAGCTCATTTTTCTTCAAAATGCGATGTGCTGTACTTTTGGGAACTCCTGTTCTTGTTTGAATTCCACGTACTGAAGTACTTGGGTCTTGATTGACTTCTTGTAGCACTTGGTTCTCGTAGGGCATGAGGGGCCTGCCTTCACTAGTTCTTTGGTATGGAAATCGACCTTCTGAGAATGACTGGTGCAAATTCACAAAAACCCCATGATCCGGATAACGCTCAGCATTTGATATTTCTCATGGTAAGGTCTAGCTACAGCACAAGCATTGCCTCTGCATTCTCCATAAATAAGGTGCATGTTCGCATATTCCTGCGCATTGTACAAAGATGGCATCGTGGTGTTATTAAGTGAGATTATAACGCACTTAAATCCAAAGGACAACAAAAATATTCCAAGGACCGGATCAGTTTTACTAAACGACAAGAAATGAATCCCTATCTGATAGCCCTTGGTAGTCTTGGCCTGCTAGTAGTTACTTCTAAATAATAACGGTCACTAACCTCGAACTTAAACTTAGACGAGAAAGCCTGGAGTACATTCAAATTTTTTTTAATGAATTAAAAAGAATTATCTTAAAACCTGTTTATTTGAGAAAAAAAAATTTTTTTCCGTGATTTATGGAATATTCTCAAAAATCTTATGCCATTTTGGAAGGGAAATTGAACACGCCAACTTTTAAGGTAACTTGTCAAAATTTCGTAGTACATTTTTTTTACACTACAGCCCATTGAATTAGGGTCATGTAAGAATGTTGAGTATTTAGTTGGGTGAAAAAGTGATATTTTCTTCAAAGCTGATGCAGGTGTGTTTAAATTTTGTAATGCAGTTGTTAGCGGGGTTATACGAGGTTCCATAACAGCTTTATAAAGCTCCCTAAAAATATATAATTCGCAGTGTAGTTTTGCACTAAAAATTATATACAGTGTCGATTTTATCGAACAAAAGTGCGTCTTAGAAGAGTATGAGCGGCATCTAACTGATGAGCCCACCGTTCATACTTGGGCGAAACGCACACAGGCCACGGATTTTGTATTTTATTTTTTTATAATTTCAGGAAATGTCTTTTAATAACGGTATCTCCCATAGGACCGGTTTTTTATACCAAGTTTTCCCGTTTACCACTTGACGGACTTCGATGAAATTTTTTAATGTAGAAGTCTTTTATATACGAATTTATCTTGTAATTTAAAATTTCTAATCAAAGAGTTTTGAGTAAGGACAAAAGTTTAAAGGACACTGTCTCAGATTGGAGCAAGTTCGTGCGACCCAGTCGTTCAAACATTTTTGAGTACCTATGTACTTTTTTAATTTTTGCGAGGTTTTCGCAAGTAGACACTGAAACGCTGAAAGTGAATTTCTAAAATGAATGTTTTATCTTTTAATTGACCGACTGGTGCAATTATACGGGTTTCGCTAAGTTAAATAAGTCGGTCAATTAAGCGGGGTTTTGTTATTTGAATCAAACCGAGTAATTTGCGTATGACCATGACCATTTAAGCCAAGAATGCCTTAAGTTTGTTAAATTTTGAGTCTAATCAAAATCGTTAGAGCTGTTTTCGAGCAAATTCAAATAAAAAACCCTTTCTTTGAAGGCACCAGTGAGAGCCGGGTTAAAACAAAATAAAACAAAGTGTACGACTGGGTAACACGACCTAGCGCTTAAATCTTAAATGTGGCAGTGGTCGTGGGGCTATAGATTTTGGAAAAAGGTCAAAGGAAAAAATCATATAAAATTTTATTAAACACTTAAAAATCACTAGTTGTACAAAGAAAACTGATTTCTTTCACTTTTTTCAAAATCGTTCTACGAGTTTAAAAAAAAACAGTTCTTTTTGAAAAAATTTTGAAAATATATTCCAACTTTTTTTTTTAGTGTATTAACTTTTAGCACTTTGTACTTTTTATCAGAAAAATAAATTAAAAGAAATAGGATAAACCGTTTTTAGAAAAAAAAAACAAAAAAAAGAAAAAATTTAAATACATATTTTTTTAAACTCAAAAAACTTTTTTTGAAAAATTTAAGAAAATATATTATCTCTTCTATAAAAGGGCTCCAATGTTAAAAATTTCATCCGTCAAGTGGATTAGGAGAAAACCGGTCATATGGGAGGTACCGTTATATATAGAACCCATAATCGGAAGTAAAAAACCTCGATAGCCGTTTTTCTTTAAACAGCTGTATATGAAGTTTGAAGAAAATACGTCAAGCTTGACGTGAAAAACCGCACAGACTCAAAGACAGACACCGGGACGGCGGCATGGCGAAAACCACTTTATTGGGTTTCTCTATCATAGTAATGTCATGTTTGACCAGGGGGAAGGACTGGAAGACAAAAATCCGGTGTGGCAGCTGCGAAAACCGCTTTGTGGTGAATATAACCTAGTAGTTGTCTGCCTCGACTGTCAAGTTTAACTTTTTTTTAACATCCCAAACTGCCTAGTTATTCCAAAAAATTTATTTATTTTAAAATGTTTCTTTATTTTGATAATAATGGCAAAAAATAGGTAGAGGTTTCCTGAACCCCAGGGTAGTAATAATGTTTCTTCAGGGATGGGTATGGGTAGGGTTAAGTCTCATTTCTCTTAATATTTAAAAACATCTCTGTACGTGTACATATAAGATTAATTGGCTTGTTAAATGTTCTATTGACTTGAACCCATGCTTTGTTATATTTTAGTTGCGCCTATGGTGCATGCTCCAAGCCAGCTATTGGGGACTCCCTTGGGGTCAAATGTTGAACTTGAATGTCATGTTGAAGCATCACCTTCCCCAGTTTCATACTGGCTGAAAGGTGCCCGTATGACATCTTTGAGTGCACTAAGCCTGCCTTCTTTTAATTCAACTGAACCGAGGCAGTCCTCTCCGGAGATGCTTCTGGACGGGTAAATAAAACGTATTGCTATAAGAAACAACTTATTATAACTACCATCATCTTGATATTCTAGTCCAAAATATGAAATAACAGAAAAACGAGATGGTTACAAAGGAATAATGTTGTTGACTGTAAGGTCCTTTTCCGTAGCCGATGTCGGAACATATCACTGCGTAAGCACAAATTCGCTGGGACGTGCTGAGGGAACATTAAGACTTTATGGTGGCTATGAGTTATTATTTTTATTCAAAGAAACAAATTGTATTATATTATTTTATCTACACACAGAAATAAAACTGCACACAGGAATACCATCTCCAATGGATAATAACATTAATTTCATAACAGGTATTTTATTTCCTGTATTTTATTATATATGCAATGTAATTAATTGACGTACTTTCAACAGGACTCGAAGAAACAGCAAGAGGAGGGGGCACTGAAACAAGCCAAGTTTCGATCACAAAATTGGTTTTTGTAGCATTATTTTATTTTATTGAAGACAAAAGAAATATAATATTAAAATACATAATTGATTGTAAACAATAAAGATAATTATTGCGTAGAACCCTCATTAGGTGCACCTCTTAATTCATAAATGTAGCGGAAGACTCACTTACGGAAGAGTTACAAATGTTTTTTTTTACTGTGATTAGGTAGGTACACGTAGCTATGTTATAATGCAAGAATAGTAATTCTGCTTGATAGGTCTCATTGGTGCGATTTCTATCTATAATATATTACTCAAGCCTACCAGGCAGTTATACAAATGTATATCATTCTTCGCCGCAACATTGAAAAATAATTCTATAAACAAGGTGTACGAGAAGGGTAGGTGTATAAAAACATTTAACAGAATGCTGTGGAAAAACTTCAAACTTCCAAACACCTTCAAAGTGTTAGATGTTTTTTTTTTCGGTCCACGATTAATATATGTATGTACAACCGATTTTAAGCACTATAATAATAAAGGGCACGACTGGGTCGCATGAACTTGCTCTTGGGCTTTAGATTTGGAAAAATTTAAATTTGGCCATTGTTTTTATTTTTTTAAGTCATATGTATGATAGGTCCTACCTAAAAACTTATTTCTTTAAATCATAATCGTTGGAGCCGTTTTCAAGAAAAATAAGCTTTAAGATCAGACCTCAGTAAAAGAAATGTCAAGTAGCTAGTTGTGGTTTTTGCTCTGTCCTCGTTTTTTTCTTTAATTTCATAATTAAACCAATTGACTGGGTTCTTTAAGTTTGACTTGACAATAAATAAAAGTTTTGCGTATTTCCTTGTTCTGCTGAGAATTAGTAGGTATGGGAACACTTCAACATGGGAATTTTTTTAGTGATATTTGAGCCCAACAAACCACCAGTAAGCAGCAACAGTCAGCAGCAATACAGTGAGTCATACTGAATGAATGGCTTAACGAAAGTAATGAGAAAAATGTTTTCCATTGAGATCAAAATACATATAAAAACATGGAATTGGACTTATATGAATTCAAAATCAAATGAGTATCTCTTAAGAAAAATGCACATGAATTAATCATAAGAACTTTATATTCAAACAAAATTAAAAAGATGTTTTATTTAACCCCTCAGCAAACCATCAGCAAGTAGCAAAGCAATCCGATCCCAACAATCACCAGCAATACAGAACATTTTAATCTTTAAGTTTATTCAGCATTTTGATTTATGAATGAAAATTAAATTTTTTCTTTTAAAAGCTTTTAAAAATACAAACAATATTTTTCAAAAATATTGGTATGCAGTATAAATAAAGCTACTTACACCAATATATGAGTGAAATTTCGAAAGTATCGGTTCAGCCGATTTCGAGATAGTCGAAATAAAAAAGAATAACGGTCCTATGGAAAGTACCGTTCTTAGACATTCTTTAAAACTTTTTTTTCAGCCATATGATTGGTCGTACCTAAAAAGCTTCACCGATTTTTTAAAATCAATATCGTTAGAGCCGCTTTCGAGAAAAATAAGCTTTAATTAATATCAGGTACTAGCTGACCCGGCGAACTCCGTACCGCCTCTTTTTTTCTTGCGATTATAGGTACTATAAGGCAAGTTATGCATTCGTAAAAAAAATAAAAACATGGTTGTCTGTAAAGTCGGTTTACAGACGATAATTTAACGTGATAACCAGTTCACAAAACACTTCATGTGTATAGGTATCCCTCCAACCACCAACCACCCAACCTACCTACAACCACCCACCATTTTTTTGGTTTTTTTCACCCCTTGAATACCAACCTCTCACCCCCACATACAACCACAAACCAACAGCCCACCATTCTTGAAAATGTTTTCCTCCTCCCCCACATTGTAAATCCCCCCTTCCTAACCACTACCAATAACCCACACCACCTACAACCAACCACCCACTATTTTTGACAATTCCACAATTTTTTCCTCACCCATAAGCCCTCCCCAGTACAACTATTTCTGACAATTCAGTTCACTACACCCTCAACCCAAATCCAACCACCCATAACACCTACAACAACTTTCCACTCACCCAACACCGCAAACCACCCACCTACAGCCACCAACCAACCACCAACCATTTTTGACAATTAATTTCCCTCACCCCCTCCCAACACCAAATCTGCCAAATCCAACCACCTACCCTACCTGCCACCACCTTCCACTCGCCCACCTTTTTTGACAACTTTTTCATCGCACCCCATCAAATCAACCATCCCCACCACCAAAACTGCCAACCAATCCACCAACCTACAAAGGCCAACCAACCACCCACCATATTTGACAATTCGCCCTCCCCCCTCCCCCAACCATACCAAATTCCCCCAAACACCAAACACCCATCCCACCTACAGCCACCAAGGAACCACCCATTAGCTTGACAATATTTATCTCACCACCCAAACCAGCTACAACCACCCACCATTTTTCCCCTTCCCGACACTACCCCTCCCCTCCCCCTCGCCTGGCCACACACACTCCCACCACAACCAACCAACTACCCAACACCCTCCCCTCCCACTTTATCGACTTTCTAAGCAATGAAAGCAAAGGCTAGGTAACGTGACTGTGACTGTGACATTTTTCCGTGCGTGCTGCTCATATATTCCAAACCGATTTATTAGACGTTATCACGTCAAAAAAAATTCTAACAATCAAACATGACATTACGATGATAGAGAAGTCTGGAAAAGTGGGTCCGAAATTCTGTCTGTCTGTCAGTCTGTCTGTCTGTCTGTCTGTATGTCTATCTGTCCGTGTGTCTGTCTGTATGCATAGTTACAGCTGGACCGATTCGCTTCAAACTTGGTACATAGTATTGTTATGACGTGCTACAGAGAGGTTTTTGGAATTAGCATTCTAGCTCCAAAACTAACGGTTTTTAGTGAACAATTAATTTTTCTCAAAAACGGCTAATACGGTTTTGATAAAACTTTCTGAATAGTGTTTTCTGTGCAAACTTTATGTTTTAGTTTTAATAGATTTTTCAGGAAAAGTCGCTTATAACGGTACCTCCCATAGGACCGGTTTTTAAAAATCAGATTTTCTCGTAAACCACTTGACGGATTTCGATGAAATTTTTGTAGAAGCCCCTTTAAAGACAAAAGAATGTTAATTTTTAAGTTTTTGAAAAAATAATTTCATACACTTAGGTTTTTCCCTCCTTTTTTTCCAAAATCTCAAACCCCAAGAATACTGTCCCATCCAGTCATGCACTTTATTTTTTGAATATTTTCGAAATTTCCAAATTTTTCGTAGGTAATGTAGAAACGTTTCAGCTAAAACCGTATGTACAATACCAGGCTGGAGAAATCGAACTCTTCCAGTAAATTAATGTCACTTGAATTATCAAAAATTGACGCGTTTGATGTACCATCTACCATCTATTACCACCAACCATCTTCTACAATCTACCGTCTTCCACAATCTTTTATCATCTTCTACCATCTACCATTTTCTACCATTTACCACCTTCCACCATACACCATCGACCACCTGTCTTTGTATTCCTTCTTGTTCGCACATGGTAAATCATTATAAGTTTATTCATATTCCCTTGATTGCGAGTGCATAGTAAAAAAAACCATCTTCTATCATCTATCATATGCAACCTTCTACCATCTAGAATCTTCTACCATCTACCATCTTGTTCTATCTACCATCTGCTACTATCAAAATTCTTCTATATAATCTACCATCTCCTGCTATCTACCAACTACCATCTTTTACTATCAACTATCTTCTGCCATCTTCTACCAACTACCATCTTTTAACATCAACCATCTTCTACCATCTAGCATCTTTTACCTTCTTCCATCTAGAATCTTCTCCCATCTACCATCTTGTTGTATCTACCATTTACCATCTTCTAGCATCTACCATCTCCTGACATCTGCCATATACTGTCTTCTTACATCTACCATCTTCTACCTTTTACCATCTCCTACCATTACCATCTTCTATCGTCTACCATCTCCAGCCATCTGCCATATGCCATCTTCTTCAATCTACCATCTACCAACTACCACCTTCTACTATCAACTTTCTTCTACCATCTGCTACCATCTTCCATTTTCTCCCATCTACCATTTATTCCCTTCTAACATCTTCTTTCATCTACCATATTCTACCATTTAGCATCTTTTAACTTCTCTACCATCTTTTACCATTTATTTCTTTGAAAATTTTTTAGAAAGCTTTTTGATGTTAAAATTTTTTAGAATACCTATGTATGTACATATACATATGTACATAATGTATGTATGTATGTACATCATTTAAATGAAATTTGTAGCGTTCAAAAATATAACACATATGCATTTTGTTTGTGTATATTTGTACTTCAAAACAAAAAACAATAAATTAATATATCAAATTCTGACTGATAAATATTTCAAATAATTGACACTTTTACACTACTATTTTTTATTTTTGCACGCAAGGTATGTCGTCGTAATTTTTTTTTACTTATAATTCATTTTTCTCACCGTTTACACCTTCCCTGAACTTCCACAAATATTTCAAGATCAAAATTTCCAAAATTGGTCCGGCCATTCTCGAGTTTTAGCGCTTCAAACGCACAGCAATTGATTTTTATATATAAGAGAAGATTGTTATTTTGTGAGCTAAAATTTTTAATTTCTCCTCTGTACAATACCTAAAAAACTCTGTATACCAAGTTTGAAGCAATTCGACCCACTTGTTTGGGCTGTAGGTGTCTATGTCTATACATACAGACAGACAAACAGACAGACAGACAGACGGACAGAATTTTTAAACCATCTTTTTGTGATGTGCTAATGGCAAAGTGAGATATTGATATTGATATTTATTGATATTTATTGAATAATTTATAATTTCACATCAAGATAAAATCTTATATTTTGTGATTTGCTTAATTTATATAATGAAATTTAATTAATTATATAGAAGCAGGTAGGTTAGGTTAGGTTAAAGTGGCTGTTGGCTGGGAGAAGCCAAAGGAGGACCGTTGTGATACCACGAGTTTGGGGTGTTTCACCCCATTTACTCAGAACCAGTTTGTGCTTCTTATGAAGCGTAAAAGAGTTTTAATGTCTAAGTCGATGAGATCACTAATATCATTAAAGAAGTAAGCACCTAGATGCAGTTTCCTATTATGGGCCAGTGCAGGGCATGTGCAAAGGAGATGGACAATTGTCTCTTCCTCTTCTTCATCCATACAGCTCCTGCAAAAGTCGTTTGAGTATACACCAAGTCTCGCGGCGGGCGTGTCTACCTATGAGACAATGTCCCATAATGACACCTATAATGGAGCTAATGTGCCGCCTGCTCAGAGAGATCAAAGTCTTAGAGCGATTTGGATCAAGCTTTGGCCAAATCCGTTTTGTCGCTAGACATGTGTTGCCACTAGTCCACCTAATGTTTGATCTATCAGTAGCGTCTTGCTTTAGCGAAAGTTTACATGTAGCGATGGAAATACCTAAATAACTGTGTTCAGTTAAGATGGATAGTGTTGTTCCTTGTATGGCAAGTTCATCTGCTTTACAGTTCCCTGGAATATCTCTGTGCCCTGGCACCCAGCAAAGGTGAATGTTAAACTGTTCCGCCATCTCTTTAAGAGATGATCGACAGTCGAGAGCTGTTTTAGAGTAAAAGGAGATGGAATCCAGTGATTTCAGCGCGGCCTGACTGTCAGAGAAAATGATCATATCCTTGGAAGATATCACGTTTTCCTTAAGCCAAGATAAAACTTCCTTAATTGCCATTAATTCCGCCTGGAACACGCTACAATGGTTTGTTAGACGGAACGAGAGACTGAAGTTTAGTCTGTTAGAGTAAACACCTCCCCCCACCCCATCATTAGTTTTTGACCCATCGGTGAAAAACTGAATTTGAACGTCTTCCAAGAAGAAATTTTCCTCCCAGAGTGACTGGAGGGTATGCTTACTCGGAAGTTTTTATCAAAATGCAGTTGGGGTGTGGAGTAGTATATGTTACTTTGGGGGATACTAAAGGAGCTCAGTATGTTTGCATGGCCAAAGTTATTATTTTTCCATTGATAGATCGCCTTCAGGCGAATTGCTGAGCAAGCAGCGGTCTGTTTGCTGAAAATGCCTAGGGGTATAAAATAAATAGTATATCTAGCGCTGCAGAGGGAGTAGTGCGCAGCAAGCCACTAATACACAAACAAACGGTGCGTTGGACTTTACTGAGCTTATCACTATTTATCGCTGTGTTTAAGGCTGGCCACAAAACGACTACCCCGTTAGTAAGAATCGGTCTTATCACCGATATATAAAGCCAATTAACTACCCGGGGTTCTAGACCCCATTTATTGCCGATGGCTTTTTTGCTGGAGAAAAGAGCTACCGTAGCTTTCCTTACTCTTTCTTGTATATTGGATTTCCAGCTTAATTTCCTGTCCAAAATAAGACCTAAGTATTTTGGAGGACTAGTTCAGTTTTGTGGGGGTTAACACCTAATCCACATCGGTTTGCCCAGTTGGTTAGTTTATTAGGTGGAATAGCAATGTTATCTGCATAGGCAATCACCTTGAATCCCTCATCTTCCAGCATTGTTAGCAGATCATTTACCACTAAATTCTAAAGGAGTGGGGATAGGACACCACCTTGTGGCGTGCCTCTACTAACAGATCGTCTTGCAGATGTTACACCCAGTTTTGAGTTGATCACCCTGCTTAACATCATTTGGGTTGGTTTGGTAGCTTTTACCTGCCTTTGGTATAAACACCACTTTAACTTCTCTATATGACCGGGGAATGTGGACCAGTTCAAAACAGCTTCTCATAATATTTTCTAGCACTAGAAAAATAATATCTGAAGACTTCTGAAGTTCAGCAGGTATTATGCCGTGTGGTCCTGCGGATTTGTATGGTTTGAAGCTGTTCATTGTCCAAAGCAGTTTATCCCTATTCATCAGACCTTCTGGGATATTTCGAATATGTGACCTATTGGAGTAAATACTCCTAATGTTAGGGGAACTACTAGGAAAGTGGGTATCTAGTAGTAGATTGAGCGATTCCTCGCTATATGTTGTCCAAGAGCCATCTGGTTTGTTCATAAAACTTGGTACTATTGGATTTGTTGAGAGAACTTTTCTAAGACTAGAAGCTTCAGAGACTTCTTCTATTTTACCACACAAATTTCTCCAAGACATTTTTTTTGCTTTCCTTAGTTCTTGTTTTGTATATCTGAAGGTAGTTCTTGTAAGATTCCCTGTCTGTTTCGTTTCTTGAGCTTTTGGCTTTGTTGAACAATGTTCGACTGTTTTTCCTAAGCGGTTCTAGTTCTGTATTCCACCAGTGTGGCTTCTTCTTACCCCTTGGTTTAGTAAGAGGACAAGAGGTTGCCAGAGCATTGTTAAGGGCTAATGTGAGGTCATTAACGTTCTTGTCAAGCTCTTGTGCTGCCATAGCATTGTTAAGGGCTAATGTGAGGTCATTAACGTTCTTGTCAAGCTCTAGTGTATTACAGGGGGTTATTGAGAGATCACGGTCTAAATTTATTTATTTATTTATTCATCAATGTACATGTATCTGTTGATTACTTTAACAATGTTTTATATAGTATTACATTTATTAATTAATAATTAAAAATTCTCAAAACACTTAGTTTAAAAACATTTCTATTCATTTGAAGGTCGACTTCACAATTAATAGAATTAAAAAGCATTAACGAACGAGTTAAAGGTTCATTCATTCCATAGTTTGTCCTGTGACTGGGAACGAGAAAGAGAACGTCTCTGCTTCTGAGATTTCTCTCTGGAACATAAAAAGGTACAAGATTCAATAACTCGGGTGAATTTAGTCTACCAATAGCAAGGTCTTTTACAAAAAGTGTACACAGAGTTTCTCTACAGCTTTTTAAAGATTTGAGATCTATTAAGGCGCACCTTGACCTATAAGAGGGTAAACCTTCTGGCCAACTTAAGTTTCTCAATGCAAACCTTGTAAATCTCCTTTTGATGCTTTCGATCCTATCAGAAGAATTTTTATAAAAGGGAGACCATATGAGATATAACACAGCAATATTCTAGTACAGGTATAATTAATGAAGTATAAATAGCTTTTAAGGCAGGGGCGAACGCAGGAAATTTTTTCGGGGGGGGTTTTTAAAAAAATATATTAAATATAAACGAACAATTTGTTTTTAATATTTGTAAGTTTATTTTACTCTGTATGTATGTATTAACATATATATAAAACTAAATACATAAATTTTTAGTTATGATCAATATTTTATAAAATAAAATCAATGCGCCTTGGAACTTTTGCCATTATATTTATAACGTCCTCATAGTCAACCTCAATATCCCTATAGATGTTCAGCAACATCAAACCGTTCAGTCGCTCCTCGCCGGTTTTTCCTCGTAGATAAGTTTTTAATCTGCGCAGACATGAAAAGGATCGCTCGCTTGAAGCCACGGATACCGGAAGTGTCGCACCGATCTGCATAAAACAATGAACTGTTTTATATAAGGACGAATCGCAAACATTTAAGGTGTCTATAAAGTTGTTGGGCCGTTTTACGTTTGGCATACTCAAGCAATGTCTGAAACCATAGTTAATTTAACAATGAAATACATATCAAGAAAATAAAAGAAATACATTCTTACCTGCGCCACATCTTCATTTCGGCTAGAAAATCATCTAAGCCTACTTTTATATCATCTGGCCATTCTTGAGAAAACACCTCAACAGTCCTTTTTATTTCGTCCTCTTTAAGTTTGCAACATTTTTCTGGCAATATATTTTGAATTTTGGAAAGCAGCTCACGATGGTCGAGAAATCTATTTTTCAATTGCGTCAATAAATGGTCCAAAAAAGGAACATAGATAGACCGACGAAAATATTCTTCAGGACCACCTTCGTAATTATCCCTGTTCCTCTGTTTTGCGACATTTCGTGGGACTACCAACTGCAAATCCATTTTTTCCGCAATTTCTTTGGCTGCAGCAAATATGCTACCGAACCTTACTTCGGAATTCTGTCGCATTTCAGCAATTTCTTCATATAGGTGGTTTGCATATTCTATGCAGCAGCTTAGATCGCATTCTTTTTTTTGCAAAAATTCACTAAGGTTTTTCATAAGGCTAAAAATTGGCTTGATTACTGTTAGTGAAATAATGAACTGGGCATTGTGTATTGCTGTAAGTAAAGTATGCGGTTTAACTCCATCAGTTTTCAAATTTTTTTCGTCCAGGATCTCTAAAGAGCAGCAGATATATTCATATACGTCAAAAAACAAACTCAAGGAGTCTAAATGCTCAACCCAACGGGTTTCACAAAATCTTAAAAGCCGTGTTTGTTTTGCTTTTGGACAAGACGCATGTATTTGGTCTTTTAAAATTAGAGCTGCTTTGTTTGAGAGTCTGAATAAATTGACAACCTCTTTAATAGCCCCAATGCAATTTCGTATTGGTGGGATATTACAGGCGTGAGTAATGGCCAAATTCAAGTTATGGTTCGCGCAGTGGACGTAAATCGCTTGTGGATATAATTCCCTTACTTTGGCAGAACAGCCGTTGAGTTTTCCACTCATTGCACGCGCCCCATCATAGCCTGAACAGTCAAAAACGATAACATTAATACTTAATCAGTCTAGCCAATTATTGACACTTACCTTGTCCCCTCATATTAGCTAGATTAAGGCCCATATCCTTAATTGCAGACAGCAACGTACTTGCTAGTCCTTTCCAGTTACGTCTTCAACCGGGATAAAGCACAAAAAGTCTTCGCGAATAAAATATTTATGGTCGATTGTATCAACATAACGAGCGCATATTGAAAACTGTTCAACCCCACTGATATCCGTGCTTTCGTCAGCAATAGCAGAGAGGTATCCAGATTTGTTGATACGTTGGACAATTTTCATTGTTATAATTTTTCCTGCAGCATCAATTATTTTGTTTTGAATGCGATAGCTTATATATCTGGCGTTTGCCCCCGAACTATTTAAATGATCTGCCAAAACTTTATCACCACTTTCAATTGCGTAACGCAGTAACGCACTAAAATTTCCGTCGTTTTCTTCTGGCTGCTTATCAATTGATACAAGGCCGTGGTCTCGATGTCCTCTTAAAGCTATACCTTGTCTGCCACAAAAAAAAACAGCTCGTATGATCGGAATCAACTTTTTTCTGTTTTCGAGTTGTTGTACTTTCCGGCTCGTGTCAAGTTCGCTGACTACATCAAGCCTTCGATTTTCGAAAATTGACGTAAAATTTTGTCCATCCTCTATAGCCTCTTTGTGATAACTTTTGTTTTGGTGTTCTCTAAATTTTTCAAGGGCTTTTTTCCACATCCGAAACGCAGTCAGTACTAATATATTTGTGTCCTGATGAGACCCTTTCCCGACGGACTTTAATGCAAAAACAACACAATATCGGCAGTAAGCACCGTCTTCTGCTGCAGAATACGTCAACCACACAAAAGAGCGCAACCAAGAGTGCTGAAATTTTAAATTTCTTTGGCCAGATATCGGAAAATTAAAATCTAAATCAGGAACCCAACAATGAACAAGAACTTCATATTTTTCACTTTTTTTTTTTTTTTTTTTATAATGCACTCGCACTCAAAGGGTTATTAATACCTTTATAATGAATTAACATGTGCGAGCGAGGAAAGAGAAGGAATAGAAAGATAGGAAAGAAAGGTGGTACAGTGGTTTGAGATTTAAGGTGTTAATTATCTCATGGAAATTTCAGGGGTGGCATCCAGTTGAAACTTGGGAAATAAATAAATATTGCTGCCCCAGGCTGGGTTTGAACTCCAAGCTCTCAGGTTGAGCAACCAAGCACTACATCCACTGTACCATTGCCACCCGCACTGTCGTTTAATTGCTTCCGACAAAAATTTGCAATGTCGTTTACATAATTCTATGGATAAGATAATAAATATGTATTGTTACACGTTATGATTTTTAAGTTTGTGCCCATATGAGATTATGAAAAAATTTTTTTTTCAAAATATGTGCACCTATGTGCCTTTATTCATACAAAAATAAAAAAAATATCTAAACATGAAACCAAAAGATTTTTTCTTTTACACACTTATATTACGTTAATATAACGTTAATCACAATATTGCACACCTCTTCCGTGTGTATTGTTCAAAATTAATTTCAATTTAAACAGTTCCGTTAAAAAAGGCAATTAGAAATACACATGAGCACGAAACAGCACCACAGGGGAAACAAAACTAATATTTTCTTATATTGAACTTACATTACGGTTTCCACTGTTTTGTGACACCTCAGGTTTTTGTTTTTTTGTGGGGGGACCTTCTCCAGACAATTTGTTTAAATCCCCAATACTTGAAACTGTAGGTGTAGCACTGTTTTTACTCGCTGCTGGTTTAAAAAACTTTAGTATTGAATTACTCATTTTTTTCACAATAACTTTTAATTTATTTTAATAAACAACCGATTTTATGTAGGAATCAAAAGAAAATCGACCTCACAGTTCAAACTACAATTTCATTTTAATTTTCATGTGTATTATGCTTATACAATACAAAAGTATACTCTTTCCTAGTTGCCGTTGTCGATCCCGTTCTTATACGTAGGGACTGGCTTTTAGTACGTGTGATGCAAGTTTTCATTTTCGTAGATTTCGGTCGCAACTGCCGTTAGTTTTGGAGCGACCGATGCAATGTGTTTACAAGTAAGAAGGGAAGTGAATTTTCGTAGATTTCGGTCGCAACTACCGCTAGTTTTGGAGCGACCGATGGGATGATTTTGCAAGTAAAAAGGGAAGTGAATTTTCGTATATTTCGGTCGCAGGTGCCGTTGTTTACGACCCAACACTAATTCCACATCGACATATCAAATTTACTTATAGCGAGTTTCATACAAGAAAAGAATTGCTCTTTCTGTCAGAAGAATTTATCTTCTTCACTTTTGCAAGTTTCATTCCAAAACAAGAGCAATTCTAGATGAACTCTCAACACGAAAGAATTGATCTCTGATGGGTTAGATTGTGTATTTGGAAAGATTTTTTCACTGACAGAATGAAAATTTCAAATAAATTTTATATTTCCAGGTTTATTTTTTTTTTTAATGAATGGTTATTTTTTCACTTCACATATTTCGGGGGGGGGGGGGGGGTTTCAACCCCCAAAACCCCCCCTGCGTTCGCCCCTGTTTTAAGGTATAACTATCGTTACAAACTAGAGTGTTTCGCTTTAAAAAACCAAGAAGTGAATTTGCCTTGGATACGATGAAATTTATATGTGATGCAAAAGACAATTTGAAATCAAAAATAACGCCAAGGTCCTTAATTTCACTAACAGTGGATAAAATTTCGATACCAAGTCTATAATTATAAATTACTCTTGGTGTTGAGCGAAAGGCTCTAAATATTTTGCATTTGGAGATATTTAAATAGAGATGATTATATTCACACCAACGATATAATTTATCAATTTCTTTTTGAAAGTTTTTACAATCTTCATTTGTGGATATTTGATGGTATATTTTTATATCGTCTGCAAACATAAGACAATTTGTTAACTCAAAGAGATTCGGAATGTCATTAACGAAAAGGTTTAAAAGTAGGGGCCCCAGATGACTACCTTGCGGAAGACCTGACACTTCAATAAAAAAAGATTGATCATTTCCAATTTTTACAATCTGCTTTCTATTTGATAAATAAGATTCCAGCCATTTAAGAAAACTAAGATTGAAACCCAATTTCTCAAGTTTTCTAATAAGAAGCTTATGATGAACTCTATCAAATGCTTTTATAAAATCTGTGTATAAAACATCTACCTGCATTTTATGCTCCAAGGAGTTGAGGCAAACATTTGTAAAAAGGCATACATTTTTAGTAGTGGACCGACCACTGCAGAAACCATGCTGTCTTGTTGTTATGATTCCTTTGACTGCAAAATTAAGCCTATCATAAACTAATTTTTCAAACAGTTTTGGTATGGCTGAAAGCTTAGATACTGGTCTATAATTCTTAATTAAATGTTTAAGGCCACTTTTGAAAATAGGACTAATCGAGGACAATTTCCATTCTTGAAGGAAAACACCAGTATGAAGCGATTTATTGAAAATTAATTTCAAAATTTTAAAAAGCGAAAAAGCACATTTAGAAAGTAAAAGTGGAGGAATCGAATCCACGCCCGCTTTTTTTTTAAATCAAGATGAATCAAACCATCTAAAACTTCTTGATCTGTGAAGGAAACACAACCAAAATCGACTTGGCAATTGATTTCATTATACATATTAGTACAATTTTCTATGATGGCTAAATTATAATTGGATTTAAAATAATTTGCAAAAAGATCACACGTAGATTTATTATCATAGGAGCATTCTTTATCCAGTTCCATAGAAGTTGGAAATTCAGAAACTTGACGTTTCGAGTTCAAAAAAACCAAAAAAGATTTTGAGTTATATTTCTTTCTGCCGAACCTATATAATGAGAATAAAGAAATCTGCTTAAAAAATCAAATTCTCTTCTTAACTGCATAAAATGATACCTATCTTCAGACTTTCCCGATGACTTATACTTTTTAAAAGCTTTATTTTTTACATTTTCTAAATTCTTAAGCCTTTTATTGAACCAGGGAGATTTGAAAGACGCTCTCTCACGAACCATAGGGACAAACTTTTGAACACCCTCAAATAAATAACTTTTAAAAATCGAGTACATTTTATCCAAAGACTGATCAGCTTTAACCAATTCCCAATTTATACAATTATAATAATTGTTCAATGAGATGAAGTCGGCCTTCTTATAATTGAAAAAATAATTGTTGTTATCAATACTAACATTTTGAAAGTTATAAAATTCGAGAATAACCAAAATTGCTTTATGATGAATTTGATTTTTAACTATGGGAAAGTTTGATTTAAAAACTTTAAATTTAATATCATTCAAAATGAAAACAAGATCAAGAAATCTATTTAAACTATTTTTGACATGATTAATTTGAATTAATCCCAACGAGAAAAAATTGTCAACCAATTCAATTTCCACATCCCTAGTAACACCAAATGGCATTAGCAACTGATCATCTTCTTGATAACGCCAGTCAATGTCACCAAGATTAAAATCTCCAAAGATACATGGGTATTGATTGCATGACAAATTCTTTAATAAAGACTCTACATTTGATACTAGTTCAATATACAAATCCAAACTACTCTTAGGTCTTATGTAATTAACTATGAAAACATAATCAAATCTATTTAATTTATCAGTAACATTTTTTGAATAAACATGAACACATAATTGTTCAAAGTGAACTGAGATCGATTGAAAATTTATTTGTTTACTATTAAATGAAATGCGAACTGCAATTAATACCCCTCCTCCTCTAACCATTCCAGACTCAATTGTTCGATCCATTCGGTAGACTGCATATGACGAGTCAAACAACTCAGAAGAGAAGATATCAGGTTGCAGCCAGGTTTCCGTCAGAATTATTACGTCATAGTCGTGTGCAATTGAAGTAATAAAAACATCATTTGTTTTAGTGCGTAAGCCACCGGCATTTTGATAGAAAACCTTCAGTTGTGGAGGATGTAGGAAGAAATTGGAGCACATGTCAATTTTCCGGGATTTCGTTCACAGCATTCTGGTTTTTTGATTTTTGGCGTTGAGTAAAATTTTTTTATTCGTACACCCAAGGGCCAAAAAGAAGCGTTGAATACTTTTTCGAATAAAAACTCCGGAACACCGAGTTTAAAATTTATAAAATGAAGAGTTGAGACTTCAACATCCTTCTTAGTCAATCTCTTACAGAACAGCACATTTTCAGATAACTTGAGTTTTTGTGCTACGAAAGAAATTATGTTTTCCTCAGAAACTTCTGTTTGCAAACGAGAGAGGTGTAAGAAATTCATTTTTGGCACAGATGATAGAGACAATGTACTTGTGCTATCAAGACCAACACCAGTCCAGTTACCAGTGAGGTTTCGTTGGCCTGATCGTTTTTTATTCCCTTGCACTTCGATTTCATGCACTTTTGTGGAAACGTCAAGCTCGCCTGTAGGCAATGATGGTGGAGGTGTGGATTCTGATTCTGCGTTAGATGAAAAACCAGTTATGACACTGGGCTGGCAAATAATAGAATCGATTGTTTTTGCTGCTTGAGATGATGAAGATGACGAAAAAGAAGTTGATGATGATGATGATGATGATGATGATGATGATGATGATGATGATGATGATGATGATGATGATGATGATGATGATGATGATGATGATGATGATGATGATGATGATGATGATGATGGTGTTGTTGTTGTTGTTGTTCTCGTTGGCTCAGTAGTTGGAATAATTAACTGCACATTTATTGTTGGTGCTTGAGGTTCATTAATCGCTAATGTTGAACAATCGGATATATTTTGTGAATAGGGTTTATTAATAGAAATACTATTTGCATTAACAACCGTATCCATTTTTGAGTCCGAATTGCATATCTTGGATTTTATGATAGCAACATCGTTTTTAAGTTGGACTACTAGCGATAAAAGAGAAGAACTAACACTACTACAGGCATTACACCGCCATACAAGATTGGGTTTTGATTGGAGAATTTTAATTGTTTCATCACAGATCTTCACACATTTCTTATGAAAAATTAAATCACAAAAACCTTTGCATTCAATTAATTTGTCACCAAGAATTCTTAAGCCACATATAGCACAATTATTTGGCATTTTGAAAGTTTGAACTATAAACTTGAATGAGAATAATAAAAAAAAAAGAATTGATAGCAAAAAGTAAACACGACTGTACAGCTTGGTTGCTTAACTCAACTTGGTCTATGAGATTATTAAGTGTCTCTGTGTACTTTGGCCAGTTAGTTTTCCTAAGGTTTCTGAAGGCTATCTGGCTGGGGGGATCATCATCTAATTTGAATTGGATATAACGGTGGCCAGAGAACGAATGGTCAGGTGACACCCTCCAACCTTTGATAATTGGATAAATGAAATCGGAGACGAGAGTAATGTCAAGTACTCTCGTCTGGTTTTAGTAATAAATGTAGGTTCATTGCCTATATTACTTACAATAAGGTTAGAACTTAAGATGAAATCAAAAAGTGACTCACCTCTGTTGTGTGATGGGCATTGACATCACTTCCAATGATGAGGGTAGTGTGTGTGAATTCAGCTTCACTGATCAACCTATCCAGGTTATCACCAGGAATAGGTTAGTCGTGGGCAAGATGTGCCGATGCCAGCCAGTAATATTTTTTTGCCCGTCTCTAATCTTACGGCAGTGGTATCTTGATCGCTTAAATTAGGAAGTAAAAATACTATAATGCTACTTTTCACCATAATGCATGACCTCAAGTTACCTTTGTCCGATGGATACAGTGTGTATCCTGAAGTCCTAAGTCCACGAACCTGGTTGTTATGTATCCATGGTTCTTGGATCAGGACTATATCCTCCCCAGTGTTGGTCAGCCGAAGGAGGAGTCAGGCCGAAGGCGTTTTGGAGGTTAATCTGTACTAACTGCAGCATTGTTGCTACAGTCAGGTAGAGGAACCTCCACCACTGTATTATTTAGGTCCTCGTTATCTGAAGATGAGCCGAGAAGTTCATCTTCATTTAGAGAGCCTTTTGAGGAGTCGTCCGTCTCCACTATCAACTGTTCGTCAAAGGTGAGAGTGGTCGACGTTTGATAAGTAGAGGATGATAAGTCAGAGACCTCGTCAGCCTCTCCATCAATGGAAGGAAAGGTGATCTTTACAGCCTCGGGTGGAGAAGCCGCCAGTGCCTCCGACATATGCACTTCATAACACTTATGCGTCCGTGGCCTGCTCGGTATATCCTCCTTTTCAACGACCTCAAGCCTCGTGCCTAGCCAGACTTCCCCAAGGTTACCGATCGATACAGATCGCACGATCTCTGGTCTTCACAAACAATAAGCTTGACATGTCCTTGATACCAGCCTCCATCACTGGTGATTGGAGGTGTCGCTGGGTTTTGCTACCATTAAACTTAATTAGCTTGCCGAGAGCTGCATTTTGACTAGCTGCCACCTTTCGGAAGAGATCGTGCCATCTGGATCGCTTTTGTCTATGACAGCGATAATTATTTTACCTTTTAGAGCGTCGCTGAAGGATTTTTGAGTGAAAGGGCCGGAAGGAAGTGGTTGGTTGTTTGCATTCCCCTTTGGCCTTTTGGGTACCGGTGTAGCCTCCTCCATTGACCTTTGCCTTTTAGACGTAAAGTCCTTATCGGCCTTTTTGTCGCTGGTAAATACTTTCATGGCCCAATTATATTTTCTTTTTTGCTGGGCGGTTCTTTCGCACTCTGGAATAGCTCCTATGAGCGCAAGAGACCGCTCAGCATTGCGCCAATTTTTGTATGAGGCCTTTGAGTGAGCATGGCTACGTTGACCTTTATTTGGGAGAGGGTTGACCCCTGGGGTACTAAAAGCAGAAGGCATATCAGGTGTGTCCTTAGTAGCCTTTCTGCTTTCAGCACTATTGCCTTTTGGAAGAGGAATGACCTCTGTGGCTGTAGGAGTGGTGATAGGACCAGGTATCTCCTTAGTCTTTTCAATACAACTAGAAAGAGTGTTGTCTTCTCTTATCTCGCTGCAGACATCGCTAGTTGAGGGGCCATGAGTAGCCGCAAACCCTCCACTGGACAATGTTGCAGGAGAAACGACAGACAGCTTAGGCGCCATACTATCGCGAGGCTTTGAAGTAGAACCGGTCTTATTTTCTTTGTTTTTTGTTTTTGTGTTTTTTGGTTTTTGTTAATTGTATTATTGTTCATTTTTGGTCCCACGAGTAAAAGGGGAAAAGTTGTCCATCTGCAACACCCCCTGTAGCAGATAAGACTATTACTCTTCGATTTTGCCTGTTTCAAAGAGGTTCCGTTAGAATGCAGCCGGTATACTCCCTGGCTGCAAACCACCCAATGGGCGCGGGTCACATGACACCCTGGATTAGGGGGGGAAGGGGAGGGGAGGTGGATTAGAAGGGGATTAGTGGATATTGGATGGGAAGGAGAAGAAAGGAGTTGATGGGGATGAGGTGAGAATACCCTTTGGTTTTCGGGACTCTTCTAGTCACACTGCGTCCCAAAAATCTTTGACCCTACTTAAGCCTCTACAACTCGTCAAGTTCAGTTTTCTTGAATTGAATTTTAAGTATTAATATAAAGTTATAATAATTATTGATCAGTCTCTCAGTATTTCTAGCCGAATGTTTGAAAATATTAGTTTAAAAAGCCGTTTGCGTAAGTGATTCTCCTACATAAGTTGTATGGGAGTAGTAATGGTTTTGCCGGTTTCAGCGCAACTTTCAGACACCGATATTTTTTGTTTAATAAATTGCCAATACTTCGAAAATAATATCTGATAAACAACCATAGAAATATAATTGCCATAAACTTAAAAAAGTTACGGTAAAATACAGAATATGCCTGACAATTTTAAATATCCAATAAAAATTGAAAATAGTATTGGATGAACACATTCTTAAGAAAGTTATGGTAAAATACAGAATATGTCAACTGTTTTAAATATCCAATAAAAATTGAAAATGAAGCGTAAAATGAAACGTAAAATGAAACGAAAATATAATTTTGAAAAGCGATAACATTTGTATAAAGTTTGTAAGATTTTTTAAAGTTTAATACTCTTTTAAAAGGTTTAAAACTTTTTTTATTTTCTTTATAAAAATAAATATTAATAAATAAAAACATAAATAAAATGTCTAACGCAATTAATGTTTTTCTTTCTGTTGAAAATGAAAATGATGCGGATAGTGATTTTACTGAGTATAGAAAGTTATTAAATATAATCTCTGCGAGAGAGTAAAGACGTGTTCTGTAATCGCTCCGGATACTATTAAAAAAAAAAGAATATTCGTTTGTTTAAAAATTTGCCGCAAACATTAAAAAAAAAAAAATACTTTGAAAGTGACGTTCATTATTAAAATTATTATTTCATTTATAAGCCTAATAGGTATTAAATTGGTAAAAGAAGGCAATAATATTTTTCTGATTCAATTAACGGGAGTGAAAAAAGTTGAAAAAAAAAAAAAAAAAAATTTTTAAAGAGAAAAAAAAACGAAATGCACGAACTTAGATAAGTTCGATCAGCATATAGTTTTAACAAAACCTAATATTGCATTTATGTGTAAAGAATGTAAAGAGTGCACTATTGAAGTTATAAGAAAAAAATTAGATGAAGTTGTCAAACTTCTCGGAGATTTGGGAACGAATCAAGAGAGGCAAGTGAAAGAGTTTGAGATTGTTAGAAATAAAAGTGAAGACAATACGTATGCAGGAGCGGTAAAAAACAATCCTATTGTGATAATTAAACCTAATAATAAAAATCAAAATTGCGAATCAACCAAAAAAGATTTAAAAGAAAAAATTGACCCAGTAGGAATGGGAATAAGTGGAATTAACAATAAAAACAATGGAGTAATAGCTGTAAAGTGTGATAATGATGAGAGTGTAAAAAAATTAAGAGAAGAAGCTAAGGCAAACCTTGGTGAGGATTATACTGTGTATGTTCCAAAACTAAGACAACCAAAAATTTTGATCTGCGGAATGAGTGAGAATTATGAGGAAAATGAACTATATAGACTTTTGAAAATGCAAAACAATGCCCTAGTGATGAGTGAAATTAAGCTTATCAAATTGTACGAATCAAAGCGTAAAGGGTGCTTCAATTGTGTTATAGAATTAAATTCAGAAGCTTTCAATGAAGTGATGAAGGAAGGTAAAGTTAAAATCGGATGGGATATCTGTAGGATATTTGAAAATATAAACGTCAAAAGATGCTTCAAATGCCTTGGATTTAATCACATAGCAGGTAAATGTACTATTTCTATAGCTTGTAGCAAATGTGGCGGAGAGCATGAAGCAAAGAACTGTGTCAGTGAAAACTTACAGTGTGTTAATTGTGTCAAAGCCAAAGCAAATCTCAGCATGGATCTAGACATAAACCATAATGCTCTTGACCCATTGTGTCCGGTTTATCAAAGAAAATTAAAGGTGGAAAGAAACTTTATTCAATATTAGCAAAGAAAGAACATAAAGTGTGCGTATTTAAATATTCAAGGATTGAGAAGTAACTTTTGTGATCTGGAAAAAACTTGTATTGGCTCGGATTTTTGTTTGATACTCCTTTCAGAAACACATTTAACTAACGTTATAGATAATAGTGAAATTGAATTAAAAGATTATTTTACATTTAGGTGTGATTCTGACTCATGTCATACAGGGGGAGTTTTAATTTATCTTAAATCAAATTGGCAATATGAAGTTCTAAAAACTCTTAAGGAAGGGCTAATCTACTGGTTTTGTGCGGTACGTTGTTGGACGGATGAGTTGTCTCTCGTGGTAGTTGTATTTTATAGATCACCTAGCTTTCCAGTGAGTGCTTTTTATGATGTTTTCGAAAGTTTCTTGGTATATGTTGAGCAATTGGATACAAATGTTATAATTGCTGGGGATGTAAATGTATAGACTGGAAAGTGGACAGTTCAAACAAAATTAAAATGCAAAGGCTAATAGAAGACAACGGATTTCGCCAATCAGTAAAAGAATATACGCGTATAACAAAGAATTCAAAAACTACTATAGATTATGTTATCACTAATATTGATGAAATATCGGTTCAGGTGAATAAATATATTAAAATGAGTGGCCACGAATCCTTAGAAATAACTTTACATAATAAAAAAGAGCAAAATATGAAGCAAGCCTTATATACTCATTTCAAATATAACAAAAGATTGCTTACTGAAGAGCTAAGCAAATACAAATTTAGTGAATTATGCCTTTTAAATGATTTTGATAAGTGTTGTCTAGGCTTTAATAAAACGTTCGAGTTAGTGATACAAACATTTACGAAAACGAAACGCATCGGGGCGGAAAGAAATGTTTGGTTTTCAGTAGAACTAAGAAATCTTAAGCAAACTAAAATCAATCTATATGAATGTGCTAAGATAACAGGGCATACTTTTTATTGGAATGAATACGCAAGGATACGAAATTTATATAAAAAGAAAATTAATGAAGCAAAAAATAACTATATAAAAAATAAAATAGATAATGCGAACACACAAAAAGAAATGTGGCGTGCTATAAAGCAACTTGTTTTAAATAAATCAAATGAAAGTATTGCGGAGGTTTCTTTCGGAGGTGTTATCGCAAGCGAAGATTTAACGATTGCAGAGCATTTTAATAAGTACTTCATAGAAAGCATCCAGGATATTCATGATTCTATACCGGTTATGGGAACTCAAAATTATTTAGTAGCAACGAACAAAGTGTTTAAATTCAAAGTGGTTAGTGAACAACACGTATTGTTATTGATATGTAAAAACATGAATAACAAAAAAGACATTTTCGGAGTTAACATACAAATGGTTTTGGATAATTGGCTTCATTGTGGGATTGTTTTAACACGGATTATCAACACCTCAATATCAGATGGAAAGGTACCAACATGCTTGAAAGAATCAATAATAGTTCCTATAAGGAAAATTCAAAATACGAAATTATGCGAGAACTTTAGACCAGTAAATATGCTATCTTTACTTGGAAAAATACTGGAGAAAGTGATACAGATGCAATTAGAAGAATACTTCGAAGAAAACAAATTGTTGGTAAAGGAACAATCCGGATTCCGAAGGAAGCACAACTGCGAGACTGCGTTAAATTGGACAATAATAGAATGGAAGGAAGATTTGGACAAAAGGAAGGCGATTTTAGTTGTCTTTCTAGACTTAAAACGCGCCTTCGAGACTATAAGCAGGGATATTTTGCTGGCTAAACTGGAAGCGTATGGAGTAAATGGTGTGGAATTGCGATGGTTCAAAAGCTATCTGGAAGGCAGAACACAAAGAACAAGAATCGGGAATACGATATCGTCTAATATATGTGTTCAGTTGGGAGTTCCTCAAGGAGCTGTTCTTGGAACCCTTTTATTCGCCATTTATATCAATGACATCCAGAGTGTGTTAAAACATTGCCACGTTAAACTGTTTGCAGACGATACGGTCATTAGTATAGCAGGTGATATTAGTGAAATAAAGTCGCTTTTAGAAGAAGATTTGGTCCGCCTGGATGAATGGATGGCAGTGAATAAGCTTAAAATCAACGTTCAAAAGACTAAATTTATGGTGTTAAATGGCATATGTGGAGACACATTAAAAATGAACAACCATGTGATTGAACGCGTAAGTGAGATCAAATATTTGGGTTTTGTAATCGATGATAAGCTGAGTTTCGACAAGCATATTGACTACATCTGTAAGAAAATCGCAAAAAAAGTAGGTTTCTTTAAACGTATCAGAAAAAGCGTTTCAATGTTGTGTGCGGTAAAAATGTATAATACAATTATTAAGCCTCACTTTGAATATTGTTCTACCCTTCTTTTTTTATGTAGTAATGATTCTTTGAACAGGTTACAAATGTTGCAAAATAAGGCAATGAGGTCAATCCTTCAATGCAGCAGATTTACATCAATCCAAACGATGCTGAATACACTTCGCTGGCTGGATTGTAGACAGAGGATAAAGTTGAATGTCCTACTCTTCATCTTTAAAATCAATGAATCTGAGTTTCCAGAGTATCTTAGCGAGCAACTTCGGACCGTAGCAGAAAGTCAGCCATACAATCTACGCAATGCAGGTGTTAATTTTCGTCTACCACTATATAATAGAGCAGGAACACAAAATTCACTTTTATTTAAGGGTTATCAGTTATTTAACAGTTTGCCAAATAATGTAAAAAGAGAAACAAGATTTAATTTTTTTAAAAAATCATGTGTGCAATTTGTTAAGCAAAGATAAGAAATTTATTTGTAATATATTTAAACTCTGTATATACTAAAAGTATTTATTATACTAATAAAAACATCTATCTATCTATCTAAATAAAAGATTTAAAAAAGACAACTTTTTCGATGTCATGACTGTATATCAAGGGGTTAGTAAAAGATTTTGATTCACTTTCTATGATAATGGAAAAATGAAATATAATAATTTTTTGTTTACAAAAGACATTAATCAAGGTAATAAATGTCTTACGAAACTTATGAAAGTAAATGATAAAAAAATTAAAGAAGTTGAGGGAAAATATAAAAATACAGTTGAACCATCAAGAAAAATTAATTATACTTATATCAATAGTTATGGAAATTAATTTTTCTTGATGGTTCAACTGTATTTTTATATTTTCCCTCAACTTCATTAATTTTTTTATCATTTACTTTCATAAGTTTCATAAACATTTATTACCTTGATTAAAGTCTTTTGTAAACAAAAAATTATTATATTTCATTTTTCCATTATCATTGATTATTTAGTAAATATTTTATCAGCTTATTTAATAGAAAAATATGAAAATGAAGATGATAAGGAAAAATGTGTAAATGAATTATTTGAACTAGATTTTACAAAATTAATAAAAGATCCAATTTTTATTAAATATTGTGAAAAATTTAATGAAGATGAAAAACAAAATAATTATAATTTATTAAACTAAAAAATATTACTTTTAATTAATTTTTCTTTAATACAACAAGATCCAATATTATTTTTTTTAGAAAATGTTTTTTATTCTATCTAAAAACGTAGGCAAAATTTCCAGCGACGTTATTTTTTTCAACATTATACATACATTAATCATGTATGTAAGAGTGTAAGAAGTTTTTTTTATTAAATATTGTAGCGTACGGCTAGTTTCGACGTGAAGTTGGGCGCCAAAAGATAGAATAGGGTTGTTTCTTGGGAGGGTTCTGGACAATTACTGAAAAAGAAAATTAGGTAAGTCGCCGCTTTGGTAAGCTTTCTACCGCACGCATGCTGTCCGAGAACCGCAGTGCACTCTGAATAAAAACAACCAAATGAGATTTCCATCTTCAAAAATGCAATGAGAATTTCAACGTTATAATTTTATTTAAACAAAATCTTACTCTATATTAAATTTAACATTGGTAGGCAATATAAATATTGTGGTAGGCAACTTATCAGCTATTCATGATAGTTTTCCGTGGACGGTCGTAGACCTTCGCACGGCGAACCAACATGAAAGACATATTAAACAATTATATTTGTATCAATTTTCCATGGACGGTCGTAGACCTTCGCATGGCGAACCAACACTAATGTATTGAGGCACATGGCACACACTTATGGTATGGGTCAGTCATACCGGCTTCAAGTAGACGCTTAGGAAAACGTCGCACCATCGACCGGCATAAATGCCTTTGGGCTTGGAAACAAATCAATTACCTTAGGGAGGACACTAAGGAAAACTTCGCTCTACAAGATAAGTGACCTGAATGATTTGTATCAATCGCGCATAGCCTTTTATACATCTCTGAAGGAGCTTTTTCGTTGTGCGGGAGGAAGCTTTTTATGTTTAGATTTTAGAATTTCCTTTTGATTGAAATTAAGAGCTTTTTGATTGAGTGCTATTTTGTTTTAAAGTCTAGTATGACTAGATTAGAGTTTATTTCTTTGGAATATTTTATACAATGAATGGAAAAAAAATGAAAATAATAATAATAGTAATAGTAATAAAAGTAATAATAATGAATGTATTCCATGTTGTAGTTTTTGTCTCCAGGAGTGAGAGTTTAAACAATGTTGATTAAAATAAATATACAAAAAACACAAAAACTTTGAAATTTAAATTTAAAAAATGTTTGTATTTAATTTGTTTATTATTTTTATTAATTAAATAATTTAATATCACTAGCTTAATTTCAATGAGTGAGCGACGCGTTTCGGAGCTGTTTACTCCATCATCGGGCTGGTACTGAGTGTTGATATTGATCGTATTATGTATTTGTTGCGTTGGTGGGCCAAGTGTAATGTGTGAGGTTGAGGTCTTCTTCATCTTTTCCTGTGTTGTTGTTGCTTTTGTTGTGTTTAATACCGGTTTAATTATTTTAATTTGGATGGTTTAATGATCTTCTTATGTTTTTATTGTTATTGTATTTGATTGCGGTGTCGAACAGTGGGTTTGTTTTTAGTGTTAATTTGTCGTTATGTTATTTGTCCTGTTCTAGTTTATGTGATTTATATATTTCGTATTCTTCAGTTGCGTCTAATAGTTTCCCTTTCTTGCAGAAGTGCAATGGGATCAAGTTTGTGTCAATGTGAGTGTAGTTGTGGTTATTGTCGATTAAGTGTATTGCGTATGTGGATTTAGTATTTTGTGTGGGTATGTGTTCTTTAAATCTATCATTGAATGTTCTTTCCGTTTGACCAATATAAAATTTATCACAGTCGTTGCATGTAATTTTGTAAACTCCGGAGCGTGAATTGATTGATGAGACTGTTTTTTGTTTGAGTATATATTTTTGTTATTGTTTGTTTTGAATGAGATATTAATGTTAAGCTTTTTGAATTTGTATTGTCGGTTTGAGGTAGTAAGTTTGTGAAGTTATTGAAGTGTATTTGTTTTCGGTTGTGGTGGAAATGCTCTTTTTCTTTTTCTTTTTTGTGAATAACTTATCTTTTATGCTTGTATTGTATCCATTGGCTTGTGCGATGCATTTTATGGTGTTAAGTTCTATGTTGTAATCTTGTGCATTATTGGGTACGTTGATTAGTCTTTTGATAAAAGCATTGTAAGCTGCCATTTTTTGGTAGTAAGTATGGTGGGAATCTCTGTGTATGGTAATATCTGTTGTGGTAGGTTTTCTATAAATTTTATATTTGAGGTTATTATTGTGTTTTGTGATAGTTTAATCTAGAAAGTTGATTGAGTTATTATTTTCTATTTCAGCAGTGACTTTTATTTTTTATTGTTTTTTTTTTTTTTTTTTTTTTTTTTTTGTACCTATTGATGTTATTTATATATTTAGTTAAGATGTCTATTTGTCTATTAGTTCCTTCGAATATGACGAACGTGTCGTCTACATATCTGGAATATGATATTATGTTCTGGTGTTGTGGGTTAATTGCGGATAGGATAAATTTGTTTTCGAAAAAGTTTAGGTGTATATCTGCCGCTTAGTGGTGATCCCATGGCAAGTCCTTGTTGTGTGTAGTAATTGTTGTTGAAAGTAAAGTAATTTTGTTTGAGCAACATTTTTAATATGAATATAAGTTAATTTATTTGTTGTTTGTTTATAGTAGCGGTGGTGGAGAGGTTGTCATGTATGAGGTTGATTGTATCTTCTATGGGGATGTTGGTATCACAAAAACCTACACTAAAGAAATAAATACAGCTATCAATAAATGCAAACACATCTTCTCTAACATTAATCTAAATAAACACAAACAACCTAACCCCAAAGCTCCTCAATTTACAGGATTACCAAAAATACACAAACAAGGAACACCGATTCGACCACTCATTAACTATACCACAGCACCAGGATATAAAGTTGCCAAAATCTTACAAAAAATAATAAAAAACAATATCAACTTAACAACAAAAGCATCAAAAATAACATAGATCTTATCGACAAGCTAAAAAACATTAACATTCTACCAAACTACAGATTAATTTCATTTGATGTCACCAATATGTATACCAACATCCCCATAGAAGATACAATCAACCTCACACATGACAACCTTTCCACCACCGCTACTATAAACAAACAACAAATAAATGAACTTATATTCTTATTAAAAATATTACTCAAACAAAATTACTTTACTTTCAACAACAATTACTACACACAACAAGAAGGACTTGCCATGGGATCACCACTAAACGGTCTCATAGCAGATATATACCTAAACTTTTTCGAAAACAAATATATCCTATCCACAATTAACCCACAACACAAGAACATAATATCATATTCCAGATATGTAGACGACACGTAATTTCGTTTTCGGTTCTTTATTTCTAAAAAAAATTATATATTTTAGTTCTCGTTAGAGAACTCCACTTGAAAATAATAACTCATGAGATTAATTTGAGAATTATATTTATTCAGCTTCGGATCCCTTACCACTGGTGGGGGGAAATCTTCAGCTATACGAAGAACTGGAACTCTAATACTGCTCTTTACATTCGACTTGGAAGCTTCTTTTATACAATAATAATGCTTATGCAGCAAATCTTGGTTTGGCTGCATTATCTTTGTTTAATTCTATGATGAAAATAGAGTCTTTGTTGCTGAAGGCAAAAAGTGCTTCTATGACAATTTGTGCAGTATATACTTTGTATCTATGATATTATAAACTGAAGATACTTTGTATCTTTTTTATTGAGGATGTGACTAAGAGGAAACTTATTATAATTGAATGTGAGGGCGTTCTGTGAACGTAACTCTTCCCCCCTTATGTTTGATGCTCTCCTGAGAATCTACAATTATGTTTTCAATTTTAACTTTTTTAGTTACTTTATGTTTCAAATATAATAGTAAAATTGCAATTGAAATAATTTTAAATGTGATACCACTATATGATATAATATGTTTAACATTACTATAGTATTTTAGTTCTTGCAAATATTTTAGATTTTGTATTTGGCTTATATGTATATCTTTAAATGTCAGATTAATATTTGTAAAATTTAATGTGTTGTATAATTGAATAACAATGTTTTGTTTAAATGTTTCCTTTTCATTGTTGTATATAGTTGTATTTATTTTAATATTACAGTCCTTAAAATACACAAGGTTATTTTTTACAATTTCGTACTCAATATTATTACAATAGTTACTTAGACTTGTTTTGAAAAGGTTTTTTGTTAAAATGAGTCCATTTTCTAATTCTATTAATTCTTGATCTTTATTTAATCTTATTTTGCAATTCTCATGTTTTGTTTCGTACAAGTTTTGGATACATATTGGACTTTTTTTTAGGTTTTTTACATATTTTATTTCATTATATTCATATAACGTTTCGTTATAATTAATGTAGTTATATTTCGATATTTCAATTTCAAATCCTTGATTATTTGGAATAGGTAAAATCATTATGCTTTCATATTTATATGTAAATGTAGGTATTTTCAAAACAAAAACTAATTGGTTGCTTCTAGTCAATAGGCTACTCTCTATGTGTTCTAACTACGTTGGCTTTTATATATAAATCTTTGTTTAAATCTGGTTCAACAAAGTCTGTTTTATTTTGATTAAGCTTATTTATATTATCTTCTTTAACTTTTTGAATCCTTCTTCCTATTTCTTCCAGCTCGTTTTCTTTTATTTTGTTTTTTATAAAATCTATAGGTTTTCTTAATGTCGTTGAATGAATTGTACAATTATATACACTAACTGCTTTTATAACCTTTTCTTTTAAGTTTAATATGTTCTTTTTATTTTCTTGAGCATTAAATATTCTTATATGTTCATTGAGTGTACCGTGCACTCTTTCTACGTCTGCATTTCCTGTCTTAGGATTTGGGGTACTATTTTTTATTTTTATATTTTCTTCGTTACAATATTCTTTAAATGCTAGGCTGCTAAATTCATTATCGCATACTATTTCTTCAGGTTTGCCTAATATTGAATTTCTAAGCTTAAGTTGTTCAATAATTTTGTGTGTATTTCTACTAGCAATGGGAAAAGCTGTTAAATGCTTTGTATATTTGTCTATAAAGGTCAAAAAGTAAATGTCTTTGCTTGGAATATAAATGTCCATGTGTATGAGTTCATTTGGTTTCAGTGCAGTTTTGCTTATTTCAAATTTAATTTTTTCTGGGCTTCTATCATGTTTTGCTATCTGACATATAGTACAATTGTTTATGTACCTTCTAATTAGTTCCCTTAGCTTTGGAAAATAGTATTCATTTTTAATTTCAAGATATGTTTCATGTATTCCCCTGTGATTAAATTTTTCATAAATCCTTTGAATGAGATTCAATGCATCGTTTGTGTAACTTAAATCTTTTAAAAGCGTAATACATCTAAGTAATTTTAGTTTACTTTGATTGCTATAAAGCTCGACATATTTTTCCTGAATTTTGCAAAATAAATTATCACTTAGACAGTATACTGCCACTTTACCGTGATCGGGTAAGAATTCTCTTAATGCTTCAGTAAAATAATCGCCTACATTTTTTGTTATAATGGTAAGTCTTCTTACACCTTGATGTATAAATTTAATATTTTTACTTTCGTCTTCTGACTCTATTACTTCTATTTGATGCTTAAACATATTTGTAGGTAATTCAGAAATTTCTATGTGATCATTTCTTTCTTCTATTCCGCTATGATTTGTGGCTAATGATAATTCATCTTTCCTATTAAATGCATTTACTTCAAGTCTACTAAGATAATCTGTAACACGATTTTCTTTTCCTTTTAAATATTCAATATCAAAGTCATATTCATTTAAACTGATTTTCCATCTCTGGAGTTTTGAGTTTGGTTCTTTAAGGTTACTTAACCATATAAGAGGTCTATGATCGGTGCGTATTTTAAACTTGCGACCGTAAAGATATGGTCTGAAATATTTTGTTGACCATACAATACTTAATAATTCTTTTTCGATAGTGCTTTATCTGCGTTCATGTTCATTAAGAGTGCGAGATGCATAACATAATGGGTGATTTGACTGTGAAAGAACAGACCCGATTGCATAATTGGATGCATCTGTTGTCAACACGAATTCCTTTGTAAAATCAGGATATTTTAAAACTGGATCACTAGATATGAGTAATTTAAGTTCTTCAAAAGCTGTTAAATATTCTGGGTCTTTAAGTGTTGGGAAATATCAACTTATTCGATAGTAGCTGAATGTTCATTTATTCGATATATTTTCATTCGTTCGTTCGTTCATTCATTCATTCATTCATTCATTCATTCATTCATTAAATTTTCGTTCAATATTTTCACTCGATGGTTTGAATGATTTCAGTTTACTTTTTTTTTCACTCGGCTACTATTTTTCGTTCGAATATACTTTTCAACCAATAGTGGGACTACTGAACGATTTTTTGCGCTTCGAATAAGAATCATTATTTTTTGTTCCTTTTGATTTCATTCGCAATAGTTAGTTGTAGTTGACGTGACACGTGACGTTTATTTGGATTGTTTTCTTTTGTTTTGTTCTCTTGTTTGTATGTATTTATATGTATTGTTTATGTTGTGTCTTTCAATTGAAAAATTAAATTGTTCGTAGTTTAAATATTGTTATTTGTGTTATTTTAGTGAGAATCGGTAAGTTCAAGATTATTTTAGCTTGAGTGGGCTTTATTTTTAAGGTTTAAGTTTGTATTATGTTTTTCCTTGTACTTCTTTTAGATAAAATCAGGTTCTGTTTGTTGTATTTCTTATAGGTAATAAAGGTATTTCTTATAGGTTAATTTGATGTTCTATTTGTTGCAGATTTAATTTTGAATTTTTGTGGAGCGTTTTTAATTAATTGCTATTGTAGCCATCCTTCGATAGAATTTAACGTATATTAGCTTCAATATAGAGCATATTTTATGTTTTGAAATGTAAAGAATATCTTTTTATTTGTTTTACTGTAAAGCCCTGATATAGCTCTTTTTGCGATATGTATACAATATGGGCCATTTTTAGAATTTAGCTTTTAGCCTGCAAAAGCTAGTGACAAAAAGGGACATAATGTATGTCTATGTCTACATATTATGTATGTATAACAATCTGCATCCTAAACGGCGTAAGTGATTATCTTGAAATTTTGAAGGTGTGGTATTTTTTGGCATTCGTCAAACGAGTTTTTAAAATTGAATTTTAAGGGATAAAAATAATATTTTCTTCCATATAACCGCTAAGGAAAAGTTTTATTTGCTCGAATGCGGATCTTACGACTTTGATGAATATTTTTTAAAAAGTATATAGGTAGATATTGGTTATCATTGTATCAAAATTGAATTTACCGCAAGTCTATTAACGTTACCTTTTATAAAGGTTTTTTTTTTAATTTTAGACTTTCTTGTAACAGCTTATTAGATATCTATAAGATTTTTTATTTGAAAAGACCTATGTAGGTAGCCAAAATAATTTTTTATAACAATATAATTTATTTTTTTTAATATTTTTTTGAATGACCAATGCTTCAAAAACGAAACATTCTTTTTATTTCAAATGATATTATCAGCTGTATATTAATAAATTCCAAGAAACTGCAAACAAAATTTTTGTTTTCCAAAAAACTAAAAAAAAGAATAGATTATTAAAACCTTTACTGCATTTTTCATTTTCATTTTCAATTCATTATTAATTAATACTTGTTATGGCGTGCTCCATTTTGATCGAAAACCGTATTGTGGTTTTAAATTTTTTTTAAAGTTCAGGCCGTTTCATTTTTCTACATAAATATTGTTACTTGTTTCTGTTAAAAATAAAAATCTTTCCTCCCAATGTGATAATGATTAGGCACATAAGAGCCAATACGTGCGACCCTCGGTTTTTTTAATTTCGTATCCTTACACAGCGTAGCCATTTTTCTAAAGAATTCAACAATTTTTGGCTAAAAAGATATACAATTATTTCAACAGACAGGAGTAGGTAAAATAGACTTTTTTTAGGTGGTGTGATTTATTCCACTATAACTTGGCGGGAAATAAGTGATAGGTTTATGCATGCCTCACCATTGCTTAATTTCTTTTTAGTATCTCTTTCAAGTCTTTATTTTATAGTTTTTACGCCAGCAAATATGCGCCAAGGAATTAAACGGTCCCATGTATGGGAGCATTTCAAAAAATCTGGGGACCGTGGGGAGTCCGTAATATGCAATATATGCAAGAAAGTTTTTAAATATGCAGGAAACACTTCAAATTTAAATGACCACTTACGTCGAAAACATCCAGGATTTTTAAGTAACAGTATTCCTGTTTCTTCAAGTGGAAGTCGTGAGAGTGAAGACCCTTCTTCTTCAAGGCCGAACAACGTGCCATCAGAAAACATTAATTTAATTTCTCATCCACAAACGACTGAACTATCAAATAATGTCCCACTGCAAAAAAAGAAAACTCTTCAAACAAGATTGGTTATCGCTGATAAACGATCAGAACTATCAGAGCTTGAAATAAGGGATATTGATGATGCACTTATCAAAATGATAGCTAAGGATTTGCAGCCACTCTCAATAGTTGAAAACGAAGGTTTCCTAGATTATTCCAAAAAATTGCAGCCCTTATATCGTGTTCCGAACCGAAAGCTTATGTCCAATACCATGCTTCAAGAGAAATACATACAAATCGTAAGAAAATTAAAAGTCATATTTCAAAATGTTACATATGCCGCCGTTACGACAGATATGTGGACTTCTGACAGCAACAGAGCATTTTTAACGGTAACGTGTCACTACATTTTTAACAGCCAATTGTGCTCAGCAGTTTTGGAAACAAAAGAAGTCCCAGAAAAACACAGTGCTGAAAATATTGGCCAAGTTTTAACAAATATTTTGGAAGAATGGGGCCTTGCAACAAAAGTAGTAACCATAGTTAGCGATAATGGTGCAAACATAAAAAAAGCCATTTCTGAAGTTTTAAGAAAACATCACCATCCATGTATTGCACACACTTTAAATTTGTGTGTAGTAGACGCTATTAAAGCTAGTGCTGACATTCTTGGCATCCTTGCAAAATGTAGATCTATAATTTCGCATTTTAGCCATAGCACTGCGGCTACGGAGAAATTAAAAAATATGCAGAGGCAAATGGGTTTACCAGAACTTAAATTAAAGCAAGATGTGCCAACGAGGTGGAATTCTTCGTTAATTATGTTGGAGCGTCTAGTTTTAGTCAAAGAGCCACTCTCTGCTATAATAACGTCCCTTTCAAGTGCTCCTATGGTTTTAAATGTTGAAGAATGGGATATTATTCCGGATTGCATAACCATTCTAAAGCCGGTGGAGTCAATGACAATAGAGCTTTCCGCAGAAAAATACACAACAATGTCATTGGTTATACCTTTAATAAGAGGTTTGCAGTTCACTATATCAAATCAAGACATGAAAACATCGTGTGGAATTTCATTAAAAATCTCATTACTTGATGTTTTAAAAAGAAGACAAAAGCAACATTTTTGGATCCTAGGTTTAAGAAGATTGCGTTTGGAAATGAAACCAATGCCACGAATGCTCAAAAATGGATCACTGATGAGGTTTCATACCTTTTAATAAATAAAAGAAATACTCCGATTATTTTTTCCAAGGAACCTGGGTAAATCGGTAACCTTGGTGAAGAAACATGTCAAGTCATGGAAAGTCCCTCACAGCGAAACCCAATATCCTTGTGGACAATGTTAGACAAAAAGATAAGTGAGGTGCAAACAACATTCACCAATGCCCCCGGCGTCGTAGCTAGTCTTGCTGTCCAGCAGTATTTAAGAGCGGACTATTTTAATCGGTCCGAAAATCCGCTTAATTTTTGGAACGCTCACAAATCGTCTGATCCTGAGCTTTTCCTGCTCTCCCAAAAATATTTGTGTGTTCCAGCAACATCTGTCCCTTCAGAGAGAGTTTTTTCTAAAGCTGGGCTAATTATTAATGATAGGCGAAATCGCTTAAAAGGGGACAAATTAAACAAAATAATATTTTTGAACAGTAATTATGACTTGGGTTAATATCTAAAATTTAATCGTCTTTTCTTTATTGTGAATTTACTAGCTTGAGTTAATGTTCCTTTTATTAATATTATTTTTATGTTGTTTTTCTTAATATGTGTTTCTTGTTTTTGCTTTTACTCGTACATACATACATATATAAGTTTTCCATTCTTTAGCAGGTTTAATAATTTACTATTTTGAATTTATGTTCCTTTTATTTTTATATTATTTTCTTGTTGTTTTTATCAATTTGTTCTTGTTTAAGGTTTCCTTACTCTAGTGATAATTTCTTAGTAGTAGTTTGTAATTGAAAGTTTTTTAAATTACCATTATTTATTTATTTAAAAGTTGTTTTGTTTTTTTTTGTCTGTTTATACTGCTTATTTTGATATCGTTTAAATAAAACTTATTTGCAATTAAAAAGTTTATCCATTATTTTCATGTTAAAAGAAAAGTATTTACATACATAAACATTCTATTTGAACTGAACGAATGAATGAATAAATTCGTTCGATAGTTCAAATCATTCAGTTACTAACTATCGATAGCTCAAATCGTTCGATAGTTCCCAACACTATTTGCGATTTCTTTGCTGAAATTTCCTATACTCCCAAGTTCCCTGATTTTATAAAACTAGTGTTTATCTTAACTCCTTTCTTAAGATATTTGGTCATAGGTATTGCTACTTTTGAATAATCCTTAATAAATTTTCTGTAGTAACCTGTAAGCCCTAAAAATGATTTTATTTGTTTTGTTGTAGACGGAATTGGTATTTTATCAATTGCTTTTATTTTCTCTGGGTTTGGCTTTATTCCATTTGTAGTAATTACATGCCCTAAATATTCTGTATTTTTGCTTAAGAACTTGCATTTATCTATTTGTATTTTTAAATTATATAGTTCAAGTTTCTGAAATACTTTATTAATTGAACAAATATGTTCTTCTAATTATGTACTGAATATAAGAATGTCGTCTAAATAGACAACACATATTTTTCCTACAAGACCTTCTAATACGTGATTAATCATTCGCTGAAAAGTAGCGGAGGCGTTTTTTAATCCAAAAGGCATACGATTAAATTCATAATGACCAGTAGCTGTTGAAAAAGCAGTTTTGTGTCTATCTTTAGGGTTCACCAATATCTGATGGAAACCTTTAGCTAGATCTCACGTTGCAAAATATTGGGCTCTTCCCAATTTACTGAAAATGTCATCAATATTTGGTATAGGAAACTTGTCTTCCACTGTTACTTCGTTAAGTTTTCTATAATCAATGACAATACGCCATTTTTTGAGTCCTGAATTGTCTATCTTTTTGGGGACGACCCAGATAGGAGCATTATATAGACTGCTACTTTCTTTTATTATGCCCTGTTCTAACATTTCAATTATTTGTCTATCAACTTCTTCTTTATGTATTTCCGGATATCTATATAGGCGTTAATATATTGGCTTATCATTTTTTGTTTCGATTTTATGTGTAACTTCGTTTACATTTGTTAAAATATCCCCTTCTTTAGAAAATAGTTGTCTATTATTCTTCATTATTTCAGTAAGAGCTTTTTACTTGCGATTATAGGTACTATAAGGCAAGTTATGCATTCGTCGAAAAAAAAAAGTTTTGAGATAACAATCAAACATGACATTACGATGATAGCGAAGACGAAAAAAGATGGTCTAAAAATTCTGTCCGTCTGTATGTCTGTCTGTCTGTCTGTCTGTATGTAGACCTACAGCCAAACGGGTGGGCCGAATTGCTTCAAACTTGGTATATAGACTTTTTTAGGTATTGTACAGAAAGGAAATTGAAATTTTTTTTTTAGCTCAAAAAATAACGGTACCTGCCATACAACCGTTACGTTAAAGCTTATTTTTCTCAAAAACGGCTCTAACGATTTTTAATTAAAAAAATCAGTGTTGCTTTTAAGGTACGACCAATCATATGGCTGAAAAAAAAGTTTTAAAAAATGGCTAAGAACGGTACTTTCCATAGGACCGTTTTTTTTGCTTTCGACTATCTCGAAAACGACTCAACCGATTCTTTCGAAATTTCACACACATATAGCTGTAGGTAGCTCAATTTGTATTGCATACCAATATTTTTGAAAAATATTTTTTTGTATTTTTAAAAGCATTTTTTAAAAAAAAATTTAAAAAAATAATATTTCGAAAACTGCTTATTAAATTTTTTTTTAAAAATTTTAAATAAATGTATTTGCTGAATACCTATGAACTGGCGTTTTTGAATTTTTTTTGAAAATTTTTTTCAAAAAGTTTTTCAAAAAAAACTTTTTTTCTCAAAAACCGCTCCACAGATTTTTCTAAATTTATTCTCATAAATTCAAATTTATCCAAGAAATAAAATGGCGTACTTTTTTTTCAGCTCAAATTAGTTTAAGTATTTATTTAAGAATTTTGAAAATTTTATTTTTATCAAAATCTCAAGCCCATAAACCACTGTCACTCATTAGAGCAAGTTCGTGCGACCCAGTCGTGCATTTTATTTTACTTGCGATTATAGGTACTATAAGGCAAGTTATGCATTCGTCGAAAAAAAAAGTTTTGAGATAACAATCAAACATGACATTACGATGATAGCGAAGACGAAAAAAGATGGTCTAAAAATTCTGTCCGTCTGTATGTCTGTCTGTCTGTCTGTCTGTCTGTCTGTCTGTCTGTCTGTCTGTCTGTCTGTCTGTCTGTCTGTCTGTCTGTATGTATAGACACCTACAGCCCAAACGGGTGGGCCGAATTGCTTCAAACTTGGTATATAGACTTTTTTAGGTATTGTACAGAGGGGAAATTGAAATTTTTTTTTTAGCTCAAAAAATAACGGTACCTGCCATACAACCGTTACGTTAAAGCTTATTTTTCTCAAAAACGGCTCTAACGATTTCAATTTAAAAAAATCAGTGTTGCTCTTTGGGTACGACCAATAATATGACTGAAAAAAAAGTTTTAAAAAATGGCTAAGAACGGTACTTTCCATAGGACCGTTTTTTTTGCTTTCGACTATCTCGAAAACGACTCAACCGATTCTTTCGAAATTTCACACACATATAGCTGTAGGTAGCGCAATTTGTATTGCATACCAATATTTTTGAAAAATATTTTTTTGTATTTTTAAAAGCATTTTTTAAAAAACAATTTAAAAAATTAATAGTTTGAAAACGGCTCATTAAATTTTTTTCTAAAAATTTTAAATAAATGTATTTGCTGAATACCTATGAACTGGCGTTTTTAAATTTTTTTTGAAATTTTTTTTCAAAAAGTTTTTCAAAAAAAACTTTTTTTCTCAAAAACCGCTCCACAGATTTTTATAAATTTTTTCTCATAAATTCATAGTTTTCCAAGAAATAAAATGGCGTACTTTTTTTTCAGCTCAAATTAGTTTAAGTATTTATTTAAGAATTTTGAAATTTTTATTTTTATCAAAATCTCAAGCCCCTAAACCACTGTCACTCATTAGAGCAAGTTCGTGCGACCCAGTCGTGCATTTTATTTTCTTCTATGTTCATATAGGGTTCTATTAATTTGTTAATTAAATCTTGTGAATATAAATCAATACTACAGAGGTTTATTTGTTTATTTGATAACTCTTGAATATAACTATCTAACGGGTAATTTTTGGGTTTTGAAAGCAATGGAATCTTGACATTATTAATGTTCAATGTATGAGTAATATATGATAATTCGGCTTGTAATGGCATGAGGATATTATTTTCTAAAATACCGTCAAATGAACTGTTAGTAATTGGAGTAATTAAAAATTCCATGGTTGATTTATTTTTATTAAATTCACTTGGTAATGGCAAAATTATTTTAGTATTTATTAAATTTTCTTCATATAATGTTTTTAGGGTAATTGGTTTGTGAAGTTTACTTTCAAAATGTCTAGGGAATGTTTTTTCTCTTAAAACAGAGGTTGCTGCTCCTGTGTCTACCAAAAATCTAACTTTTTTATTTAGGATATGAACATCTATGCAGGGTAATGGTCTTTCGAGGCATGTATTTGAAAATTTGAAGTGTCCCGGGTCAAATGGTCTACTTCCATGGGTTCTACAATATTTCTTCTATTTTGTGCAGCAAATGGGTTTTGATGTTGATATTGGTTAGAAAAATTACCACTTCTTTTTGGTTGCCTATACTGTTCATTATTATTTCTTTGATTATGATTATTGCCTATTCTGTTTTGTTGCCTATTATATTGTTCATTATGATTTCTCTGATTACTGTTATTTCTATAAAAGTTTTGACCATTTTTATTAAAGTTCCTGTTGTTACTTTTAAAATTGTTATTATAATTTTCACTTCTATAATTATTCCTTTTATTTCTATTATTGTAACTTTCTGTTGTCCAGTGACAAGATTCTAATTTATAATATGCTTGGCTTAACGTTTTAATATTATGATTTATTATTATTGAACTGGCATTTGGTGGAATTTTCTCGCAAAATTTAGCTAATAATGACTTTTCATTATTGTTTGGATTATACTCCTCTAATTTAACTTCTGATAAATAATATTTATTATTTAATCTGCAGAGTATATCTGAGAATGAAAAATATATATGGGAAATGTTTTTGCAAAAAATCTTGTCTGCCTTTTCTTTTAATTTTAAAAATGTTTCTCTCTCACCAAAATTATTAACTAAAATGGTTTTCACTTCCTTCCAATCATTTGGGTCGCCACCCCGTAAAACTACATCTAAAGCGAATCCTGTTATTTTTGATTTGATTTCATTCGTTATGAAATCTTTGGAACCTTCATTATATAAGCTTGTTGCATTAATTATAAATTCTGCTTTTTTTATAAAAATAATTAAACTACATAGGTAAGGTTAGGTTAGGTAAGTGGGCTGATGAATGATGTTATGTCCATCACACTTAGATCAATGTAGATCCATTGTGATACCCTGGACGTTTCGGGCCCTATTAACATGGGACCTATGAAAAACCTATACATTTTCAAACCATTTCGAAGAGTTGATAAATCTGAGCAGGTTTGTACCCGTTTGTTCAGATAGTTCTTCCAAGTCCTGGAAGAAATGACTTCCCAGAACTTCGTTTCTTAAGCGGCATAGTGCTGGGCAGTGACAAAGAAAATGCGGTGTGTCCTCATGCACATCTACGTCACCACAACCTCTGCACAAGTGGTCCGTGCTGAGTTTCATTTTCTTTTTGTGGTAACCCAGCATGTTGTGCCCGGTCAGTATGCCCACGAGAGATCGTAGTGATTCCTTTTTGAGCAGTAGGATCTTTTCTGTTCTTTGTTTATTAAAGTAGGGCCACATTTTCCTGGTTATGACACAGGAATCGAGTGAGTTCCATCTCTCGTTAGCTGTAGCAAGTACTTTATTCCCAATCTTCTAATAAATATTACAGGTTGGGATCTTTACCGTTCTAGGGATGATCCCTTTCTTGCCAGCTCATCAGCTCTTTCGTTTTCTTGCACACCACAGTGGCCAGGAACCCAACATAGTCTTATGTTATGCTGCGCGCCAAGAACCTTAAGCTCTTCGCGACAGCAAGTTACAAGCTTTGATCTTATTTCAATGGCAGAAATTGCTTTGATTGCCGCTTGGCTGTCAATGAAAAAGGTGATATCAGCACGTGGTATTGCCTTCATTGCAGCTTCTTTAGCAGCTGCTGTCACTGCCAGGACCTCAGCCTGAAAGACGCTGCTGTAATCGGGATCCGGCTAGTTCAAGTGCTTCTGAGTAGAAGCCTGCACCAACACCAATTTCTATTTTGGAGCCATCTGTAAAGATTTGGATGGCTGATTCGCATGGTGTCTGGTTGTTAAGTCAGTCTTCTCTATTAGGAAAAGAAGTGGTGAATGGTCTTTCAAAATCTAAACGGGGTGTTGTGTAGTCTGTGCATACATTGTGGCCCGTATATATCTGTAGAATCTGCGCATGACCTGTCTGACTCGGTTTCCAGTTATGAGTCTGGCTTAACCGGAGGGCACTATTTGCTGCAGATTCTTGCACAAAGAGGTCTAAGGGTTTTAGATTGAGAATAGCCTCCAGCCCTGCAGTGGGGGTGGTTCTCATAGCCCCGGTGGTGCCTATACACGCCATTCTTTGTATTCTTGTAATTGTCTTTAGGTTGGAAGTCGTTTTCGTAGCTTCCCACCAGACCAAATTGCCATATGTCAGTATAGGTCTTACTATTGCCGTATACATCCATATGATAATCTTGGGACTAGGCCCCCAGGTCTTTCCAAATATTCTATTACAGGCATAGAATGCTATCGTTGCCTTCTTGGCTCTTTCTTCAATGTTGAGCTTCCAGTTCAGTTTTCTGTCTAGAATCACACCAAGGTATTTGGCGTGATTTGACAGGGTGAGTGGAACCCCTTCTATTGAGGGAAGATTAAAGGCTGGTATTTTCCTTTTGTTGGTAAAAAGGACCAGTTCTGTCTTTTGTGGATTGACTGCAAGCCCACATTTCCTTGACCAAGTATTTATCAAGGACAAGGCGCCTTCTATTTGTTCACTAATGGTGGAGAGAAATTTTCCTGTCGCTAGCAGAGCTAGGTCATCTGCATATGCTACTACTTTTACTCCACTATTTTTAAGTCTTATAAGGATCTCATTAACCACGAGTACCCAAAGGAGGGGGGAGAGAACACCACCTTGTGGGGTGCCTCTGGATGTTGATACTTTAATCAACGCTCCTCCCAGTTCTGAGTTAATTTTACGGTTTCTTAACATGCACATTATCCAACAGATAATGCTATCGTCCACGCTAAGGTTAACAAGGGCCCTTTTCACTGCGTCGTTTTTCACATTGTTGAAAGCTCCTTCAATGTCAAGGAAAGCAGCAAGGGTATACTCTTTGTGTTTCAGTGTGTTTTCTACAGTGCTTACAACACTGTGAAGTGCTGTTTCTACACTTTTACCTTTAGTATAAGCATGCTGAGCTGGAGATATCACTTCCGGACTCATTGCACTGCGAATATAGATGTCTATTAGTCTCTCAAAGGTCTTTAAGATGAATGATGTTAGACTAATCGGTCTGAAGTCTTTAGCGTTTGTGTGGCTGGGCTTACCAGCTTTCGGTATAAATACAACTTTCACTTCACGCCATGTTCTTGGTACATATCCCCATTTGAGGTTATTCTGGAAAATGTTTTTTAGGCATGGTGTGATGATCTTTTCACTTTTTTGTAGCATCATGGGAAAGATGCCATCTATCCCCGGGGATTTATATGGAGAGAAAGAACTTATAGCCCATTTTATTCTTTCTTCCGTTATAATATCCGAAGGAGTTGCTCTTTCATAGTACTCATCTTCCGGGGTGTTGCTCTCGTCGGAGCTACAACCTGGAAAATGAGTGTTAACTAGGAGTTTTAGTGTCTCAGTACAAGACTCCGTCCAGTGTTCATTGGGATCTTTTAGAGATCCTAGAGCAGTGGGCTCTTTGGCAAGTATCTTTCTAAGTCTAGCTGATTCCGCGGTATTTTCTACTTCGTTGCAGAAGGTTCTCCACGAAGTTCGTTTCGCACGCTGTGTCTCAACTTTAAATTTTCTTTGACTAGATTTATAGGTTTTCCAATCATTGTCTATTCCTGTGCATTTAGCAACGTTGAAAAGTTTTCTTGTTTCTTTCCGGATGTTGCCCAGCTCGGCTGTCCACCATGGTGGTGTCTTTTTTCTTTTTTTACCCGTTTTCAAAGGGCACGCTTTCTCAAGTGCTTCCCTGAGAATGCCTGTGAAATCATTGGTAATATTATCTATACACTCAGGTTCGTGCATGTTCGCATTAGTTTTGAGTGTCTTTATTTTAGTTTCGACTTCCACATTAAAGATATCCCAGTTGGTTTTTCTGTGGTTTCTAAATGGTCTTTGTAGTCTTGTAGTGTGGGGTATAAGAAATTCAATGATTTTGTGATCAGAGAATGATTCTTCTTTCAATACCCTCCACTGCTCAATCTCAAGGGTATCTGAGTTACTCGTGAAAGTAACATCAAGTACCTCTTTTCGGTTCTTGGTAACAAATGTTGGTTCTTTGCCCCTATTCGCTACCAAAATGTTATTTTCAATAATGAATTCAAAAAGTAACTCACCTCTTGTGTTGATATCCGAACTACCCCACTGAATGTGGTGTGAGTTGGTATCACATCCCATCACTAGGTCCCATTTTTCCAAATGGACACGTTTGATAAGTAGGCTGGTAAGTTCTGCTGGTGGTCCTTCCGTCGCGTCCCATGGCATGTAACAGGATGTCAGGATTAGCGATGGGAGTCCACGCCTGTCTAGTTTGACCGTGGTTTGGTCAAGATCACTGTATTTGGATAGAAGAAAAAGATTTAACTGTTTTCTAGCTATTATACAAGTTCTAAAACTACTGTTTGTACCTACGTGTGTAGTCTTGTACCTGATATCCAGGGTTCTTGTATAAGGGCTAGGTCTACTTGTCTAGCCTCCATGAGGTAGATTAAATTGGCGCTGGCAGCTTTACTGTGATGGAGATTGATCTGTATTAACTTCAACATTTTTAGTATTATCTGCCTCTTCCTTACTTTTATGGCCGAGAAGTCTTAGTTTGCATCGGTTTGTACCAATGCGGACTTTGAAGCCGATCTTTTTCAGAAGTGGTATTGATTTATGACTAAGCAACATAAGCAACACTACCGCTTCTGTACCTTCTGGTTCATGATCTCCCATCTGAATGACTTCCCAGTTTTGACTGAGTTGTTCAGTATTGAGAGATTTGAGATATCTTTCGATACGATCTTTTGGGATTGGGGGTCCACGCACAATAAGTTTAGCTTTAGGCCTGGTGAGCTGCACGATCTCTTTCCTGTCAATTAGGCGAAGATCGGCATTCGGCCAGGGAGCTGTGGTATTGGCTATAAAATCTTGAAGCCATGTGAGAGTGTGTCCGTCTTCACATGTCATCAATTTGAACCCCTGAACAGTTTTGATGGTACCAAAAAGTGGGAGCGGCCCGTTCTTTAAGATAGCCTCATTAACTGCATCAAGGATCCGAAGTTCTAATAGTTGCCATTGACTCTCTGTAAGTCTCCGTGTAGGATTGCCGTAGTCGACTACGGCTGCTTGTTTACCGACAACGGTCAACATAGAGAGTTTGGCTTTTTTAGTTTTGTTGATGGGTGAGTTGGTCGAGTTAGTGATGTCGTGCCTCGCTCTTTTGGACGCGCTCGCAATAGGCCCTGTATTGGTCAATTCGGGTCTTCTAAGTCTGGCCGAGATTGGGGTGGAGAGCTGTTGACTTTTCTTCCCCTTCTTTTGCAGTCTATTGAGGGGTGTCCTCGAGTTTGGCTTTGTCCTTGTCTTAGTCGGTTGGGGTTTCGTGGATGTCTCTGTTATCGCTAGTAACGTCTGTTTGGCTTTGTCCATAGCTAGCTTCTCTTTTTCCGTGAAGGAATCAGGGTCCTTAGTACTAAGTCGCCGTACAGTTCTAACTGCGTTACGTTGTTGTCTACGCAGGATTTGTTTTTCGTTAAGAGGTACTTGTTCCTTACGTTGGCCGGCTTTTTGTTTTCGGTGCCGCATAACGTTACGTTGGACCTCCAGAACGGTGCAGTTACTTCCAATTATCGAGTCTTCTATACCACAGTCTCTAGGTCTAAAAGAAGTGGATGCCCCCAAATTGCATGTGGAGCTGAGGCTCTGGATGTTTTCCGGGGACCTGTCCTTCTCTTCATCCTCACCTTGAATTATATTCTCTCCTTCCAGGCCCGTAGGAGCTAAAGGCTTCATGCAACGTCTGGCTGAAGAGTTAGATGACCCAATGGTTCGTCTATGTGGTACATTTTCCATTTTGTCGTCACAGGCGTCTGATAAAGATGAGGGGGTGGACGCACCCAGATTGCATGTGGAGCTGAGGCTCTGGATGTTTTCTGACTGCGTTCCTCCTCTCTCTATCTCCTTGTCGATCTTCCTCCCCTCCAGGTCCGTTGGAGCAAGCGACTCGGTGCAACACCTGGAGGTCGATTCAGAACGCTCAAAGGCTGGTTTCTGTGTAAAGTCTGTCGTAGTGTCAGTCTTTCGATGTAAAGTAGTTGTCTCTGATACCATATATTGAATTGGATCAATCTGGGTTTCTTTTGACAACTGACTTGTTCCACCAGAGAGCATCGCTTCCTTAGTCGGGCCCGTAGGAGCTATAGGCTTCATGCAACGTCCGGCTAGGGAGTTTGATGTTCTCTTAGCAACATCTGTTCCGGGGGATTTTGATGACACCAACCCTTGCTTTGGATAGTCTTTGCCAATCCGGGGCGCGGGTGGTCTCATCAAACTACCAGCACATATCCCATCTTCAGAGGCGGCCGCTGCAGGTGTACGAGCAGTAGGCTTGTTCTCCGTTAGCTGCTGCTCCTGAAGAAAGGCATGTGCGCTATGCAGTCTTTTCCGGTCCGGTTCGGTCAGTTCGTCCCATTTCTTCGTGCCAAGTCGTTTGATTGTCGTCCTACAGTTCGTAATCCTGCTACGTCTGGATGAGGCTGACAATCTGGAGAGATTGGAGCTTGCGATGGAGCTGCTGCCGCTGACACTTAGAATGCTCTCCATGTCGTCGTCAGCCGGACCAACGCTTACTCTATCATCCACTCCAAGATTGGCGAAGGGATTGAGGAGAAGGTTTTCTTCCTCGTCAGTCAATGTTCTTGTTGGATCGGCAAGAGCAGAGTCTGAGGTGCCCGATCCATGCACCTTAGTCTCCATGTTTTTGTTTGTATCGTTTGTTTTGTGTGTTTTTTGGTTTTTGTTATTTGTATTTGTATTCATTTTTGGTCCCACGAGTAATGGGGGAAATATGGTTCATCTGCAACACCCCCTGTAGCAGATAAGGCGATTACTCTTTGATTTTGCCTGTTTCAAAGAGGTTCCCTTATAATACAGCCGGTTTACCCCCTGGCTGCAAACCATCCAATGGGCACGGGTCACATGACACCCTGGATTAGGGGGGGGGGAGGAGGGGAGGTGGAATGGAGTGGATCAGTGGATATTGGATAGGAGGGAGAAGAAAGGAGTGGAGGGGGATGGGGTGAGAACACCCTTTCGTTTTCGGGACTCATCTAGTGACACTGTGCCCCAAGAATCTTTGACCCTACTTAAGCCTCTACAACTCTTCAAGTTCGGTGTCCAGGTAGAGGCTTAAACTACGTGATTTACCATCAAAATTTGGCAAAGTTTTTAATAATTTAAGAGGATTAATATTTATAGCTGCCATTTTTACCTGTTTTTCTTTAATTTCTTGTTCGATGATTTCGTCTTCTTCTGTTGCTTCTGTTTGTTGATTTTTTCTGGATTCTGGATCTGTTCCTTCTGGTTTTATAGTTGTACTTTCAATGCAATTATCCTCTGATGTTTCAAATTCCTTTGTTGATAACGCAGTTGGAATATGATAAGGCTTGTATTTCTTCATCTGTTTCTGAACACGTTGGGGCTTTCGACTCGGATATTTTATGCCACGTAAAGTTGTTCTTCCTTCTTTTTAAAACAAAATATTTTTTCTTATTGAGTTTACACTTTTTTTTTCACTTTTTTTTAAATTATTTTTTTTTTTTAATATTTCTTCCTCTGTTTTGCCTCAATAATTGTCGTCTCACTTTCTGTTGTAGGGCTCTTATGTGCTCTTGAAAATCAGCAGTAGCTTCGTCGTCTATCCAACTTTGTGAGTTCTCCCCTGGTTTATTTAAATTTTCTTTTCGTGGTGCTTCTGCTCCCTCTTGAGTATTAACTTCCTCTGGCAGCATTTAAATAAAACAATTTTTCTTTTAATTTTTTTTCTTCACTCGTTCTGCACATGAAATTATTCGTCATTGAATTTGTGAATTTTCGACTCGATTTCCAAATATATTTTTTTTTCTTTTTTTAGTTAAAACACTTTTTTCAGTTCAACACTATCTCTATGAGATTTTGTGAAATTGTCCCTTACGGATCTTAATTCACTATGTTTATCACTGAAGTATTTTTTTTTATGTCCGATACCGGTGTAGGCTTTAATCAATGTCACAGTAGTGTAAACTACTGAATATTTATCGATATAATATACCTTCTCTCTTAAGCTTAGCTATGTTATAGTTATGTATTGTATGATCTAAGTACTATATATATACTCTAAACTGTGTATTGACTCATGTCATATCGTATGATCATTTTTATGTAAAACCCCAGGTATATTATTTACCGTTTAATCCGTAATATCATGTAAATGCAACTCCAAATATATGTATTCTTATTATAGTCTCGATAATGCTTTATTTTTTAGCTAATAAAGAATCACTTGTTGTTCATCGTTGAAGAGAAGAAGTTCGTCTTTAATTTATTGTTTCTACATATCAGAAGTGGAATCTGTATACCTACTCCGATTTTTTTTTTTAATACAGTTTTATAAAAAGTTTATGTTTTATGTTTTATTATTCGACCGGTAACGCTTATAATTATTATTAGAAAATAAAATTATGTCCAGAATTCGGGCTGAGAGATTTGTGCAAGAGGCTACAGTGGCCTCGTTGAAAGAAAAATTAAGCAGTTTTGGTCTTAGCACAGATGGTCTCAAGGTCACGTTGAAAATGAGGTTGCAAGAGCACCTGGACGAATTGGATGAACAAGAAATTTCACTCAATTTTCCAGTTGTTCAAGATGAAGACGAAGAAGCATCGAGTGCCGGTGAAGACGATCTTCAGCTTGAAATTGATATGCTCCAGGAAAAAATAAGAAAGCAACAGGAAATTTCAAGACTGAAGGACCAACTTGCAGCTTTATGTACAACAAATGACAGTGCCACCGCAGCCACGTGTTCAATATCATACAATGATATCGAAGACTCCGTTCCTCATTTCTCTGAAGACGATAATTTCTCAATTAAGCAGTGGGTGCGAACTTTCGAAGAGGCAAAGATATTAAATAAATGGGATGAGCAGCAATCATTCGTCTATGCGAGACGGAGCCTCAAAGGAACCGCCAAACTCTTCCTTCGCTCTTCCCGTTGCACAACTTGGTTGGATCTTAAGTTGAGCTTACTTCAAGAGTTCCACCTATCAGTGACATCTGCCGATGTTCATGATGCCCTAAGAAGCCGAAGAAAGAGAAAGGACGAGAGTATTCACCAATATACGTTGGCCATCCAGGAGATTGCCTTCCATGCTGACATTGAAGATGAGGACCTCATTTATTACATCATAAAAGGGATTCCTGATGCTTTTTGTAACAAACAACTCCTTTTGACTGCAAGAAGTATCAATGATCTGAACAAATGCTAAAAAAGTATCAGAAAATTAAATCCTACACTCCAGACAACGCAGCAACATCTTCAACAGCGACAACACTTTCATCATCAGCAATCACAACTAAGCGATTTGTTAAAGACAAATGCTTTACCTGCAACGAGGCTGGACACTTTGCTAGCAGCTGCCCAAGGCCACATCGTGAAAGAGGAAGTTGCTACAAGTGTGGAAAGCAGGGTCATTTAGCATCCGCTTGTAAAACCATCTCCATCAAGTCATCCACAAATCCATCAGCAGTTCTTTTGGTACAGCAGCCTGAAATTCAACCGGAACCTTTTGATGATGAAGTAATAAGCAATATACTAAGCGATGATTTTACACTTCATGTCAAGTACAAGTTTTTAAATAGTTTTACTAATGTTATCTTTGAATTTCAAGCAAATACTGTGGCAGACACAGGAAGCCCTATTAGCTTCATTCAGGAACAATTTATTCCACCTTTTGTAATCCTGCCAATGAAAGATGACAACATTCAGTATTTTGGAATTAATGAAAACTATGACAAATTCTGTAGTTCTCGGTAGGGACTTCTTGCAGGCAAGCAATATTAAATTATGTCATGATAATAATAGAATTAAATTGATAAATATTGATAAAAACTATGATAAAGATAATTTTGATAAAGATTATGATACAAATTATTTTGAAACAGATGCTGCCTCTTTAAAAACACATTTAAAAAATATTGATACAAGCTACTCAAAAGATTTTAACAAAAAGAAATTCAATACAAAAAATTGTAATGGTAATTTAAACATCGAAAACGACAAATTCGAACTATGTGATGATAATTTCGCGAACCATATTTTAAATATAGATACTTGCTATGATAAAAATGAATTTAATTTAACTATTAACAGTAACTTAACCTATCAAGAAATACAACGAGTTCACTATATTATGAAACAAATCGATTTATATAAAAACTTTCCTAATTCGAATGTTCCTTATGAAATGAAAATCAATCTTTCTAACATAAATTCAAATTTTAATTTTGCGCCACGGCGGTTACCTCATATTCATACCATTGAGTTAAGAAAAATTTTAGAAGATCTTTTAAGGCGTAAAATAATTCGGGAGAGTAGTTCACCGTTTGCGTCACCTATTGTTTTAACTAAGAAAAAAAATGGAACTTTCAGACTCTGCGTCGACTACAAGCAGTTGAACAGCGTGACGCAAAAGGACAACTACCCTCTTCCACTGATTGAGGATCATTTAGACAGCCTTAGGAATAAAAAGTTCTTTTCATTACTAGATCTTAAAAATGGTTTTCACCACGTTAAAATGGCGGATGAATCGGTTAAGCTGACGTCATTTGTCACGCCCTTAGGACAGTTTGAGTACCTCTATATGCCATTTGGCCTCAAAAACGCGCCGGCCACATTTCAGCGTTACATTAATTCAATCTTTAAGAGTCTAATATCTGAAGGCAAATTACTGGTCTATATTGACGACCTGCTCGTAGCTACCGAAACCAAAGAGGAACATTTTGCTATTCTGGAAAAAGTAGCAAAACTGATTTCGGAATACACACTCGAATTAAGGTATGACAAATGTCTCTTCATGTTCGAAACAATAACTTATCTCGGTTATGAAGTGAGTGCAAGCGGAATTAAGCCTAATTCAAGCGGCTTAGCTGCAGTACAAAATTTTCCAACTCCAAAAAACATTAAGGAGCTTCACTCATTTTTAGGATTATGTTCCTACTTCAGAAAATTCATTCAAAACTTTTCAGTAATATCGAAACCATTGTACGATCTTCTTAAGCAGAATGTTCAATTCCAATTTCGTGAAAAAGAAATAGATACTTTTGAAACATTAAAACAGAAACTGCTTCAAGCACCAGTTTTGTGTATTTACTCGCCACAAGCCCTGACTGAGCTACACTGTGATGCCAGCTCATTGGGATTCGGCGCAGTGTTGATGCAAAGGCAGCCAGATGGAAAGTTTCATCCCATTTTCTTTTTATCGAAAAGAGCTACGTCCGCGGAATCAAGGTATCATTCTTTTGAACTCGAAGCCCTCGCAATAATATACGCTTTGAGAAGATTTCGAACTTATTTAATGGGTATAAACTTCAAAATTATTACTCACTGCAAGTCTCTAACTCTCACGCTAAGTAAGAAAATGATCAATCCTCGAATATCAAGGTGGGCGTTAGAGCTTCAAGAATATGATTATTTAGTAGAGCATCGAGACTCTGGTAGAATGAACCACGTCGATGCATTAAGTAGGTGTCACAAAATACTCCTTATTCAACCTGAGTCTTTTGAAAATGCACTTGCTTGTGCTCAAAACGAAGATGATGAGATTCAAAATATAGTCAAAATGTTAGAGCATACACAACATCCACATTTCGAAATGATAAACGGTCTTATATACCGAAAACGCGATGGCTACGTAGCCTTCTATGTCCCAAAAAAAATGGAAAAAGTTATCATCCAAAGTCATCACGATGGCCTTTGTCATGTGGGAGCCGATAAGGTATTTGAATACTTAAAAAAAACATATTGGTTTCCATCAATGAAATATAAAATCAAGGACTATATCAAGTCTTGCTTGAAATGTATTTATTTTTCAGTTCCCTCTGGGAAAAAAGAAGGTGAATTACATAATATTCCGAAGGGTAAAATACCGTTTGAAACCTTTCATGTAGATCACTATGGGCCACTTCCATCTGGCGTGAAAAATTTAAAGAAACACATTTTTGTAGTTGTCGATGCATTCACAAAATTCACGAAATTATATTCGGTTAAAACCACTACTTCAAAAGAAGTCATACAGTGTTTGCAAAACTATTTTTCGACTTACAGCCGACCTAAAAGATTAATTTCAGATAGAGGATCTTGCTTTACATCTGAAGAATTTTCATTATTTTGTAAAAATTTCGACGTTATACATATAAAAGTGGCCACTCATTCTCCACAGTCAAACGGCCAAGTCGAGAGAATTAATAGGCTCTTGACTGCTATGCTTTCGAAAGAAACTGAAATCGACACTGGCGAATGGTCAAAACATTTAAATAAATTCGAATTTTCAATAAATAACACCTTTAATAGAAGCACAGGAACTAGCCCAAGTATTTTGTTGTTTGGTGTTTCACAAAGAGGTGAAGTTTACGATAAGGTCCGCGAGTATATCGAATCTCAATTTTCAAACAAAAATCTCGTAAACTTATCTGAAGAGAGGGAAAACGCAAATTTAAAAATCACACAAAGCCAAGAGACAAACAAAATTCAGTAAGACAAAAGCCATAAAAAACCACATCGTTATGAGGTAGGCGATTATGTTGTCGTTAAAAACATTGTGACAACTGCTGGCGTTCACAAAAAACTTTTGCCCAAATATAAAGGCCCTTATGTAGTGGATGAAGTTCTTCCAAATGATAGGTACCGCATTAAAGACCCAGAAAACTTACAAATTTCTCGGATTCGATATGAAGGCATATCTAGTCCTGAAAACATGAAACCGTACGTGGTGTGCGATTAAAATATGTATTATGTACATATGTTTAAAATCAATTGAAAAAAAATAAGTTTTGATGAGTTAATTTCGTTTTCAATCTGTATTCATTCAAAAAGTATAGTTCGAAATGTCTTCTTACGAAAAAAAAATTACCAAAGAAAAAAAAGATATATAAGTAAATAAAATGAATAATAATAGTATAAATTAAAAGATATTACTATAAAATCGAGTCGATTTTATGTCAAGAATGGCCGAAATGTAGGCTTTAATCAATGTCACAGTAGTGTAAACTACTGAATATTTATCTATATAATATACCTTCTCTCTTAAGCTTAGCTATGTTATAGTTATGTATTGTATGATCTAAGTACTATATATATACTCTAAACTGTGTATTGACTCATGTCATATCGTATGATCATTTTTATGTAAAGCCCCAGGTATATTATTTACCGTTTAATCCGTAATATCATGTAAATGCAACTCCAAATATATGTATTCTTATTATAGTCTCGATAATGCTTTATTTTTTAGCTAATAAAGAATCACTTGTTGTTCATCGTTGAAGAGAAGAAGTTCGTCTTTAATTTATTGTTTCTACACCGGCAAACTATTTAAATTAGTTAAAACGATTTAATCCCGATTTAAACTTTTAAAAAAGTACGACACACTTATATTAATTATGGATCTTTCGGGATCCTACCGACTGCGCCAATTTCGTTTCGGTTCTTTATTTCTAAAAAAAAATTATATATTTTAGTTCTCGTTAGAGAACTCCACTTGAAAATAATAACTCATGAGATAAATTTGAGAATTATATTTATTCAGCTTCGGATCCCTTACCATTGTTGGGGGGAAATCTTCAGCTATACGAAGAACTGGAACTCTAATACTGCTCTTTACATTCGACCTGGAAGCTTCTTTTATACAATAATAATGCTTATGCAGCAAATCTTGGTTTGGCTGCATTATCTTTGTTTAATTCTATAATGAAAATAGAGTCTTTGTTGCTGAAGGCAAAAAGTGCTTCTATGACAATTTGTGCAGTAGATACTTTGTATCTATGATATTATAAACTGAAGATACTTTGTATCATTTTATTGAGGATGTGACTAAGAGGAAACTTATTATAATTGAATGTGAGGGCGTTCTGTGAACGTAACTACGTTCGTCATATTCGAAGGAACTAATAGACAAATAGACATCTTAACTTCGACAATTGTTCAGTCAGAGCATCAAGGAAGCCAGAACCCAAGCTCCAACCCAGAACCTGTGTGCTGAGCTAGAGAAGTTCACACAAGACCGAGAATATGGAGATTCAGACTCGCCCCCCGAACCACGAACAGCCGAGCACAAAAATATCCAAACGAAATTACCTGTGAGGACCGAGCTCACTTTTCCGCCATTGGGTGCATACGATTACGGAAGTGCTACAGGGTCGACACGCCCTTCGGTGCAGCAAAACTCCTTAGTAGCAGGACCATCTGTAACCATCAGTTCGCCCAGAGGTCCACCCGTTTTTACATACATCGCCGCCGCCGACAGAACACCCGCACCACATGACCGTACGGAGCGATTGGCTACGAGTTATAAGGCCGAAGTCATGAACACGGTACTCAAATGGGGTCTGAAGTTTAAGGGGTCAGGAAACCCACTTGAATTTATCGAAAGATTGGAGGAGCTGGCCAAATGCTATGACATCCCGCTCGATCATATAGTTTGGACACTTCCAGAAATTTTTCGTGGTAATGCCCTAGAGTGGTTCCGGGTGAATCGATCCACTTTTCAGACTTGGGCTCAATTCCACAATTCGTTTGTACGGTTCTTCCTGCCCGCTCGGTACGTGCATAAATTAAAAGACGAAATTATGCGGAAGAAGCAAGGCCCGTGGGAGATGGCGAAGAAATTCAGTCGGGCAGCTCAATACCTGATGAAACAACATCCCCGCATGAGCAATGAAAATAACCTAGAGCGGATTTATGATAGTCTGCGACCGGAATATATATTGTACATTAAACGCCGGGAGTTCCAGACAATCGATGACCTGATGGAACAGGCCGAGGAGTGCGAGTACATTCGGAGTGAAGACCGAACCATCCGACCCAGTCCCGCCGTACCGACACCCGTTCCTGCCCGATGGACCCCACCAGAAAGAAGACCTCTGCAGTCAAGTTATGTTCCACCCCCTCACCGCACCCCAACCACCACACCGCCAGCACTGCATACTATAGAAACACGCATTGTTGGAGATGTAAGCAGCGAGGACACGACAAAGCCAACTGCAATCGCTCATTCCGAATGTTTTGTTCTTTTTGTGGAGAGGACGGGCGGCTTTCAAAGGATTGCTCTTGCCACCCCGCCGTGTCTGCTATGCTGTCAACCAGTCCAGCCAGTTCCGATCAGTCCCCACCGAACCCAGCAATGCCAGATTCCGACGAGTACGAACCCAGCTCCACGCGCGAGGTACAAGATCCAAGTATCAGTCGATCACCACCAACCACTCCCGACCTGTCACCAGAAACCGAGGCACACGATTACAGTAAAAGAGGTTGCCAGTCTACGCTCGTGTAGCAAACACCCAAGGAGGAAATTGCAGAGGGCTGTACGGATCCTCGTTGTTTCATACCCGTCCGTATCGGAGAGCAAAAGGGGAATGCTATAATCGACACGGGATCATCGTGGACGTTCATCAGCCTCGCATTGCGAAACACTCTGCGGCAACTAAAAACCCCCGTCCGATACCAGCGTTCTGAGATACACTTAGCAAATGGGAACCTGATTGTCGCTAGGGAGCATTATCTAGTAACTCTGCAGTTTGGCAAACAATCGGTGACTGGAGAGGTCTCGTTGCTAGAGGACCTAATGGAGGAAGCTGTGATCGGAATGGATTTCCTGAGGAAAGCAGGGTTAACCATGACATTGGGGGGTGTATCAATCGGTTGCGAGACTACCAGAATAGACACTTCCAGATCTGTGAAGCTGGGACTCATTGGTAGCAACAACTTAGATCCAAGTGACCAATCTCAGCTAAAAGAATTCTTGAGCAACGAGTTGCCTATATTCGACCGACCGTCACCCATGTGCAACGTTGCTGTTCGTACTTTCCGTCTCAAAAACGAACAACCGTTTAAACAGCGCTACAATCCCCACAATCCTGCAATGACCGACGAAAACCTCCGGGGACAATGAGGATCAGGAGCGACTAGTGACCAGAAGAGGAAGTCGAACATAATCGCCCAAAACGTAGAAAGGCTTCCTGACCATCCAACCCTGGTTTCTGAGCTCAGGGGCCATATCGACGTCCATAAGGTGGACAAAATTTCAGAGCGACCAGCTCCGCTTAATTTGCAGAAGGAGATCCGCGCCAGACAAGATGAATCAGAGGCGAAGTGGAAGGAGAGGCAGACTACCAAGACAAAGGCGCCAGAAAATGATTTTATACCAATTCCCCGTCCCAGTGCTGCCGCTCAATCAATGCCAGAACCGTTCTATTCAAGCCAATACCAGATGATAAGAAACCGCCACCAAAGAAGTGTCTGGCAACGGTTACTTCAAGACAGACCGTTTCAACCAGTTCATCAGAGCCAGTAGACCCTTTTGCAGGGGTTGACATAAAGTCGCACCCGTGTTTCCATCCATATCGTCGGCGACAAAAGTTTACGATCAAGCGGGCAGTCGGAATCATTCAAGTGTGCATCAAGAAGCCAGGCACAGCCACACTGACGGTTGGAAATCACACTAAGGTGATCCACTACTCGCTCCAGCCGAGCAAGATGATGGAGATAAAGAAGTGATGTGACGTTTGTTTTTTTTTTCTAATTGCATTTTTTTTCCTACCATGAATTTATTTATTTTGTTACCTGCTTTAAATTGAATAAGTTGTAGTTCGTTACTTTTCTTTTATATTGTTACATCAAATTTTTTTTTTGATATGTTGAGAGGAAAAAAAACAACACAAATTTATTTCTTCAACATCCGAAACAACCTTTTTCTTCCGTCGGAGAAAATTCTCGTCCACCGAAACGGGGGGGGGGGAGTGTGACGAAGTCACACTTTCTTCTCTTCGACCGCAGCCAATAAAACAGGCATATTCATATATGCAATGGCATTTACTAACCGCATCCCTGTAGTGGCTACCACACTACAGCTTAATATAGTCTCTAAGGTCACATGACTATGTATTCGCAACCCAGTAGCGTTTTACATGTGAGTTTGTATTTTGTGTTTATAATTCACACTCATTCATTGTGGATATATTCCATAAAGGAAACTGATTTAGCACATTGAAAGTCGAGGAAAATCTCGATGGTGATTTATAGGAATACTATTTAGAGCCAAAGGCTTTTCTCCACTACCGGAAAACCAGGGGTACGAAGTGTACCGAAAGATTCCTGATATTTTGAAGCTGTGCTTTCACGAGTGCAGCAGAATATTCATCCTGTCCGTTTCTCCTTAACGTTCCTACATTCCTAAATTCCTACCGATGAATACCGTGTTATTTCTATTTAAGCCGTGCTTAATTGTGCGTTGACATTGCCGTACTTAATTGTACGTTGGCTTTGCCATACTTAATTGTGCGTTGACATTGCCGTACTTAATTGTGCGTTGACATTGCCGTACTTAATTGTGCGTTGACATTGCCGTACTTAATTGTGCGTTGACATTGCCGTACTTAACTGTGCGTTGACATTGCCGTACTTTATTGTGCGTTGACATTGCCGTACTTAATTGTGCGTTGACATTGCCGTACTTAATTGTGCGGTGACATTGCCGTTCTTAATTGTGCGTTGACATTGCCGTACATTTGTGCGTTGAAATTGCCGGAGTTTGGCATAGCGCACATGCCTATCTTCAGGAGCAGCAGCTAACGGAGAACAAGCCTACTGCTCGTACACCTGCAGCGGCCGCCTCTGAAGATGGGATATGTGCTGGTAGTTTGATGAGACCACCCGCGCCCCGGATTGGCAAAGACTATCCAAAGCAAGGGTTGGTGTCATCAAAATCCTCCGGAACAGATGTCGCTAAGAGAACATCAAACTCCCTAGCCGGACGTTGCATGAAGCCTATAGCTCCTACGGGCCCGACTAAGGAAGCGATGCTCTCTGGTGGAACAAGTCAGTTGTCAAAAGAAACCCAGATTGATCCAATTCAATACATGGTATCAGAGACAACTACTTTACATCGAAAGACTGACACTACGACAGACTTTACACAGAAACCAGCCTTTGAGCGTTCTGAATCGACCTCCAGGTGTTGCACCGAGTCGCTTGCTCCAACGGACCTGGAGGGGAGGAAGATCGACAAGGAGATAGAGAGAGGAGGAACGCAGTCAGAAAACATCCAGAGCCTCAGCTCCACATGCAATCTGGGTGCGTCCACCCCCTCATCTTTATCAGACGCCTGTGACGACAAAATGGAAAATGTACCACATAGACGAACCATTGGGTCATCTAACTCTTCAACCAGACGTTGCATGAAGCCTTTAGCTCCTACGGGCCTGGAAGGAGAGAAGATGATTCAAGGTGAGGACGAAGAGAAGGACAGGTCCCCGAAAAACATCCAGAGCCTCAGCTCCACATGCAATTTGGGGGCATCCACTTCTTTTAGACCTAGTGACTGTGGTATAGAAGACTCGATACTCGGAAGTAACTGCACCGTTCTGGAGGTCCAACGTAACGTTATGCGGCACCGAAAACAAAAAGCCGGCCAACGTAAGGAACAAGGACCTCTTAACGAAAAACAAATCCTGCGTAGACAACAACGTAACGCAGTTAGAACTGTACGGCGACTTAGTACTAAGGACCCTGATTCCTTCACGGAAAAAGAGAAGCTAGCTATGGACAAAGCCAAACAGACGTTACTAACGATAACAGAGACATCCACGAAACCCCAACCGACTAAGACAAGGACAAAGCCAAACTCGAGGACGCCCCTCAATAGACTGCAAAAGAAGGGGAAGAAAAGTCAACAGCTCTCCACCCCAATCTCGGCCAGACTTAGAAGACCCGAATTGACCAATACAGGGCCTATTGCGAGCGCGTCCAAAAGAGCGAGGCACGACATCACTAACTCGACCAACTCACCCATCAACAAAACTAAAAAAGCCAAACTCTCTATGTTGACCGTTGTCGGTAAACAAGCAGCCGTAGTCGACTACGGCAATCCTACACGGAGACTTACAGAGAGTCAATGGCAACTAATAGAACTTCGGATCCTTGATGCAGTTAATGAGGCTATCTTAAAGAACGGGCCGCTCCCACTTTTTGGTACCATCAAAACTGTTCAGGGGTTCAAATTGATGACATGTGAAGACGGACACACTCTCACATGGCTTCAAGATTTTATAGCCAATACCACAGCTCCCTGGCCGAATGCCGATCTTCGCCTAATTGACAGGAAAGAGATCGTGCAGCTCACCAGGCCTAAAGCTAAACTTATTGTGCGTGGACCTCCAATCCCAAAAGATCATATCGAAAGATATCTCAAATCTCTCAACACTGAACAACTCAGTCAAAACTGGGAAGTCATTCAGATGGGAGATCATGAACCAGAAGGTACAGAAGTGGTAGTGTTGCTTAGTCATAAATCAATACCACTTCTGAAAAAGATCGGCTTCAAAGTCCGCATTGGTACAAACCGATGCAAACTAAGACTTCTCGGCCATAAAAGTAAGGAAGAGGCAGATAATACTAAAAATGTTGAAGGTAATACAGATCAATCTCCATCACAGTAAAGCTGCCAGCGCCAATTTAATCTACCTCATGGAGGCTAGACAAGTAGACCTAGCCCTTATACAAGAACCCTGGATATCAGGTGGCAAAATAATTGGCCTAAATTCAAAAGAACTTACGCTGTACAAGACTACACACGTAGGTACAAACAGTAGTTTTAGAACTTGTATAATAGCTAGAAAACAGTTAAATCTTTTTCTTCTCCAAATACAGTGATCTTGACCAAACCACGGTCAAACTAGACAGGCGTGGACTCCCATCGCTAATCCTGACATCCTGTTACATGCCATGGGACGCGACGGAAGGACCACCAGCAGAACTTACCAGCCTACTTATCAAACGTGTCCATTTGGAAAAATGGGACCTAGTGATGGGATGTGATACCAACTCACACCACATTCAGTGGGGTAGTTCGGATATCAACACAAGAGGTGAGTTACTTTTTGAATTCATTATTGAAAATAACATTTTGGTAGCGAATAGGGGCAAAGAACCAACATTTGTTACCAAGAACCGAAAAGAGGTACTTGATGTTACTTTCACGAGTAACTCAGATACCCTTGAGATTGAGCAGTGGAGGGTATTGAAAGAAGAATCATTCTCTGATCACAAAATCATTGAATTTCTTATACCCCACACTACAAGACTACAAAGACCATTTAGAAACCACAGAAAAACCAATTGGGATATCTTTAATGTGGAAGTCGAAACTAAAATAAAGACACTCAAAACTAATGCGAACATGCACGAACCTGAGTGTATAGATAATATTACCAATGATTTCACAGGCATTCTCAGGGAAGCACTTGAGAAAGCGTGCCCTTTGAAAACGGGTAAAAAAAAAAAAAAGACACCACCATGGTGGACAGCCGAGCTGGGCAACATCCGGAAAGAAACAAGAAAACTTTTCAACGTTGCTAAATGCACAGGAATAGACAATGATTGGAAAACCTATAAATCTAGTCAAAGAAAATTTAAAGTTGAGACACAGCGTGCGAAACGAACTTCGTGGAGAACCTTCTGCAACGAAGTAGAAAATACCGCGGAATCAGCTAGACTTAGAAAGATACTTGCCAAAGAGCCCACTGCTCTAGGATCTCTAAAAGATCCCAATGAACACTGGACGGAGTCTTGTACTGAGACACTAAAACTCCTAGTTAACACTCATTTTCCAGGTTGTAGCTCCGACGAGAGCAACACCCCGGAAGATGAGTACTATGAAAGAGCAACTCCTTCGGATATTATAACGGAAGAAAGAATAAAATGGGCTATAAGTTCTTTCTCTCCATATAAATCCCCGGGGATAGATGGCATCTTTCCCATGATGCTACAAAAAAGTGAAAAGATCATCACACCATGCCTAAAAAACATTTTCCAGAATAACCTCAAATGGGGATATGTACCAAGAACATGGCGTGAAGTGAAAGTTGTATTTATACCGAAAGCTGGTAAGCCCAGCCACACAAACGCTAAAGACTTCAGACCGATTAGTCTAACATCATTCATCTTAAAGACCTTTGAGAGACTAATAGACATCTATATTCGCAGTGCAATGAGTCCGGAAGTGATATCTCCAGCTCAGCATGCTTATACTAAAGGTAAAAGTGTAGAAACAGCACTTCACAGTGTTGTAAGCACTGTAGAAAACACACTGAAACACAAAGAGTATACCCTTGCTGCTTTCCTTGACATTGAAGGAGCTTTCAACAATGTGAAAAACGACGCAGTGAAAAGGGCCCTTGTTAACCTTAGCGTGGACGATAGCATTATCTGTTGGATAATGTGCATGTTAAGAAACCGTAAAATTAACTCAGAACTGGGAGGAGCGTTGATTAAAGTATCAACATCCAGAGGCACCCCACAAGGTGGTGTTCTCTCCCCCCTCCTTTGGGTACTCGTGGTTAATGAGATCCTTATAAGACTTAAAAATAGTGGAGTAAAAGTAGTAGCATATGCAGATGACCTAGCTCTGCTAGCGAAAGGAAAATTTCTCTCCACCATTAGTGAACAAATAGAAGGCGCCTTGTCCTTGATAAATACTTGGTCAAGGAAATGTGGGCTTGCAGTCAATCCACAAAAGACAGAACTGGTCCTTTTTACCAACAAAAGGAAAATACCAGCCTTTAATCTTCCCTCAATAGAAGGGGTTCCACTCACCCTGTCAAATCACGCCAAATACCTTGGTGTGATTCTAGACAGAAAACTGAACTGGAAGCTCAACATTGAAGAAAGAGCCAAGAAGGCAACGATAGCATTCTATGCCTGTAATAGAATATTTGGAAAGACCTGGGGGCCTAGTCCCAAGATTATCATATGGATGTATACGGCAATAGTAAGACCTATACTGACATATGGCAATTTGGTCTGGTGGGAAGCTACGAAAACGACTTCCAACCTAAAGACAATTACAAGAATACAAAGAATGGCGTGTATAGGCACCACCGGGGCTATGAGAACCACCCCCACTGCAGGGCTGGAGGCTATTCTCAATCTAAAACCCTTAGACCTCTTTGTGCAAGAATCTGCAGCAAATAGTGCCCTCCGGTTAAGCCAGACTCATAACTGGAAACCGAGTCAGTCAGGTCATGCGCAGATTCTACAGATATATACGGGCCACAATGTATGCACAGACTACACAACACCCCGTTTAGATTTTGAAAGACCATTCACCACTTCTTTTCCTAATAGAGAAGACTGACTTGACAACCAGACACCATGCGAATCAGCCATCCAAATCTTTACAGATGGCTCCAAAATAGAAATTGGTGTTGGTGCAGGCTTCTACTCAGAAGCACTTGAACTAGCCGGATCAATTAGGCTCCCCGATTACAGCAGCGTCTTTCAGGCTGAGGTCCTGGCAGTGACAGCAGCTGCTAAAGAAGCTGCAATGAAGGCAATACCACGTGCTGATATCACCTTTTTCATTGACAGCCAAGCGGCAATCAAAGCAATTTCTGCCATTGAAATAAGATCAAAGCTTGTAACTTGCTGTCGCGAAGAGCTTAAGGTTCTTGGCGCGCAGCATAACATAAGACTATGTTGGGTTCCTGGCCACTGTGGTGTGCAAGAAAACGAAAGAGCTGATGAGCTGGCAAGAAAGGGATCATCCCTAGAACTCAATCGAGCAGACACAACGGTAAAGATCCCAACCTGTAATATTAATTAGAAGATTGGGAATAAAGTACTTGCTACAGCTAACGAGAGATGGAACTCACTCGATTCCTGTGTCATAACCAGGAAAATGTGGCCCTACTTTAATAAACAAAGAACAGAAAAGATCCTACTGCTCAAAAAGGAATCACTAAGATCTCTCGTGGGCATACTGACCGGGCACAACATGCTGGGTTACCACAAAAAGAAAATGAAACTCAGCACGGACCACTTGTGCAGAGGTTGTGGTGACGTAGATGTGCATGAGGACACACCGCATTTTCTTTGTCACTGCCCAGCACTATGCCGCTTAAGAAACGAAGTTCTGGGAAGTCATTTCTTCCAGGACTTGGAAGAACTATCTGAACAAACGGGTACAAACCTGCTCAGATTTATCAACTCTTCGAAATGGTTTGAAAATGTATAGGTTTTTCATAGGTCCCATGTTTATAGGGCCCGAAACGTCCAGGGTATCACAATGGATCTACATTGATCTAAGTGTGATGGACATAACATCATTCATCAGCCCACTTACCTAACCTAACCTTACCTATGTAGTTTAATTATTTTTATAAAAAAAGCAGAATTTATAATTAATGCAACAAGCTTATATAATGAAGGTTCCAAAGATTTCATAACGAATGAAATCAAATCAAAAATAACAGGATTCGCTTTAGATGTAGTTTTACGGGGTGGCGACCCAAATGATTGGAAGGAAGTGAAAACCATTTTAGTTAATAATTTTGGTGAGAGAGAAACATTTTTAAAATTAAAAGAAAAGGCAGACAAGATTTTTTGCAAAAACATTTCCCAGATATATTATTCATTCTCAGATATACTCTGCAGATTAAATAATAAATATTATTTATCAGAAGTTAAATTAGAGGAGTATAATCCAAACAATAATGAAAAGTCATTATTAGCTAAATTTTGCGAGAAAATTCCACCAAATGCCAGTTCAATAATAATAAATCATAATATTAAAACGTTAAGCGAAGCATATTATAAATTAGAATCTTGTCACTGGACAACAGAAAGTTACAATAATAGAAATGAAAGGAATAATTATAGAAGTGAAAATTATAATAACAATTTTAAAAGTAACAACAGGAACTTTAATAAAAATGGTCAAAACTTTTATAGAAATAACAGTAATCAGAGAAATCATAATGAACAATATAATAGGCAAAAAAACAGAATAGGCAATAATCATAATCAAAGAAATAATAATGAACAGTATAGGCAACCAAATAGAAGTGGTAATTTTTCTAACCAATATCAACATCAAAACCCATTTGCTGCACAAAATAGAAGAAATATTGTAGAACCCATGGAAGTAGACCATTTGACCCGGGACACTTCAAATTTTCAAATACATGCCTCGAAAGACCATTACCCTGCATAGATGTTCATATCCTAAATAAAAAAGTTAGATTTTTGGTAGACACAGGAGCAGCAACCTCTGTTTTAAGAGAAAAAACATTCCCTAGACATTTTGAAAGTAAACTTCACAAACCAATTACCCTAAAAACATTATATGAAGAAAATTTAATAAATACTAAAATAATTTTGCCATTACCAAGTGAATTTAATAAAAATAAATCAACCATGGAATTTTTAATTACTCCAATTACTAACAGTTCATTTGACGGTATTTTAGAAAATAATATCCTTATGCCATTACAAGCCGAATTATCATATATTACTCATACATTGAACATTAATAATGTCAAGATTCCATTGCTTTCAAAACCCAAAAATTACCCGTTAGATAGTTATATTCAAGAGTTATCAAATAAACAAATAAACCTCTGTAGTATTGATTTATATTCACAAGATTTAATTAACAAATTAATAGAACCCTATATGAACATAGAAGAAAAAAAAAGCTCTTACTGAAATAATGAAGAATAATAGACAACTATTTTCTAAAGAAGGGGATATTTTAACAAATGTAAACGAAGTTACACATAAAATCGAAACAAAAAATGATAAGCCAATATATTAACGCCTATATAGATATCCGGAAAGACATAAAGAAGAAGTTGATAGACAAATAATTGAAATGTTAGAACAGGGCATAATAAAAGAAAGTAGCAGTCCATATAATGCTCCTATCTGGGTCGTCCCCAAAAAGATAGACAATTCAGGACTCAAAAAATGGCGTATTGTCATTGATTATAGAAAACTTAACGAAGTAACAGTGGAAGACAAGTTTCCTATACCAAATATTGATGACATTTTCAGTAAATTGGGAAGAGCCCAATATTTTGCAACGTTAGATCTAGCTAAAGGTTTCCATCAGATATTGGTGAACCCTAAAGATAGACACAAAACTGCTTTTTCAACAGCTACTGGTCATTATGAATTTAATCGTATGCCTTTTGGATTAAAAAACGCCTCCGCTACTTTTCAGCGAATGATTAATCACGTATTAGAAGGTCTTGTAGGAAAAATATGTGTTGTCTATTTAGACGACATTCAGTATTCAGTACATAATTAGAAGAACATATTTGTTCAATTAATAAAGTATTTCAGAAACTTAAACTATATAATTTAAAAATACAAATAGATAAATGCAAGTTCTTAAGCAAAAATACAGAATATTTAGGGCATGTAATTACTACAAATGGAATAAAGCCAAACCCAGAGAAAATAAAAGCAATTGATAAAATACCAATTCCGTCTACAACAAAACAAATAAAATCATTTTTAGGGCTTACAGGTTACTACAGAAAATTTATTAAGGATTATTCAAAATTAGCAATACCTATGACCAAATATCTTAAGAAAGGAGTTAAGATAAACACTAAAGACTAGTGTTGGGAACTATCGAACGATTTGAGCTATCGATAGTTAGTAACTGAATGATTTGAACTATCGAACGAATTTATTCATTCATTCGTTCAGTTCAAATAGAATGTTTATGTATGTAAATACTTTTCTTTTAACATGAAAATAATGGATAAACTTTTTAATTGCAAATAAGTTTTATTTAAACGATATCAAAATAAACAGTATAAACAGACAAAAAAAAAACAAAACAACTTTTAAATAAATAAATAATGGTAATTTAAAAAACTTTCAATTACAAACTACTACTAAGAAATTATCACTAGAGTAAGGAAACCTTAAACAAGAACAAATTGATAAAAACAACAAGAAAATAATATAAAAATAAAAGGAACATAAATTCAAAATAGTAAATTATTAAACCTGCTAAAGAATGGAAAACTTATATATGTATGTATGTACGAGTAAAAGCAAAAACAAGAAACACATATTAAGAAAAACAACATAAAAATAATATTAATAAAAGGAACATTAACTCAAGCTAGTAAATTCACAATAAAGAAAAGACGATTAAATTTTAGATATTAACCCAAGTCATAATTACTGTTCAAAAATATTATTTTGTTTAATTTGTCCCCTTTTAAGCGATTTCGCCTATCATTAATAATTAGCCCAGCTTTAGAAAAAACTCTCTCTGAAGGGACAGATGTTGCTGGAACACACAAATATTTTTGGGAGAGCAGGAAAAGCTCAGGATCAGACGATTTGTGAGCGTTCCAAAAATTAAGCGGATTTTCGGACCGATTAAAATAGTCCGCTCTTAAATACTGCTGGACAGCAAGACTAGCTACGACGCCGGGAGCATTGGTGAATGTTGTTTGCACCTCACTTATCTTTTTGTCTAACATTGTCCACAAGGATATTGGGTTTCGCTGTGAGGGACTTTCCATGACTTGACATGTTTCTTCACCAAGGTTACCGATTTGCCCAGGTTCCTTGGAAAAAATAATCGGAGTATTTCTTTTATTTATTAAAAGGTATGAAACCTCATCAGTGATCCATTTTTGAGCATTCGTGGCATTGGTTTCATTTCCAAACGCAATCTTCTTAAACCTAGGATCCAAAAATGTTGCTTTTGCACAGATTTTGTCGGATTCTAATTGACCGAGTCTTCTTTTTAAAACATCAAGTAATGAGATTTTTAATGAAATTCCACACGATGTTTTCATGTCTTGATTTGATATAGTGAACTGCAAACCTCTTATTAAAGGTATAACCAATGACATTGTTGTGTATTTTTCTGCGGAAAGCTCTATTGTCATTGACTCCACCGGCTTTAGAATGGTTATGCAATCCGGAATAATATCCCATTCTTCAACATTTAAAACCATAGGAGCACTTGAAAGGGACGTTATTATAGCAGAGAGTGGCTCTTTGACTAAAACTAGACGCTCCAACATAATTAACGAAGAATTCCACCTCGTTGGCACATCTTGCTTTAATTTAAGTTCTGGTAAACCCATTTGCCTCTGCATATTTTTTAATTTCTCCGTAGCCGCAGTGCTATGGCTAAAATGCGAAATTATAGATCTACATTTTGCAAGGATGCCAAGAATGTCAGCACTAGCTTTAATAGCGTCTACTACACACAAATTTAAAGTGTGTGCAATACATGGATGGTGATGTTTTCTTAAAACTTCAGAAATGGCTTTTTTTATGTTTGCACCATTATCGCTAACTATGGTTACTACTTTTGTTGCAAGGCCCCATTCTTCCAAAATATTTGTTAAAACTTGGCCAATATTTTCAGCACTGTGTTTTTCTGGGACTTCTTTTGTTTCCAAAACTGCTGAGCACAATTGGCTGTTAAAAATGTAGTGACACGTTACCGTTAAAAATGCTCTGTTGCTGTCAGAAGTCCACATATCTGTCGTAACGGCGGCATATGTAACATTTTGAAATATGACTTTTAATTTTCTTACGATTTGTATGTATTTCTCTTGAAGCATGGTATTGGACAAAAGCTTTCGGTTCGGAACACGATATAAGGGCTGCAATTTTTTGGAATAATCCAGGAAACCTTCGTTTTCAACGATTGAGAGTGGCTGCAAATCCTTAGCTATCATTTTGATAAGTGCATCATCAATATCCCTTCTTTCAAGCTCTGATAGTTCTGATCGTTTATCAGCGATAACCAATCTTGTTTGAAGAGTTTTCTTTTTTTGCAGTGGGACATTATTTGATAGTTCAGTCGTTTGTGGATGAGAAATTAAATTAATGTTTTCTGATGGCACGTTGTTCGGCCTTGAAGAAGAAGGGTCTTCACTCTCACGACTTCCACTTGAAGAAACAGGAATACTGTTACTTAAAAATCCTGGATGTTTTCGACGTAAGTGGTCATTTAAATTTGAAGTGTTTCCTGCATATTTAAAAACTTTCTTGCATATATTGCATATTACGGACTCCCCACGGTCCCCAGATTTTTTGAAATGCTCCCATACATGGGACCGTTTAATTCCTTGGCGCATATTTGCTGGCGTAAAAACTATAAAATAAAGACTTGAAAGAGATACTAAAAAGAAATTAAGCAATGGTGAGGCATGCATAAACCTATCACTTATTTCCCGCCAAGTTATAGTGGAATAAATCACACTACCTAAAAAAAAGTCTATTTTACCTACTCCTGTCTGTTGAAATAATTGTAGATATATCTTTTTAGCCAAAAATTGTTGAATTCTTTAGAAAAATGGCTACGCTGTGTAAGGATAAGAAATTAAAAAAACCGAGGGTCGCACGTATTGGCTCTTATGTGCCTAATCATTATCACATTGGGAGGAAAGATTTTTATTTTTAACAGAAACAAGTAACAATATTTATGTAGAAAAATGAAACGGCCTGAACTTTAAAAAAAATTTAAAACCACAATACGGTTTTCGATCAAAATGGAGCACGCCATAACAAGTATTAATTAATAATGAATTGAAAATGAAAATGAAAAATGCAGTAAAGGTTTTAATAATCTATTCTTTTTTTTAGTTTTTTGGAAAACAAAAATTTTGTTTTTTTTTTTTTTTTTTTTTTTTTTTTACACTATCAGTTCTCGAGAGTAAGAAGCTTATATCAAGCATTAACTTACAATCAGAGATTAGCCAACACATATTATGTGCTCACTGGCTACATCATTTAGTGCAGGTGTTAGTTGTTAGTAAGCAAAATATACAAATAGCATAACACAAGCACACAAAAATAAACAAATACATTTATACAAAATAGATACAAAAACATTAAGAACATACTAAACATAAACTAGAAGCGTGGTGCACTGGTTTTAAATGTTTTTTTAGACAGGATTTACTAATATTAAAATCAACAATACTTTTATTAGAGTTGAAAAGTTTGCACATGCGGGTAAGAGGTTCATTCATGCCATAATTAGTACGGTGTTGGGGGCAATGCAATAGCTCTAATCTACGAAGATGATGAGCCCCTCCGCGATAGTTAAAACCTACACATGATAGAAGATCGGGTGAGTCCAAAGATCCCGTTAAAAGTTGGTGAATAAAAATAACATCATTGTTAGTACGCCTTTGTGACAAAGTTTGAATCTGTAGAAGTTGAATCCGGTGTTCGTAAGGTGGGAGGTTGTATGGATCTGCCCAGGAGAGACCTTTTAAAGCAAATCGAATAAAATTACGCTGAACTGCCTGTATCCTAGACTTATGAACTTCGTAGAAGGGAGACCAAACCTGTGATGCATATTCTAGACGGGGGCGAACATGACAGTTGTATAAAGCTAGGGTTACATAAGGATTTTGAAATTCCTTCGACCATCTTTTAACAAATCCCAACATGGAATTAGCTTTTTTAACAATAGAGTTGATGTGTTCCGTGAAACTCAAGTCTGGGCTAAAGTTAACTCCCAGATCTTTAAAACTAAAAACGCGATGCAAAGCTTGTTGTGAAATGTAATAGCCGTGTGTACTTGGCACCCGTTTCCTTGAAAATGTCATTGTCTGACATTTCGCTGGATTCAGGCTTAAACAATTCTTGCTACACCAGATAGCAAATCTGTCGATGTCGGCTTGCAATTCTACGCGGTCATTAGCTGAGTTAATAGATTTGAAAATTTTCATATCATCAGCGAAAACAAGGATCTCACTAGAATGAATACACGAAGTTACGTCATTGATAGCGAGTATAAACAGTAACGGACCAAGATGGCTGCCTTGCGGGACTCCTGATTTTGCTGGGAAAGGGTTAGAAAACGAATTTCTGAACTTAACTATGTATGATCTGTTTCGGAGATATGAATATATCCAATTAACAAATCCTACAGGGAAACCTAGAGCTTTCAATTTGAAAATGATGATATCATGTGAGAGTTGGTCAAAAGCTTTTGAGAAATCTGTGTAGATACAATCGAGCTCATGCCCACTCTCTAATGCTTTTGAGCACTTGTTCATAAAGGTCAATAAGTTTGTGACAGTAGATCGCTTCTGCATAAAGCCGTGTTGTTGATGGCAGATTAAATGTTTGCAGAAAAACGTTATGCTATCACAAACTACTTGTTCGAGAAGCTTTGGAATAGAAGACAGTTTAGAAATCGGTCTGTAGTTGGTGATATCGGACTTATTACCCTTTTTGAAAACGGGAGTAATGAATGAATCTTTCCATACTTGAGGAAATTTACCGGACTTAAGGGATAGCTTGAAAAGGAATTGCAACGGAGAAGCTAAAACGGAGGAACATTTTTTTAATATTATAGGAGGAATGCCATCAGGTCCGGGAGAGTAATCATCTTTCAGCAATGAAAGATAATGCAAAACTTTATCATTATCAATTTGGATGTTGCTAAAAGTGGCTTGGGGGAAATCACGGGAGTAGTCAAAGAAATCAAAGTCTATATTGACAGGATTTTCAATAAAGGACTTACTGAAATGCTTTGCAAACGCATTGCATATCTCAGGTGAGCTTATCAAAGCCGAATCTTTGTAAACAAAGTTCACTGGATACCCATCAGACTTCTTCTTTAAATTTACAAACTTCCAAAATCTCTTTGGATCAATCTTCAACGAAATTTCCATTTCCTTTACATATGCTGCATATAGGTTTCTGGAAAGTAAATTAAACTCTTCAAAAAGTGCAAGGAACGCATTCTGATCAGAAATTGAAAGACTTTTAATGTAAGACTTCCAAGCCTTGTTCCGTTTGTTGCGTAGAGATTTAAGCTCTTTCGTGTACCACGGATGGCTGGAGTTGATATTTTTAGATATCTTAAGAGGAATTGAGTTTATCAAGCAGCTATTGAAAATTTCGTAGAATTGAGTAACTGCGTCGTCAATGTTAGAGCAAACATGAATATTCGAAATATTAGAAGCACTCAAATTGTTGTAAAGTAATTGAAAGTCAGCTTTACGGAAATCCAAGGAATGAGAAGAGTCTTCGGCATTACTGTTATTGAGTAAATTGCTGCTCATATCAAAAAATATATCCAGTGGAGGATGGTAGGAGTCTACGTTAGAAATGGCAGAGGTAGATTCTACCACTACCGTACTAACAGCGTCAGAAGAAAAGACTAAATCGAGAATTCGATTTCTACAATTATTAATACAGCTTACTTGCTGTAAGTCAGTAGAGGTTATATTGTCCAAAAGCAGAAGTTCCTGTTGCGAAGAAGTTAAGGAAGCTTCTAAATAGGACTCGTCTTCTGAAGGGGTCCAAGTAATGTTAGGTAAATTGAAGTCACCCAACAATAAAATATTGCTATTTAAGCTGGCAATATCAATCATATGATCAAGGATTAACGATAGCTCGGCAAAAACTGACGCAGAACTTTTCGGTGGAATATAAACATTAATAATAAAAAGATCATTTGATTGAAACGAAACCTTAACACAAATTAGTTCAATTGAAACATTAAAGGGTAAAGAGACAAGAGAAGATGAGATGCAATTGCGAACAGCAATCAATACACCACCGCCCACTTCCTTCGGCTTATCCACATGACGGTCCTTTCTAAAAACAGAAAACTCATCGTCGAAAATTTCTGTGTTCAAAAATGAACTATTGAGCCATGTTTCTGTGAAAGCAAAGATGTCATGTGGAAAAGCTTGAGAGTTCTTAAAAACTTCAGCAGTTTTGCTGCGTATCCCTCTTACATTTTGGTAGAAGAGGGTTATCCTATTAAGTTTTTTGGAGCCGATACTTTAGCAACTCGATTATTGAGATTTTTTGATCGAACTACAAATTCTTTGACAAGTGTACCGGGAGGCCAAAACTTATTGTCGCAGAGAGGACCGAAAAATGCTGGAGGAGTAGTTAGCCTGAACGATGACACAAAACTGTCAGGCTTACTGATTTTATTGCATTTTATAGCTGACGCACTCGAGATGCAGTTATTAACAACAAGGTGTTGAATTATGTCATTGGGTTGGAGTTCAGGGTCAAGTCGGGATACAAATACTAATTTTGGCTTAGGAACAGATTCTATTTTTTTAGGAGGTTCAGAATCTTTGATTTTATTGGCATTAGTATTAGTATAAGAACAACTTGAATCACTTTTCGGTTCAGAGTAAGATGGGGTAGTGCTGGCTAAAACAGTGGGAGCCGCAACCGCCGGTGAATCGATATCGGCACTAGAGTTGTTGATAGTGGTAATATCTACTTCATGAAGGGGAGGAGGCAGTGGCATACTTATTGGAAAGACTCTCCTTGAATTTGGACGCTTTGGGTCTGGGGACGGAGTTTTCAATGACGATGACCCTTCCCGACCCCTTTTCTTACCCTTTTTGAGAGCAGACTTGGTAAGCCCAGAAGTAGAGGGGTTTCTCGGGGGCAGGGATGAAGGATGAGAAGAGTCAGGTTCTAACAGCTCTGTTGATGTTGATTTGTTTGCAGTTTCAATTGGGGAAGGAAATGAGATTAAGTTAGCTGCAACTGAGTTTACATTTTCGCATAAAACTTCAAAGTTCTTAGCAATTTTTATAATCTCATCCTTAAGAGATGACATCTTGAATGAAACTTGTGATAATGATACCTTAATACAAGTTTTACAGTACCAAAAAGCAAATTTGGAAGAATGAATTTTATCTATAAAACTATTTGTTGAGCCTAGGCATTTGGCGTGGAATAATTTTCCACAAGGACCAAAGCAAGCAAAAAGAGGAGTTGAATTCGAGTGCTCTGTACATTTCTCAGCTGAGCAGACCATTATGATAAACAAAAAGAAAGAATAGAAAAAAAAAATTAAAATAGTTTATTTCAAAAGAAAGAAAAGAAAAAAAAAAAAAGGAAAAAAAAAAAAGAAAAAAAAAAAAAAAATTTAGGACTCCACCAGGTATCGAACCAGGTAAGGAAATCGTCTACAGGACCGCGCTCAGACAGTTTCCGCTGTCAAGTAATTTAAACGATGGAGGAAAAAATGATTTTATGACTTAAATAAAACCCTACAAATGTTGCTATTTGCTAAGTAAATTTTTATTATTGCAAAAGCTCTTTTTTTTTTTTTTTAAATAGAGGGGAAAACAAGTTTTAGAAAGGGGAAGTAAATAGTTTATATATCTAATGCAATTTTGAAAGCTCAAAATTGCAATTAAACAAAGATGACTAAAATGACGCTTACCAAAGCCAAAGAAAAAAAAAAAACACAAAACAATGAAATAATAAAGTTCGGCAACTGATTGACAAAATGAAAACACCACACAGATCACTATTTCTTTAAAATTACGGTGGAATATTATGATTTATTACAGATAATGATTTGCATGCAAAATTAAATAATTTTAAAGGAGCTTAAATTACACACGACCACTAAAACTACAACCAGTGCTGCCACTTTTTTGGAATTTATTAATATACAGCTGATAATATCATTTGAAATAAAAAGAATGTTTCGTTTTTGAAGCATTGGTCATTCAAAAAAATATTAAAAAAAATAAATTATATTGTTATAAAAAATTATTTTGGCTACCTACATAGGTCTTTTCAAATAAAAAATCTTATAGATATCTAATAAGCTGTTACAAGAAAGTACCTATATACTTTTTAAAAAATATTCATCAAAGTCGTAAGATCCGCATTCGAGCAAATAAAACTTTTCCTTAGCGGTTATATGGAAGAAAATATTATTTTTATCCCTTAAAATTCAATTTTAAAAACTCGTTTGACGAATGCCAAAAAAATAAAACACACCTACAAAATTTCAAGATAATCACTTACGCCGTTAAGGATGCAGATTGTTATACATACATAATATATAGACATAGACATACATTATGTCCCTTTTTGTCACTAGCTTTTGCAGGCTAAAAGCTAAATTCTAAAAATGGCCCATATTGTATACATATCGCAAAAAGAGCTATATCAGGGCTTTACAGTAAAACAAATAAAAAGATACTCTTTAGATTTCAAAACATAAAATATGCTCTATATTGAAGCTAATATACGTTAAATTCTATCGAAGGATGGCTACAATAGCAATTAATTAAAAACGCTCCACAAAAATTCAAAATTAAATCTGCAACAAATAGAACATCAAATTAACCTATAAGAAATACCTTTATTACCTATAAGAAATACAACAAACAGAACCTGAACTTATCTAAAAGAAGTACAAGGAAAAACATAATACAAACTTAAACCTTAACAAAATATTTCGAGGGTGTTTCAGGCAAGAGGAGTACGAGTTGGCGGTCTGTGTATGGTCTGTGCTTACTACCTCAAACCACAGACAAGAGAAATATACAGATGTCGAATGTGGGCTCTATCGAGTTTAGTTCTCCGTTTGAATGAAGATGACGCCACTCAACACTTTTCTCAGATTTGTGTATGATCATACGGTTTGAGAATTAAGATCTTACTTCATACCGATACCAGAACGGGAAATTGCCAACTAGAGTTACATTTCACACATAATTTGTCTTTTTGTTTGTTTTTTTCTGACTCGCGTCACTGGCTGCGCACAATGGTGTAGCAGTAGCAGAAGCACGCAGCAATGTCAAAGTAAATGCCAAAAAAAGTCGCTCACAAAGCAGCATACACGAATACAATGTGTAGCACTGAACTCAAACAAAAATCATGTCTGCCATTTTGGTTTGTTGTTGTTTTGCAGCGCAGCAGGTCGTGAAGTTCAAGTCGAGTCGACTTCTACTTCAGCGACTCTCTCTGCTGCATCTGCTACTTCACATTGTAGCCGTGCAATACGATTTACATACATTTAACTTTGACATTGCTGCGTGCTACTGCTACTGCTACACCATTGTGCGCAGCCAGTCAATGTGACTGGTGCGGTTGCAGCGCGGCGCGCGGCAGGTCGACGACGTGTCTTGTGATTTCGTGATCGAAAAAGGATAAGGGGTTGATGGGTTACTTACGATGTTTTTTTTTTTTGTCGTTTTCTTAGGTGCTTAAATACTTACTGAGAAAGACTATGCAAATGCGGTGTGTAGATGTGGATTTATTTATGAAGCAACTATGATTGTGTATAAACATATTTTTACATACATACAAACATATCTGCTTCGTGGGGTAGCAGATTTCTTCATAATTAAAAAGAAGTTCTTTTGTTTGAAAATTTAGACTTAATGATTTTTTAAGATACACCGAACAAAAAAAAAAATTGATGATAAATATAATTTAAAATTGATAATTTTTCGTTACAATTTTCAGCTAACATTAAAATTATCAATATTGATGTGGTCCTCATATCATTTGTGTTTGAAAAATATATTTTTGATACCTAGTGTTAAATTTAGAATAAAAAAAACCCCTACCTATATAAAATACTGGGTTTGTGATATTACATCATATCCATTTAATATTAAATATGTATATCAAATTGATATTTTTTTAATATCAAAATGATATGAAAATAATTGTTTTGATATTTTTTATTTGCTAAAAATAGCAAATAGCAATGTCATGTCAATGTAATATGTAAATAATTTCAAATTGATATTAATAGGAGTTTTTCTTTTTAAGTTCCCAGCAGAAACTGAGCTGTCAAAAAAAATAAGTGTTTCTTTTTTCCTTCAGAGTGTGTTCAGAGTGCGCTCAACGAGCTCCAAATCAATAGATGGGGCAGACTGAGCTAAAAGCTGAGCAAAAATATAAGCGTCAAAAGTGAGATGCTTTCAAAGCAATTCGATTTATAAAAAGAAGAAATAAATTCTTATATATAAAATTCTCGTGTCACAATTTTCGTTCCCATACTCCTCCGAAACGGCTTGACCGATTCTCATGAAATTTTGTGAGCATATTGAGTAGGTCTGAGAATCGGCCAATATCTATTTTTCATCCCCCTAAATGTTAAGGGTAGTCCACCCCTAATTTTTTTTTTATTTTTTAGACAAAATTTTTAGTTTTTATTTTTTTATGATACAACATACAAAAATACATACAATCCTAAATTTTCACCCTTCTACGATCAACCCTTAATTTTTAATAGCCATTTTAGTAATTTAATCATTGCAATAAGAGAATAGGCTTTTGGTTTTACAAAAACATATAGCATGGCATAGTAGGAGTTACCGTTATTTTTTAATATTTTTTTTCAAATGTTAGGTTTTTAGAAAATTGCCCCACCCGGCTAAAAGGAGGGGAATAGACCCCCCCTCCCATACGATCTTTTTCTCGGTCCAACCTACATGCTCTGTCTTTTTGTAACACCTTATACCAATCACCCTGTACGTCAATCTGATATCTAGCATCTCTAATATATCCCTATATTATATAAAAACTAATGTTTGTATGTTTGTTTGTTTGTTTGTATGTTTGTGTGTCCGGTATGAACTCCCGAACGGCCCAACAGATATTTATGAAAGCCTAAAAATGTCTACCATTTTTTTTATAAACTTTGATGATTTTTTGCATTATTAAGCTTATTTCCACACCACCCACTGAGGTAAAGCTTACGGCGCGTTTTTTTTAAAGTGGTTTCCCCCTGAGGCATATTCCACTGATCTTTTCTTTTTCGCTTCGTTTTCATTCCTTTTAGGTACATGTAGGTACATTTATGTACATATATATCATCAATTTTAAGCATTTTAAATATTCATTAGATTTTCAAGTCGTTTGTTGTGTGTTTTTCCTTTTTGCACTGATTTTTTATTTTTAGCTTCCTTACTAGTCCAAATGCAATTCTTTCGTAACAAAACTAAGATCATAAAAGAAAGGGCTTTCAAGCGGTGTTCTCTACAAATTGGATCTTTAAACCATTCTGGGCTATGGAGCTCTGTTTCTGTAGTGGCTGAAGATACTATATAAGATCTTATATATATATTTTTTCAAACACATTTATTTGAAGCTTACAAATTTCAAAGAACTTTTCTGAGGGTGGAAATAATTTTCCGAAGTCTGATTCTGTATTTAAGTAAGCTTTGTGATGAAGAAGAAATTCAGAATTATCAGTTATTGCCTTGTCTGTTTTGATTAATGTCTGTGTGCAATTATGGCATTGTTCTTTCATAGACTTGAAAAGCTTATAACAACAGTATCCTGCAAAGTAGCGAATGGACATGTTCTTAACAATAATTGTAGAGCATGATGGTTGTTGAATTAAATCAAAAGGCTTTATCGTGTTTGTGTGACTAGAACTATTGGCTGTATTTAAATCTAAAATCGGCTCTTCGTTTATATTATGTATAACTGTAGACCAGTCAACATCAAGAATTTCATCTGAGTCTTGTTCACAGTTTGAATATTTCGAGGAAAACAGTAGATTGAGGGAGATAATCTTCGCGATAATTGACTGAAATTCAAACACATTGGGATTCCTTTTGTTGGCGTTGCGGGACCGAACATGTGAAAAAAAATTTTCAAGTGGATCCTGATTCAATTTGTTTAAATAAAGATATAAAAAGTCTTGATATTCCTCAAAAAGATCATCGACCAAACAAAGGAAAGATGTTATTGTTGAAATGCATCCCTTTAAACAATGGATCGTTGTATTTTTTTGAAGTTTTAATGACGAGAATAATGCTTTCATTTCATTAAGAAATTCAATATTTTGAGATTGTCTAACAAGAGGTGGGTGTCCGTTTAAGATATCAAACATTTTATTCAGTTTATTAAAGAATATTGATGTTGACTTGGCCTTTTTTTCAACGTTTTTGAAAAAAGCCGAAGCTTCAAGCAATGCTAAAATTCCAGCTGAAACACTATGTGAAAAAACTTGAGTAGCTAAGCTTACAGACATTTTTTGAAAGTTTGTTGGGTCTGCGTGCGCTTGGCTGATCTTTGGACATGCTCTTACAAGATTTTGAGAATCAATACCATACAATTCCCTTACAATGTCCCAGCTGACAACATCTCCATTAGGAAAAAAAAAATCTGAAGATATAAGGTTTGTTCTTTTAGATTTTATTAGATGAGGTACATCAAAACAAAGGTATATCTTCTTCCCCTCGTGAACAAACCAATTGTTGTTGATTTCACCATTTAATTGGTTACTTCCTAGTTTTAAATACAGGCTCCGGTTTGTTGAACCTTGGTCACATGTAAGTGCACGAACAAATATATCAAGTCTTGTACAAACATCTTAACATTTCAAAACCTGCTGTTTTAATTCTAAAACCGGACAAGATGTTGAACTAACAACATAGTTTAAGACATATTTAAAATTAGCGCAAGGTCCCCTTATCATGAATACACAAATCGTTTTGCCTCGGATTGCCTCTCTCTTGCCATTTCCATAGTCAACAAATCCATCAATAACGTCCATAAAGTCGTTATATGTTATATTCTCCTCAATTGAAATTTCATCAAAAATAAGTACAACGTTTTTGCTTATTTCAGGTAATTCATCAACCTTTTCCTTTATTTTTGATAAAACTCCTTCATTAAAACCAGGACACAGATGTTTAATGTCTATCCACTTGTATAAAGATGCAGGATGGGGAAGATGGAATGCAAGAGTTTCTCTCATGAAATTATAGAGAGCAGCATTTCTGAAAAATAAATTTTGAGCAAGCCACTTTTCGTCCCCAGAATAGTTTTTATTCTTTATCAACAGCATTTTCAAAAAATCTTTTGCATTTTTGCTTATCAGAGGCCTTGAATGAATTAAACTTGACATTTTTTTTGAGTTCATTGCCTTATTCTTTTTGGTTGATAAACTTCCTGCTCTTAATGTTTTTATTTTACGTTTTAAAGCAATATGCTTCAAGTTGTTTTGTTTTCTCATGTCCTTTATTTTTTTCTCCAAGCCATATATTTTTTGCTTTAATTGCAAAATCTCGTTTTTTAAGTTTTGTTCTATTCTTGTTGAACATTCATCACCCACAATGTTTCGATTATCTGCTTCCGAAAATGATTGGAACTCTGGTAAAGTTAAATCTTTTCCAGATGAAGTATAAGGATTCAAATACGTTTTAATAGTTGACCCAAAAGAATTGAAGGACGTGGACGAGCCAAGATATAAAGTAGGGACGGATCCTTTTTTAAGATTTTTTTTCACAAAGGCACTTTTTTCAAAATGTATCTCGCATACAAAAAGATTTTTCGGAAGATCATTTTCTTTTAAATTGCAGGCTTCATGCCACTCCTTGAAAAGAATTTCTTTTTTCTCCCGATCGGGAAATTTAAAAAATTTAGTAGTACATAAATTGTTCTGCCTCTTAGCTCCACAAGAAGGGATACAACATTTAACACGGTACCCGTACCGGTGCTTTTCTGTTGTAAACATTGTAAAAATATCAAACAAAAAGAATATTACAAACTAACTATTAAAAAAACAAAATAATAACCAACCCACAAAAATAAAAGTATTTAATAAATAGAGGAATACGTGTATATATAGTATATACACATAAAATAAGGAAAAAAATTAAACCACAGATAAGAAACTCAAATTACAAAATAGGTAGGTAATGCAAAAATTCATAAAAAACAATGTAATAGAAAAATGATTTTTTGCGACAGCAATCTTACTCCGCCGAACTTATTTTGTTGAGAAGGTAGGTAGGTACCTTATTTTAAAGTTATTTAGTTTTAAAAAAAAACTTTAAACTGTCACAAGCATTAATTTGTCACAGCAAATCACTATTCCAATTAAAACTGAAACCACAAAGCACAGGAATAATTATCACTTGATCGTAATGAATTCACTTTCCAACTGAAATTCCGATCTGCAAATTCCTTGAATTCCTGAAAGAGGCGCCAAATACAATCAAATCAAATAGAAAAGCCCAAAAAGAAAATACAGAAACCAATGCATCTGTACATACACTTGCTTTTACTTGTCCCCACAAATCTTACATTTCAATACACAAGAAAAAGTTTCTATTCTCCATACCGGACACCTAAAAGTCACACAAAAAAAAACAAAAACAATGCGACATTATCACCCATTTCTTTTTGTACGCACGAAAATCCGTACAAAAAAAAACAAGATACACAACCTACACCAACTCTCATATACTTCATTATAAAAAATTGTTTACATTTTTTTGGAATGTACAGAGGTAGTCAAAAGTATATACACAACGAACTTTTTTTCCATTGAAATTCAATTCAATTAACCTCTTTGTGTGTAAATACTTTTGACTACCTCTGTAGATACCTACCAGACATTGTTTTTGTATTCATTGGCAAAAAAAGAGAAGAGGAAAAAGTTTCATAAGTCGAAACCGACACCAATCAAACATCATGCGCTTCCTTTTTAAAAGGATCGCGCAGCGACACGAGGCACGAGGGTTGTTATTTGTATTTCTGTTTGGTATGAGTTTGAGGTATTCTAGATTTTCAATTTGGTATGCTCATTGCTCATGTTCATAGGAACTGGTTTTTTGGTATGGAGGTATGGTATGGTAATGGTATGTTTAATTTTATCGAAGGATGTCAATTTCTCGGACATGTTTGAGTATGAGGTATGCTACTTTTTGATTTTGGTATGCTAGTTTTGAATTTTTTTTTGAACATGCTTTTGTTCTACTATACTACATCTGTATATTTCTTTTGTCTGTGCTCAAACCTACAATACAAATTCAAAAAGCTTAACATTAATATCTCATTCAAAACAAACAATAACATAAATAATATACTCAAACAAAAAACAGTCTCATCAATCAATTCACGCTCCGGAGTTTACAAAATTACATGCAACGACTGTGATAAATTTTATATTGGTCAAACGGGAAGAACCTTCAATGATAGATTTAAAGAACACATACCCAAACAAAATACTAAATCCACATACGCAATAAACTTAATCGACAATAACCACAACTACACTAACATTGACACAAACTTGATCCCATTGACACACACTTGATCCCATTGCACTTCTGCAAGAAAGGGAAACTATTAGACACAACTGAAGAATACGAAATATGTGTATAAATCACATAGACTAGAACAGGACAAATTACTTAACGACAAATTAACACTAAAAACAAACCCACTATTTGACACCGCAATCAAATACAATAACAATAAAAACATAAGAAGATCATTAAACCATCCAAATTAAAATAAATAAACCGGTACTAAACACAGCAAAAATAAAATGCACGACTGGGTCGCACGTACTTGCTCTGTTGGTGCAATAGTACGATGAAAACAAAGTCTTCGAGCAATATGAAAAAGGGCATGTTTGAAAAATTTGGGAAAACCTACAAAATTTTGGTTTAAACTGGAAAACCCGATAAACTGGACTTACTTTAAGAAGCCTTTGAATATTTAAATTTGAGATGTCATCTTTTGGTTGCTATTAATGATATGAATGTCCGTTTATGGCCAAATTAATAAAATTGTTAAAACAAATTTCCGTTATTACCATTTGTAGCCAAAACATTAAACGCAGTTTTCTTCAAAACATTCTATGTATATTACATACAAAGTTTAATAAAAATCGGCAGAATCATTTTTGAGTTAATTAGACAAAACTACATGATTTGGCCAAAACCTAGTGGCTTTTTGTATGGGAGCCATCATTTAAAAAAGAGTAACTGACAAAAATGCAATGCCATCTGATAGAGAGTTGTAAAGAACTATGCCAAACAAAGTTTGTTTGAATTTGATACAACCGTTGACAACTTATGGCCATTTAAAAAAAAAACGTTAAGATCAGATCTCCGTTATTAGCATTTTTTGCCAAAAACTAAAAACGCAGTTCTCTTAAGAACACTAAAAGAATATAACACACCAAATTTAATCAAAATCGTTAGAGCCATTTTTGAGAAAATTAGAAAAAACCAAAAAAAGTTGGCTAAAACTGAACGGCTCGTTGTATGGGAGCTACCATTTAGAAAGACTTCACTGAAAAATTTACAAAGCCATCCTATAGAACACTATGAAGAACGATGCCAAACGAAGTTTGAGTCAATTCAATCAAGCCGTTGCGAACTTATGGCCATTTGAAAAAAAGCCGTTTAAACCTGATTTTCGTTACGACCATTTAAGCCAAAAACAAAAAACGCTATTTCGTTAGAAATATTTTAGATAAGTTAAATTCTAAATTTAATCAAAATCGTTAGAGCCGTTTTTGAGCAAATCCAAAATGAAAAAAACCGTTACTTGAAAGGTACCAGTTTGAGCCGGGCTAAAACAAAATAAAAAAAACCTCGACAATGGATTTTCTTGAAACTGCTATACATCAAGTTTAAAGAAAATCCGTCAAGCCGTTTAGGCTGTAGCATGGCGTGAAAAAGCGCACATCCGCACATCCGCACATCCGCACATCCGCACATCCGCACAGACGCACAGACAGACCGACGGACGGTATGGCGAAAACCACTTTTTTGGGCTTCTCTATCATCGTAATGTCATGTTTGATTAAAACCTCGATTTTTTTTTTCTGCACGAAACCAATACTTGCCCTATAGAGCAAGTAAAAATAACAACTCAGGGAAAGATGAAGAAGACCTCAACCTCACACATTACACTTGGCCCACCAACGCAACAATTACATATACGATCAATATCAACACTCAGTACCAGCCCGATGATGGAGTAAACAGCTCCGAAACGCGTCGCTCACTCATTGAAATTAAGCTAGTGATATTAATTAATTAATCTATATATATAAAAATGGATCGCAAAAATGTATGTTCTCTCATAACTTCCAAAAAACTCGGCAAAAATGGATAATTCTTTATTTTATATTTTTGTTATTGTCAGGAGAAGGTTTGTATAACAGAAAATTTAAAAAAATCGGTTTGCCATGAATGCATTTTAAGTGCATTTTGGCAAATTAAGAAAAAATCTTTTGCAAGGATATTTTGAAGATGCATTCGAAGGTTTCTATGAAGATTTGTCAGAAATCTTAAAAATTGCCACCAATTGGAATGCATGGTTTTAACATAATGAAAATTAAGTTTTATTTAGGTACTTTACTGGATTGCAATGCACACAAAAACCTTGGAAAGAGGGGTGAATAGGGAAAAATCAATGTTTTGGACAATGAATTACAGTTATACATTAAGAGGCAATACGTCTCGGGGCTTATTGCCTTTTACACTGTTGATTAAAAAGCACTTCAATAAGCAGAATATTCCACCAAACAATCTGTTATTCAAAAAGACGAGAAATCCATGAACGCCGATAATGGAAATATAAGTTCATTTCTTTTTGGATTAGTTTAATAAGTAAATGTTACACTTTGCCGACAAATGTACTCTCTTTGAATAATGCATGAATATTTTTCGCGTTTTTTGTTTTGTTTTTACTGTTCTCGCACAAATTGATCTTGTGCAATTTTTGTGCATCGTCGTCGCGCCGCTTACCTGTCGTGAAATCTTCGTGTTTGTTCGTATCGTGTGGCTGTGGATAAAAAAAAAAAAAAAAAAAAAAAAACTTTCGGACTTTAGAATAATGATGCTGCAAAATTTGGGAGACACTTGTTATCATCAGTCGTGTTCGCCGATGATGATAGACAAGTTCTATTGAAACGCGTTCGAGAGGTACTTAACCGAAGTAAAGACATTTTTATTTTTATTAATAAAAAGTGCAATCAATAAGGAAATCTTATATAATATACTAATCTGTTTGTGTTAAGCATTGAAACGCATGCCGGGTAATTTTTTACTTGCGATTATAGGTACTATAAGGCAAGTTATGCATTCGTAAAAAAAAAAAAATTCTAACAATCAAACATGACATTACGATGATAGAGAAGTCGAAAAAAGTGGGTCCGACAATTCTGTCTGTCTGTCTGTCTGTCCGTATGTCTGTCTGTATAGTTACCTACAGCCTAAACGGCTGGACCGATGTGCTTCAAACTTGGTACATAGTATTATTATGACGTCCTACAGAGGGGTTTTTGGAATTAGCATCCTAGCTCCAAAACTAACGGTACCTGCCATACGATTTTTTTTGAAAAATAAAATTTTCTTAAAATCGGCTCCTACGATTTTGATATAACTTTCTGAATGTTTTCTGTGCAAACTTCATGTTTTGGTTGGATTAGATTTTTCAGGAAAAGTCTTATAACGGTACCTCCAGTGTTGGATAGTTACGCGTAACTTTGAAAATTTAATTAGTTACATGTAACTAATGTAACTTATGTAACTTATGTAACTTATGTAACTAATGTAACTAATGTAACTAAATGTAACTAATTGTAACTAAATGTAACATACTATAACTAATAGAATTTTTCAAATACAAAAACTCACATTTTATGTTAAATTGAAATTTAGAAGTTCCGTCCACAAACCCGATCGAATGACGATTAACTACACTGTTTTATGGCAAAGCTGGGGTGGAATCGGCTAAGGTGATAAGTGATAGTCACAATCAACAAATTTCATCTGGCTAAGGTGATTGTCACATGTGACAATCACATTTTTGTGACTTTTTCTTGTGACACCTTAAGCTGTCACAAGAAAAAAAACTTTAAATGTAAGTAAAGTATGTAAGAATATAATATTATATTAGATTTTCTTTTCATCAGGAACAAAGTAATTTCAATATGTATTCCTTGCCAGGTTGCCGTTGCCCTTGCTAATAAAAGAATTTTGTCAATAGTCGATTGGGATTCAGGATGAAATGTGATTTTTTTTATTTTTTATTATTAAGTTAGAGTTAGTTTTATTTAGTTACAGATTACAGTTAGTTACATTTAGTTACATTAGTTACATTAGTTACGTCAAATATTGGGCGTATCTAATTCATATTAGTTACGCGTTACTAAACGAGTAACTTACTTCATGTAACTTACTTGCCAACACTGGGTACCTCCTATAGGACCGGTTTTTTGAAATCCGATTTTCTCGTAAGCCACTAGACGGATTTCGATGAAATTTTTAATGTAGAAGCCCTTTTATAAACGAAATAATATAAATTGTTAATTTTTGCAAAAAAAATTTTTTTGAGTTTTTAAAAAAAGTTTCAATTTTTTTTTTTAACTTTTGTTTTTTCCAAAAACCATTTAATCTATATTTTTTTAATTTTATTTTTCTGATAAAAACTACAAAGTGCTAGAAGTTGGCATACTCCAAAAAAATTTGGAATATATTTTCGAAAAGTTTTAAAAAAAAAATTGTTTTTTGAAAAAACTGGTCCAACGATTTTGAAAAAAATTTTCGTCAAAATTCAAAAACGTAAAAGAAACCTGATGGCTTACTTAATTTTCTCCAAAAAACGTTTAAGGTATTGATTTTAAAGTGATTTATAAAATTTCATATGATTTTTTCAACGCTTTTTTCCCAAAATCTCAAGCACCCAAAACCATTTGAACACATTAGAGCAAGTTTGTACGACCCAGTCGTGCACTTTATTTGGATTTGTATTGAACCATGTAAACAAATTTTTAGGCGGGAGACGGTACGAAGTTTGTGTTTTTCGCCTGGAGTTGAGTGTTCGAGAGTCAACAAAATATCGGCACTATTTGTTTTCTATCCAGATTAAAAAAATTAAATGCACGACTGAGTTGCACGAACTTGCTCTAACGTGTGACAGTGGTCTTGGAGCTTGAGATTTTGATACAAATAAATTTTTCGGCTGAAGAAGGAATTCCTATACTTCACGGTACGTCCGAAATTGGGATCAAGTGTAAACTGATGAGCATTCCTAGCAAGACGAGTATTACGGGGGAATTGTTTAAGGAGAAAAACGCAGCAGGCTAAATAGAGTGAGCATTTTTGTAAAAGAAGCGGTAAAATAAGGAAGACATTAACATTTTTGAAGATGTTCAAGTGATGGAAATGTTAACACAATCCTTTTCTCCCCTATCAATTATAACATTTTTTCAACTCTATCGAGCGTGTGTAAACAAGTTTGAGAAGCAACTGCTGATAGATGGGATTTTAACTCGAGTTTAGACCGTATAAACGCTTTGTAAATTGTAGCCAGACCAGAAGGGTGAATAACTTTTTTTTTACAGGTTAATCACTTTCTATATATCAAACGTATCAAAATATAGAATTTTTTAAGGTTCAACTGATTTTAATTTACTTGTACTGTAATTTAAGATTTCCATAGCCAGGTACTGTACCCCAATGTGAAGCTTAGCGTGCATAAATAGTAAAACAAAAAATTCACTAATTTCGAAAATGTTAAAAAAGTCAACTGATATTAATTTACTGGAAGAGTTTGATTTCTCCAGCCTGGTATTGTACATACGTGTTTAGCTGAGGCGTATCTACATTGTAAATAGTTAAACGAAAAATTTGGAAATTTCGAAAATATTCAAAAAATAAAGTGCATGACTGGGTCGGACAAACTTGCTCTAATGTGAGACAGTGTTCTTGGGGTTTGAGATTTTGGAAAAAAAAATCAGGGAAAAACCTAAGTGTATGAAATTTTATTGATCACTTAAAAATCATTAGTTAAAACGTTTTTTGGAAAAAATGAAGTAAGCCATATCAAAAAACAGTTTTTTTTGAAAAACTTTTCCAAAATATATTCCAAATTTTTTTTGCCAATTTTTGGCACTTTGTAGTTTTTATAAGAAAAATAAAATTTTAAAAAATAGCTTGAAAAGTTTTTGAAAAAAATTTAAATGTTTTTTTAAAAAACAAAAAAAAAAAATTTTTTCAAAAATTTAAAAATTAATATTCTTTTGTCTTTAAAGAGGCTTCTACATTGAATTTCATCGAAATCCGTTAAGTGGTTTACGAGAAAATCTGATTTAAAAAAACCGGTCCTATGGGAGGTACCGTTATAAGACTTTTCCTGAAAAATCTATTAAAACCAAAACATAAAGTTTGCACAGAAAACACTATTGAGAAAGTTTTATAAAAACCGTGCTAGCCGTTTTTGAGAAAAATTATTTTTTCACTAAAAAGCGTATGGCAGGTACCGTTAGTTTTAGAGCTGTAATGCTAATTCCAAAAACCCCTCTGTAGGACGTCATAATAATGCTTTGTACCAAGTTTGAAGCAAATCGGTCAAGCCGTTTAGGCTGTAGGTAACTATGCACACAGACATAAGTACACACGGACAGACAGACATACAGACAGGCAGGCAGACAGACAGACAGATAGACAGGCGGACAGGCAGACAGATAGACAGAATTGTCGGACCCACTTTTGTCGACTTCTCTATAATTGTAATGTCTTGTTTGATTGTTAGAATTTTTGGTGGAATTGTCAAAAATAGTGGGTGGTTGGTTGAAGGTGGATTGATTGGTAGTGGTAGTGGAAGGGGGGATTTACTGTGTGGGGAAGGAGGAAAAAATTTTCAAAAATAGTGGGCTGTTGGTTTGTGGTTGTATGTGGGTGGTGGGAGGTTGGTGTTAAAGGGGTGAAAAAAATTAAAAAATGGTGGGTGGTTGTAGGTAGGTTGGGTGGGTGGTGGTTGGAGAGATACCTATATACATGAAGTGTTTTGTGAACTGGTTATCACGTAAAATTATCGTCCGTAAACCGACTTTATAGACAACTGTGTTTTTGATTTCTTTATGAACGCATAACTTGCCTTATAGAACCTATAATCGCAAGTAAAAATGAGTATCAGACTACATATTCGTAAAATAAATTAATAAATTAAATTTTTTTCTTATTAAATGAAGTCTTATGTTAGCAAAGAAAAAGGTATTGAAAGTTACCAATTTTACGATCATTTACAAGCCAATACTACTCAATTTAATACGCCTGGTAAACCCGTATCAATTGATATTAATTACCAAGATATAAAAATTTTTCCTCATAAAAGTGTTTTACTTATTAGAGGTCAATTAATTTTTAAAGATGCTACAAATAAAATTTTAGATGAAATTGAAACATCAAAAATAAGTTTTGTCAATAATGGATTATTAAATATGTTTATGTTTATGTTTATGTTTATGTAGTAAAATATCTTATTCAATTAATTCTACTGAAATAGATTCCATTGTAAATCCTGGTATTACAACTACTTTGAAAGGATCATCATCTTTTTCTAGTGATTTAGGTCTTAATAATGCTGGATTGCAATTAAAAAAATAAAGGATTTGTATTGAATAAACAAGGTTATTTTTCTGCTAGTACTCCAATGAAAACAAAAATGGGTTTTTTGAAGATTAGAAAAATTTTATTTTCAGTATTAATCAAAAATTAGAACTGATTAGATCTAATGATGATAAAAATTGTGTTCTAACTTCACTTACAGATCATACTTTTTAAATTAATATTTCTGAAATAATTTGGAGAATGCCCCAAGTTAAATTTTCTGTTGAAGTGGAACATGATATAAACAAAAAAATATCTAGTAATACAAATTTTAACAAGTATTTTAGAAATTGGAAATATTTGTACACAAGTTCTATTCCAAATGCAAAAGAATATACATGGAGAGTAACATGTGACTAAAGTTGGCCCCGCCATTTTTTATTTTTTATATAAAATTTATTGTGCTGCTTTGTGCTAGACTTGTGCTACTATGTGCCGTAAATATAAAAGTTGTAACTTTATAGCTCTAGCTTTTATAGCCAAAAAACGATTTTACGGCTAAAGTTAGCCCCGCCATTTTTTTTAAATATTTCTTGTGCTGTGTTGTGCTAAATTTGTGCTGCTATGTGCCTTAAATATAAACTTTTTATCTCAAAAGCTCTAGCTTTTATAGCCAAAAAACGATTTTACGGCTTAACTGCTGGAACACAATAGAAAAACGCAGCCGGAACCGCAGCCGCAACCGTACCGCATGCCGTACGTACCTAATTAGAAGTGCCCACAATGGAGTCGTACGTACTCCACGTTTTTTTTACAATTTCCACTGAGAAACATACATACAGTGGCCGAAATAAGTATAAAGACAGCCATTCTCAAGCTGTTCAATATGACGTAAGAGTTAAGTTCCAAAAGTTATGCAATGTTTATATTGGCCAAACGCTTAATAAATGAATTCTCTCTTAAATAAAAAAAAAATTATACCGTTACCCCCAATTTCGCTTGAAAGAGAAGGTGATGAGTCATTAATTGTAGGAAAATATGAGTAAAAAATGCGAAATAAGTATAAAGACAGTCAAGATTTGTCAATATTTTATTCATTTAAACACCGAGTTACCTATTAATTTTGAAGTCAACACTTTGTACAACCTCCTTGATTCTCAATAACTTGAAATATCCTGTTCGGCATAGAATTAATCAAGTTTCGGAGGACTTGTTCGTTGATTTCGAACCATGCTTTGGTTATTGCTCTTTTTAGCTCTGCTTCATTTCTGTACTGGTTTTTATTTGTATAAATCTTTCTGGCTATTATACCCGACAAATTCTCGATGGGATTAAGGTCAGGAATACAAGAAGGCTACGACAAACACTGGGTTTCACTGACCTCAAACCACTCACGAACACAACTGGTATTATGAATGGGAGCATTATCTTGTTGGAAAATAAAATTTTCACCGGCAGGAATGTCGCCAAATTCATCCAAGGCATATTCCAGCATCTCCCTGTATTTTTGTCCATTCATTTTGGGTTGCACAAACATCAAGGACATTTTTCCAAGAAAACCAAAACCACCCCATAACCATAACACCTCCAGTCATTTTGTTACACAAAAATGATGAAAAAACCGCAGCTACAACAACATCATAATAAAGCAAGATTAAGGTTTGCAAGAAATCACTAGGCACAGCGTGGACCAGGACCAGTTAGTGAGGATCGGTTAGTTTTAGTGATGAAAACAAATTTAATTTGGATGGCCCGGATGGTTTTACTTGTTATTGGCGTAATTTGAGGGACGAAAAAGTAGTTAAAATGAGTCGGCACTGTGGATATGTCAGTGTTATGGTTATGGGGTGCTTTTGGTTTTCTTTGAAAAATGTCCTTGATGTTTGTGCAACCCAAAATGAATGGACAAAAATACAGGGAGAAGCTGGAATATGCCTTGGATGAATTTGGCGACATTCCTGCCGGTGAAAATTTTATTTTCCAACAAGACAATGCTCCCATTCATAAAGCCAGTTGTGTTCGTGAGTGGTTTGAGGTCAGTGAAACCCAGTGTTTGTCGTAGCCTTCTTGTAGTCCTGACCTTAATCCCATCGAGAATTTGTCGGGAATAATAGCCAGAAAGATTTATACAAATAAAAACCAGTACAGAAATGAAGAAGAGCTAAAAAGAGCAATAACCAAAGCATGGTTCGAAATCAACGAACAAGTCCTCCGAAACTTGATTAATTCTATGCCGAACAGGATATTTCAAGTTATTGAGAGTCAAGGAGGTTGTACAAAGTGTTGACTTCAAAATTAATAGGTTACTCGGTGTTTAAATGAATAAAATATTGACAAATCTTGACTGTCTTTATACTTATTTCGCATTTTTTACTCATATTTTCGTACAATTAATGACTCATCACCTTCTCTTTCAAGAGAAATTGGGGATAACGGTATAATTTTTTTTTTATTTAAGAGAAAATTCATTTATTAAGGGTTTGGCCAGTATAAACATTGCATAACTTTTGGAACTTAACTCTTACGTCATATTGAACAGCTTGAGAATGGCTGTCTTTATACTTATTTCGGCCACTGTATATATGAATATAAAAGATGATAAAACATATATCGCATCATGTATAGTCTTTTCAATAAACTTTTAATTACCTGACCTAATTTCTAAAAGGATTTTATTAGCACGTTGCTCTTTTTTTTTTTTTATGGAATGTCAAAAATACGCACGTATTTATTAAAAGTTGGCCAACTCGTCCGTCGCGGTTTGCGGCTGCGGTTGCGGATCCGTCTCGTTGTGTTCACAACATTGAATTCGTGTGTATTCAATATTTTGACATGCGATACGGCTGCGGCTGCGGTTCCGGCTCCGGCTCCATTGTGTTCCAGCAGTAAGTTAGCAGCGCCATTTTTTTTTTTTTAAATTTCTTGTGCTGCGTTGTGCTAAATTTGTGCTGCTATGTGCCTTAAATATAAACTTTTTATCTCAAAAGCTCTAGCTTTTATAGCCAAAAAAACGATTTTTACACTAAAGTTAGCCCCGCCATTTTTTTTAAGATTTCTTGTGCTGTATTGTGCTCCGTTTGTGCTGCCATGTGCCGTGAAGATTATTTTTTTTATTTTCAAAGCTCTCCGTTTTATAACCAAACAACTTTTGTATGAAAAACAAGAAAAAACCCACAGCCATTTTTTTTTTTACTTGTGCTGAGTTGTGCTCCTCTTGTGCTATCATGTGCCGTTAAAATACAAAATTTATCTTAAAAGCTCTAGTTTTTATAGCCGAAAACCGATTTTATGACTAAAGTTAACCCCGCCATTTTTTATTTTTTTTAAGATTTCTTGTGCTGCGTTGAGCTTAACTTGTGCTGCTATGTGCCGTAAATATAAAATTTTATCTCTTAAGCTCTAGCATTTATAGCCAAAAAAACGATTTTTACACTAAAGTTAGCCCCGCCATTTTTTTTTTCTAAAAGATTTTGTTTGCCCTGTATTGTGCTCCGTTTGTGCTGCCATGTGCCGTAAAGATTATTCTCTTATTTTAAAAGCTCTCCGTGTTGTAACCAAAAAACTTTTATATGAAAAATAAGAAGAAAAGCACTGCCATTTTTTTTACTTGTACTAAGTTGTGCTCCTCTTGTGCTATCATGTGCCGTTAAAATATAAAATTTATCTTAAAAGCTCTAGTTTTTATAGATAAAAACCGATTTTATGGCTAAAGTTACCCCCTCCATTTTTTATTTTTTTTTTAAATTTGTTGTGCTGCGTTATGTTAAACTTGTGCTACTATGTGCCGTAAATATAACCTTTGTATATTTAAACCACTCGTTTATATCAGCAAGAAACGATTTTATGACGCAAGTTAGCCCTGCCATTTTTTTTTTTTTTTTTTAAGATTTGTTGTGCTGCGTTGTGCTAGACTTGTACTGTCATGTGCCATTAAGATGAAGTCATATCTTCAAAGTTTATGTTTTTGTAACTCATGAAATGATCTTTGAAAAGAAAGCTGGCCCGCCACCGGCTGTGCCTACCTATCTTTCTATATACAGGGTGATTCACGAGCGTTAGGCCAAAAAGCTAGAGCATGTAGGTTGAGTTGAGACAAGAAAAAAATAGTATGGGAGGGGGGGTCTGTTCCCCCCCCCCGTTTAGCCGGGAGGGGCGACTTTCTGAAAAATTTACTTATTTTGTAAAAAAAAAAATATTAAAAATCAACGGCTTCGTTTACAACACCGTGTTATACCTTTTTGGAAAGCCAAAAACTTCTTCTTTCATTTTGTTTTTAAATTAAATTGTTTTAACGAATAGTTTAAAAAATATAAATTTTCAAACTCAAAATTTTGAAAAAAAATTTAAAAAAATTATTTTAAAACTAATTTTTTTCAAAATTTTACGTTATTAAGTATAATTTTTGTTCTCAGAATTCAATGCACCCATTAATCTTTAATCCAACACTGTAAACCGTATGGCTCTACGATTTTTTGTTGCCAACGTATTCAAAAATAACCGAACCTACTCCTTCACAAAAACACGAACAAATTGGCTAAATGATCACTTGTGGCATCCCGTAAGGCTAGATTTTCTTGTTTTTGTGAAGAAGTAGGTTCGGTTATTTTTGAATACCTTGGCAACAAAAAGTCGTAGGGCCAAACGGTTTCCAGTGTTGGATTAAAGATTAATGGGAGCATTGAATTCTGAGCACAAAAATTATACTTAATTACGTAAAATTTTGAAAAAAATTAGTTTTAAAATAATTTTTTTAAATTTTTTTTCAAAATTTTGAGTTTGAAAATTTATATTTTTTAAACTATTCGTTAAAACAATTTAATTTAAAAACTATTTAATTTCAAAACGAAATGAAAAAAGAACTTTTTGGCTTTCCAAAAAGGTATAACACGGTATTGTGAACGAAGCCGTTGGTTTTTAATATTTTTTTTTACAAAATAAGTCAATTTTTCAGAAAATTGCCCCTCCCGGCTAAACGGGGGGGAATAGACCCCCCTCCCATACGATTTTTTTCTTGTCTCAACTCAACCTACACGCTCTAGCTTTTTGGCACAACGCTAGTGAATCACCCTGTATATTATATGGTTATATTATGTAACTATACGTAAAATAGCCTTAATATAGTTTATATGAAAGTCTGTAAATTTTTACTTGCGATTATAGGTACTATAAGGCAAGTTATGGATTCGTGCAGAAAAAAAAATTTGAGATAACAATCACACATGACATTACGATGATGGTGAAGTCGAAAAAAGTGGGTCTGGGAATTCCGTCCGTCTGTCTGTCTGTCTGTCTGTTTGTCTGTCTGTTCGCGCCTCTGGAGGCTGAAGGGATGGGCCGATTTGCTTCAAATTTGGTATTTAGGATTTATTTGGCCGTCCCTCGGAACAAATTTTTTAATTTTGCTCTAGGTCCAAAAATAACGGCACCTGCCATACAATCTTGAAGACAAAAATTGATTTTCTCAAAAACGGCTCTAACGATTTTGATAAAACTTTCAGAATGCTATTTTTGCAAGACAATCTATCTTTTGGTTGGAAATTTTTTTTCAAAATTTGTCTAATAACGGTACCTCTCATAGAACTAGTATTTTCAAATCAAATTTTCTCGTAAACTGTACATTCGATTTCAATAAAATTTTGGCCACAGCAAGTCATTGAAAATTTTATTAATAAGGCATTTTAAAATTTTCAAAAACTTAGTTTTTTGATATTTTATAATTTTTTCAAGAAAAGTTTTGGTTTTCGAAATATGTTGGAAACGGGTATATTGATTTTTTTTAAAATTATTTTTGATTGAAATTTTATTGCATACTTATTTTTTCTGAGAAAACTCTTAAACTAATTTAAAAAATAAAAGAATTTTCGAAATTATTTAATTTTTTTTAATATCCATATATGCAGCCACTACGCAATTGCTTATCATAAGAGCAAGTTCGCGCGACCCAGTCGTGCATTTTATTTATAACGGATTCATTAAACGTACCAATACGTACTGGTATGTATTCCTTAATTTTGTGGATCATGTAGTAGGTGTAAGAATATGACATGTCTATTGTTCTGAAATTAATTTTCTATAAACAATTTTACTATGCCAGGAGTTCGTTTTACCCCCCACCAAATATAAGTTAAGTACCTGCTTTTAGTAAAACAAGACTGAATATCTAGTCATTCATATTTTTTTCCTGAACAAGGTGCCCTTAAAAATCCTTTTCTAACCAACACCCAACCAAAAAAGGAAAAATATCTCACAATTAAAATGCAAATGCAATCGCATATACACTGTAGATACATTGTACAATGTACCGACATAGTATATCTTATCTACCTACAGAATGTCAAATAGTTCATCAGAGGATAAAGCAATCTTTTTTCTCCTATCTAGGTACCTTCCAGAGATTAAAACGAGTCGAGTACTGTTCACGAGCAACGAATACTTGCTCGAAAAAAGCGAGTTTGAACAAGCAGGTTCAACCTATCAAACTATGCTTATAGTCCAGTCATTATTGTAAGTTCACCTCGGAATTCGAGATACCCAGCTGTAAGTCTGTAAATACTTGTATATTGACACCCTAAAAGTTGTCTCAAAACCTACATATGGTAGGGTGTACAGAACTATTAAATTTCAATGTCAAAGGTCACAAAAATCGGTGTTTTGCGCTTTTTTTGTAAATATCTCATTTCCTGTATTTATTATCAATATTGTAGAATACAAAATTCTCTACAAATTTTGTTTAAAGAATTTTTTATACGGTGAACCATTTTCGAGATAGAGGGCGGAGAGCGCGCGGTCACAGGATCAATTCAGGTCAACCGGTGCCTCCGGTCGTAGGGCCAAACGGTTTCCAGTGTTGGATTAAAGATTAATGGGAGCATTGAATTCTGAGCACAAAAATTATACTTAATTACGTAAAATTTTGAAAAAAATTAGTTTTAAAATAATTTTTTTTAATTTTTTTTCAAAATTTTGAGTTTGAAAATTTATATTTTTTAAACTATTCGTTAAAACAATTTAATTTAAAAACGAAATGAAAAAAGAACTTTTTGGCTTTCCAAAAAGGTATAACACGGTCTTGTGAACGAAGCCGTTGGTTTTTAATATTTTTTTTTACAAAATAAGTCAATTTTTCAGAAAATTGCCCCTCCCGGCTAAACGGGGGGGAATAGACCCCCCTCCCATACGATTTTTTTCTTGTCTCAACTCAACCTACACGCTCTAGCTTTTTGGCACAACGCTAGTGAATCACCCTGTATATTATATGGTTATATTATGTAACTATACGTAAAATAGCCTTAATATAGTTTATATGAAAGTCTGTAAATTTTTACTTGCGATTATAGGTACTATAAGGCAAGTTATGGATTCGTGCAGAAAAAAAAATTTGAGATAACAATCACACATGACATTACGATGATGGTGAAGTCGAAAAAAGTGGGTCTGGGAATTCCGTCCGTCTGTCTGTCTGTCTGTCTGTTTGTCTGTCTGTTCGCGCCTCTGGAGGCTGAAGGGATGGGCCGATTTGCTTCAAATTTGGTATTTAGGATTTATTTGGCCGTCCCTCGGAACAAATTTTTTATTTTAGCTCTAGGTCCAAAAATAACGGCACCTGCCACACAATCTTGAAGACAAAAATTGATTTTCTCAAAAACGGCTCTAACGATTTTGATAAAACTTTCAGAATGCTATTTTTGCAAGACAATCTATCTTTTGGTTAGAAATTTTTTTTCAAAATTTGTCTAATAACGGTACCTCTCATAGAACTAGTATTTTCAAATCAAATTTTCTCGTAAACTGTACATTCGATTTCAATAAAATTTTGGCCACAGCAAGTCATTGAAAATTTTATTAATAAGGCATTTTAAAATTTTCAAAAACTTAGTTTTTTGATATTTTATAATTTTTTCAAGAAAATTTTTGGTTTTCGAAATATGTTGGAAACGGGTATATTGATTTTTTTTAAAATTATTTTTGATTGAAATTTTATTGCATACTTAGTTTTTCTGAGAAAACTCTTAAACTAATTTAAAAAATAAAAGAATTTTCGAAATTATTTAATTTTTTTAATATCCATATATGCAGCCACTACGCAATTGCTTATCATAAGAGCAAGTTCGCGCGACCCAGTCGTGCATTTTATTTATAACGGATTCATTAAACGTACCAATACGTACTGGTATGTATTCCTTAATTTTGTGGATCATGTAGTAGCAGTGCCGGATTAAGCAAGCGCGGGGCCCGTAGCAAATTCTTTCAAAGAGCTCTCGATCTACTACCTATGGGGTTTTAAGTATAAAGTGGTAAAAAAACAATTCAATACTCAATACGTTTATTTGCTATCTATAGGTTACAATTTTGTGGGTAATTAATAGTGTAGTAAATTACTATAGGCGCTGTTAGGCTCTGACAAGTTCAAAAAGCCTGAGATGAAATTTCCTGGCAATTTAGAATAATTTTGATAGGAAACTAACAATTGAAAACTGATGATACTACACAAATTATTTTTTTCAATACATATTTCAGAGTTTAAGTTTAATACAAAGTATATTATATTTTTAGGAATAGCTAATGTTATATTTTATCAATGGTATACTTTAAATAATGCTTATATTTTATATTTATTTATCTGTTCCCTTATTATTTTTTAAACTTTTACAAAGTAGCTTTTCTAGATTTCATGTGGGCAAATTTAGAAATAATACTACCAATTCGTATCAATTTTTTTGAGCAAATCATATTCTATATTCATCAAAGCGAGATAATTCAGACGTTCTTGACTCATAGTATTCCTTAACTCATTTTTTATGCGCTTTAATGTCGAAAATGAACGTTCGCCACTGCAGTTAGTGATCATGAGAGATAAATAAATGCGCAAAGCAATTTCTAAATTGGGGAAACATGATTCTACTGAATTGTCCATTAGGAATTTATAATATTGAATTTCCAGAGCTTCGTTTTTCGTACTGTCAATCGCACTAGCCACATCCGTTTTCAGCAGCTCGGCAAACTGCACTAATTCGTTGTCTAGGCTGTCTTCCAAATCATTTTCATAAGCACTGACTATAATTAATGTTTTTTTTTTAAATCTCGTCTGCTGTAATAGATTTTAACTGTCGAAATATTCCAAAAACACTAGTTAGTTTTTGATATGCTTTCATGCGTTTGTCTAAAGCAGATAGTGTGTTATCAATAATGACAACAAACACCACAATTTCAAACTTTTTACCAGGTGTTTATTTCTCAACAAATTCGTCAATTGTACTATAACCGCTAAAATCGTCGTACTTTGTGTTCCGCTTGCGTCGCGACGCGTCGTCTTGAAGGCTGTTGCTGATATTCATGACAGCTTGTCAGCTCTTTGGCTTGTGCTTCAATATTTGAAAATGTAGATCGCATTGTTTGGACATATCCATGTAATGATTCATAAAGGCTGTATCCCGTATTAAGGTCTATTTTAGACGATTGCAGCGACGCACTAGTTGCTTGCATGCGTTCTAGGATTCCATTCCACGTAATTGTCATTATTCCCGTTTCCAACTTATTCATCTTTGAAACAAGTCCGTAAGCTTGATTACGACACTCTGACTTTTGATCTATATTATTGGAAATGGCATCCAAAACTTGCTTGATAGTGGTAAAACCACATAAAAGTGCCTTCGTAGCATCAGGTCTGGCGGACCACCTACACTGAAAATAAAATCCTGGTCATATTGATAAAAACGTTTTTGTTAAACTTCAACAAAAAGGTTTTATCATCCTGATTGCATTTTTATCAATATGATCTAAAAAATTTGTTGAATTCACAAAACTGCTAAAATTTTTGTCAGTTTGACAAAAAATGCACTACAAAAATTATTTTCAGTTTGATAAAACACTTTTTGTAAATTTAACAAAAAAAAACTGATATTTTTATCATATCCATAAATTTTTTTGTGTAGCCAACAAAATGTTTGTTATAAATACAAAAACTCAATTTTGTACATGTTTGTCAAGACAACAAAATTTTTGTTGATTTTTTTTGTCCATTTGATAAAAAATCCTAAAATTGATGGAATTTTTTGTTGTTATGATAAATTTTATTTGTTTTTTTTGTACTACTGATAAAATAAGATTGTTAAATAGATAAAACCATTTTTAACAAAATAAAACAGATATTTTTATCATATCCACAAATTTTTTTGTGAAGCCAACAAAATGTTTGTTATAAATACAAAAATTCAATTTTGTAAATGTTTGTCAAGATAACAAAGTTTTTGTTGATTAGTTTTGTCCATTTGATAAAAAAATCCTAAAATTGATGGAATTTTTTGTTGTTATGATAAATTTTATTTGGTTATTTTGTACTACTGATAAAATAAGATTGTTAAATAGATAAAACTATTTTTTACAAAATAAAACAGATATTTTTATCAAATCCACAATTTTTTTTGTGAAGCCAACAAAATGTTTGTTATAAATACAAAAATTCAATTTTGTAAATGTTTGTCAAAATAACAAAGTTTTTGTTGTTTTCTTATTTGTCCGTTTGATAGAAAATACAAAAAATGATAAAATATTTTTGTTGCGATGACAAATATTTTTTGGTTATTTTGTAACACTGATAAAATAAGATTGTTAAATAGATAAAACTATTTTTAACAAAATAAAACAGACATTTTTATCATATCCACAACTTTTTTTGTGAAAAAAACAAAAATTCAATTTTGTAAATGTTTGTCAAAATAACGAAGTTTTTGTTGTTTTCTTATTTGTCCGTTTGATAGAAAATACAAAAATTGACAAAATATTTTTGTTGTAATGACAAATATTTTTTGGTTATTTTGTACCACTGATAAAATAAGATTGTTAAATAGATAAAACTATTTTTAACAAAATAAAACAGACATTTTTATCATATCCACAACTTTTTGTGTGAAAAAAACAAAAATTCAATTTTGTAAATGTTTGTCAAAATAACAAAATTTTTGTGATACAAAAATTGACAAAATATTTTTGTTGTAATGACAAATATTTTTTGCTTATTTTGTACCACTGATAAAATAAGATTGTTAAATAGATAAAACTATTTTTAACAAAATAAAACAGACATTTTTATCATATCCACAATTTTTTTGTGAAAAAAACAAAAATTCAATTTTGTAAATGTTTGTCAAAATAACAAAGTTTTTGTTGTTTTCTTATTTGTCCGTTTGATAGAAAATACAAAAATTGATAAAATATTTTTGTTGCGATGACAAATATTTTTTGGTTATTTTGTAACACTGATAAAATAAGATTGTTAAATAGATAAAACTATTTTTAACAAAATAAAATAGACATTTTATCATATCCACAACTTTTTTTGTGAAAAAACAAAAATTCAATTTTGTAAATGTTTGTCAAAATAACAGAAGTTTTTGTTATACAAAAATTGACAAAATATTTTTGTTGTAATGACAAATATTTTTTGCTTATTTTGTACCACTGATAAAATAAGATTGTTAAATAGATAAAACTATTTTTAACAAAATAAAACAGACATTTTTATCATATCCACAATTTTTTTGTGAAAAAAACAAAAATTCAATTTTGTAAATGTTTGTCAAAATAACAAAGTTTTTGTTGTTTTCTTATTTGTCCGTTTGATAGAAAATACAAAAATTGATAAAATATTTTTGTTGCGATGACAAATATTTTTTGGTTATTTTGTAACACTGATAAAATAAGATTGTTAAATAGATAAAACTATTTTTAACAAAATAAAACAGACATTTTATCATATCCACAACTTTTTTTGTGAAAAAAACAAAAATTCAATTTTGTAAATGTTTGTCAAAATAACAGAAGTTTTTGTTATACAAAAATTGACAAAATATTTTTGTTGTAATGACAAATATTTTTTGCTTATTTTGTACCACTGATAAAATAAGATTGTTAAATAGATAAAACTATTTTTAACAAAATAAAACAGACATTTTTATCATATCCACAATTTTTTTGTGAAAAAAAACAAAAATTCAATTTTGTAAATGTTTGTCAAAATAACAAAGTTTTTGTTGTTTTCTTATTTGTCCGTTTGATAGAAAATACAAAAATTGATAAAATATTTTTGTTGCGATGACAAATATTTTTTGGTTATTTTGTAACACTGATAAAATAAGATTGTTAAATAGATAAAACTATTTTTAACAAAATAAAACAGACATTTTATCATATCCACAACTTTTTTTGTGAAAAAAACAAAAATTCAATTTTGTAAATGTTTGTCAAAATAACAGAAGTTTTTGTTATACAAAAATTGACAAAATATTTTTGTTGTAATGACAAATATTTTTTGCTTATTTTGTACCACTGATAAAATAAGATTGTTAAATAGATAAAACTATTTTTAACAAAATAAAACAGACATTTTTATCATATCCACAATTTTTTTGTGAAAAGAACAAAAATTCAATTTTGTAAATGTTTGTCAAAATAACAAAGTTTTTGTTGTTTTCTTATTTGTCCGTTTGATAGAAAATACAAAAATTGATAAAATATTTTTGTTGCGATGACAAATATTTTTTGGTTATTTTGTAACACTGATAAAATAAGATTGTTAAATAGATAAAACTATTTTTAACAAAATAAAACAGACATTTTATCATATCCACAACTTTTTTTGTGAAAAAAACAAAAATTCAATTTTGTAAATGTTTGTCAAAATAACAGAAGTTTTTGTTATACAAAAATTGACAAAATATTTTTGTTGTAATGACAAATATTTTTTGCTTATTTTGTACCACTGATAAAATAAGATTGTTAAATAGATAAAACTATTTTTAACAAAATAAAACAGACATTTTTATCATATCCACAATTTTTTTGTGAAAAAAAACAAAAATTCAATTTTGTAAATGTTTGTCAAAATAACAAAGTTTTTGTTGTTTTCTTATTTGTCCGTTTGATAGAAAATACAAAAATTGATAAAATATTTTTGTTGCGATGACAAATATTTTTTGGTTATTTTGTAACACTGATAAAATAAGATTGTTAAATAGATAAAACTATTTTTAACAAAATAAAACAGACATTTTTATCATATCCACAACTTTTTTTGTGAAAAAACAAAAATTCAATTTTGTAAATGTTTGTCAAAATAACAGAAGTTTTTGTTATACAAAAATTGACAAAATATTTTTGTTGTAATGACAAATATTTTTTGCTTATTTTGTACCACTGATAAAATAAGATTGTTAAATAGATAAAACTATTTTTAACAAAATAAAACAGACATTTTTATCATATCCACAATCATATCATATCATATCATATCCACTGATATAAGAAATTCATTCTGATACAAAGTCTTATTCACTCCAAAGAAAATTAAAGGTTTATAAGAAAGTTTTCCATGTAAATCCCACGAAACTTTCAAAAAAATTCAGAACTCCCTGTATGATATTACCAAAAAAGTGCCAGATTGATTGATGAGCGAGAAAGAAAAAAGCCCATAATTGACAGTTTCACACTCTATATTTTATTTCTTATATGCATTTGTATTTATATAAGAAATTTTCATTCTTGAATGCATTTTATTTATATAAGAAATTTTCTTTATTATATAAAATGGAAAGGAATTCTTTGGATTTTTTGACTTTCTTATATCCTTCATCTACTGTACCTCCATAGAAAATTAAAGGTTTATAAGAAAATTTCCAATCTAAATCCCACGTAACTTTCAAAAAAATTCTGAACACCCTGTATGATATTGCCAAAAAAGTGCCAGATTGATTGATGAGCGAGAAAGAAAAAAGCCCATAATTGACAGTTTCACACTCTACATTTTATTTCTTATATGCATTTGTATTTATATAAGAAATTTTCATTCTTGTATGCATTTTATTTATATAAGAAATTTTTTTTATTATATAAAATGGAAAGGAATTCTTTGGATTTTTTGACTTTCTTATATCCTTCATCTACTGTACCTCCATAGAAAATTAAAGGTTTATAAGAAAATTTCCAATCTAAATCCCACGTAACTTTCAAAAAAATTCTGAACACCCTGTATGATATTGCCAAAAAAGTGCCAGATTGATTGATGAGCGAGAAAGAAAAAAGCCCATAATTGACAGTTTCACACTCTACATTTTATTTCTTATATGCATTTGTATTTATATAAGAAATTTTCATTCTTGTATGCATTTTCTTTATATAAGAAATTTTCTTTATTATATAAAATGGAAAGGAATTCTTTGGATTTTTTGACTTTCTTATATCCTTCATCTACTGTACCACCTTTTTTGGAAATAAACCAATTAATTTGAGTATTCTTATTTGTTGTAGTGCTCGGGGATTTTTTCTCAGTTTTAAGACAGTAAACAGAGAGTTTTAATATTTTTCTTTTTGAATGAACGTAACAGTTGTTAAAATAAAAATCAAAGAGAAGTATGCAGAAAACCGAACAGATTCTATTATACTTCAAAGAACTTATTAAAGATAAGAATTGGAAAAAGTGTCTCTTTAAAAACTGAAGCTGTAAATCTCTTTTTACTAACTTAAACCCAAACGGTCGCTTATTATCCTTCCATTTCATCATCATTTCTCTAGTTGGTATTGGTTTTTGAATCTGCTTTATTCGATATTTCGAAGTGGCTGACCAAGTGACCAAGAGTTCTAAATTCGCAACAAATTTTCACAAGTAAAATCTATCGTTTTCCTACATACTTGTCTCTGATTTTTCTTTTTACAAATGTTCAAAAAAAAAAATATTAAAACGCTATGTTTGTAACGCATTTTCTGGAGAAAATTGACATGAAAGTCGTAAAATTGGCAGGGACAGGAAGAACGCATTTATACAGACTATTATTTCTTCTAAAAATAAAGTCATAAATGAAATTTCTATCATTGGTACTAACTGCTAAATCACCGTTAATGTTTAGTCCGGGTACACCAAATTAAGCCTTTTCTTAAATCTCCAAGAAATTAGGTATATGAAAATTGGATACGGATCCTTACTATTGAACGATTTTTTTTTAAATATACCTACTTAAAAATCATGTCTTGAAATATTGTCTACGAATTAGGGGACAACATTTGGTGGCAGAAGAATTATGCTTCCCAGGAAATGATCTTCGCGAGAAAATATGCATCACAAATAATACCCTCGATCCACAGAATATATCCAAGAATCATGCCCTAAAATATTGCTCACGAGTTAGGGGACACCCTGTATAGTGTAAGGCTATTTTGTATTATATTCAAACAAAAATTTGATAAAACAATTTATCGTATATACTAAGTAAAACTGAATTTCTATCGATATTACAAAAAAAAATTCAAATTGACAAAAATGTTTGTAAGTCAAATATAATTTTTTTTATCATATCGACGAAAGTCAAATTTTTTTTATCATATCTACAAAACCAACAAACATTTTTATCATATATACAAAACAAAATTGAATTTCTTATCATATCTACAAAACCAACAAAACATTTTTATCATATCTACAAAACAAAATTGATTTCCTATCAATATAACAAATTTTTTTAACTGTAAAAAAATATTTTCTGTCGATATTACAATTTTTTTTTATCATATCTACAAAACCAACAAACAATTTTATCATATATACAAAATGAACTCAACCTTTTATCATATCTACAAAACCAACAAACATTTTTATCATATATACAAAACAAAATTGAATTTTTTATCATATCTACAAAACCAACAAAACATTTTTATCATATCTACAAAACAAAATTGAATTTTTTATCATATCTACAAAACAAAATAGATTTTCTATCAATATAACAAATTTTTTTAACTGTAAAAAAATATTTTCTGTCGATATTACAATTTTTTTTTATCATATCTACAAAACCAACAAACAATTTTATCATATATACAAAATGAACTCAACCTTTTATCATATCTACAAAACCAACAAACATTTTTATCATATATACAAAACAAAATTGAATTTTTTATCATATCTACAAAACCAACAAAACATTTTTATCATATCTACAAAACAAAATTGAATTTTTTATCATATCTACAAAACAAAATAGATTTTCTATCAATATAACAAATTTTTTTAACTGTACAAAAATATTTTCTGTCGATATTACAATTTTTTTTTATCATATCTACAAAACCAACAAACAATTTTATCATATATACAAAATGAACTCAACCTTTTATCATATCTACAAAACCAACAAACATTTTTATCATATATACAAAACAAAATTGAATTTTTTATCATATCTACAAAACCAACAAAACATTTTTATCATATCTACAAAACAAAATTGAATTTTTTATCATATCTACAAAACAAAATAGATTTTCTATCAATATAACAAATTTTTTTAACTGTAAAAAAATATTTTCTGTCGATATTACAATTTTTTTTTATCATATCTACAAAACCAACAAACAATTTTATCATATATACAAAATGAACTCAACCTTTTATCATATCTACAAAACCAACAAACATTTTTATCATATATACAAAACAAAATTGAATTTTTTATCATATCTACAAAACAAAATTGAATTTTTGTCAATGTGACAAAATAAAAAAAGAGACGCTTGATAGTTTGTAAAATGCATTGCGATCGCGTCAGTCGAGTTTGGACTTTCAAGTAGACAACAAGTTAAAGCGGATTTTCTAAAAAGTGTGAACAAAAGTAGAACAAGTACATTGAAAATATTCTAACTAAAACAATTTAACGTGTTAATGTTAAAAGAAGTTAAAAATTAAAACAGTGAAAATATTGAAGAAAACTAAAACAATCGAACATTTTAATATATAAAAGAGAACATAGTGAATTCAGTGAAAAAGAAAAGAAATTTAAGAACAAGTTTAAACGGTGATATGGATACTGAATTGGTACAAGAATTGAAACTTTCATCAATCAGCGACTGCGTTATTTGGAAATATTTGGAAGGTATGTATAATTTTCTTTAAATATTATTAATTTTTATGAATCGAATATCTGTGGTGTTTGGTATAAACATGATAATTCTCAAAAAAAATTCCTTTGGACGCCCTTTACATAGAGCTAGAGCCTAGATCGGTAGGTTAATTTGTTTCTATCAATATAACAAAATCGTACTAATAAGCTTTGAACCGAAAAAAAAATTAATTCGATGTTTTTTAAATCTATTTTACAACGTTTAAATAAAAATTTCTTAGTTGAAACAATGCTAAAACAGAGTTATCATGTTTAAACCGAACAAATTTCAAATTCCAAATTTTCAACAAATTTATCATATATACAAAAATCATGACGCACAATCAGCCGGCGTGGTGTTTGGTATAAACATGATAATTCTAACAAAAATTCCTTTGGACGCCCTTTACATAGAGCTAGAGCCTAGATCGGTAGGTTAATTTGTTTCTATCAATATAACAAAATCGTACTAATAAGCTTTGAACCGAAAAAAAAAATTAATTCGATGTTTTTTAAATCTATTTTACAACGTTTAAATAAAAATTTCTTTGTTGAAACAATGCTAAAACAGAGTTATCACGAACAAATTTCAAATTCCAAATTTTCAACAAATTTATCATATATACAAAAGTCATGACGCACAATCAGCCGGCGTGTACACCAGGGGTGAAAATCATTTTTTTTTTTTATGGTACACAAAATCTAATACGAAGTGTACCAAAATGTGTTCAATTGTACTTTTTTTGCATATAGGAAAATAATTTAAGTGATTATTTTTTAATAAATAATTTTTTTTTAAAAAGCTCATCTTTAGTTAGATCATTGTTTTTGCAAGTTCCTTGCTTATTGCCACACAGGATGCCTTTTTAACACGTTTTTGGTTTGTATCAAAGAGCAACATGTTTCGATGTACCTACCATCAAAGTCGGCTAATACTTCCGTACATTTTAAAATCCATAGTACTCAAATAGGTACAATTGTATCTCATTTTGTATCCCTGAATACACTGGTCAATCGAATTTGTATGTGGTGGTGCTGGTGAAACCGAACGTGTATCTTTCTAGCATTTGTAGCAGCATTCGCTGCCGATTGTTATTTGTAGTAGTAGGCGTTGCATTTGTGTAGAGAGTGTATCTACTCATTATTATAGATATAGTCTGATTGTATTTCCACTTCAAGACCAGGACCAGTTGCTTGTAATTTTTCCGTGTGATCAGTTCATTGAAAGGAGTGCGATTAATGCAATAATTAAAAGAAGTGTACTTATTTAAATTAAAAACAATACAGATTTGGAAAAACTATTTTGTGAAAGTGAAGAACTTATTTTAGTGTTGGTGAAAGTGAAGATCGCATTTTGAGTGCAATCTTTTATAGGTAAAAATTGTATATTAACCTCAATTTTCATTCTAAATTTTCACTCGATGGTTTAATTTTTTTGTGTTTTGTGTCTTTTGTACCTATTTGTTATGAATTTTAAACCTAAGAACTATTTTCCATTAGGTAAGTTCTAGTTTCCTTCATTCTTGTTTCAAACAGAAATGCAACGGTAAATTTCAACCGCCAAATGTTGCATCTTTGCGATTGAATTACTTTGTGTGCTTCTCTTTTTCGATATATATAATAATTACATAGAGCTAGAGCCTAGATCGGTAGGTTAATTTGTTTCTATCAATATAACAAAATCGTACTAATAAGCTTTGAACCGAAAAAAAAATTAATTCGATGTTTTTTAAATCTATTTTACAACGTTTAAATAAAAATTTCTTTGTTGAAACAATGCTAAAACAGAGTTATCACGAACAAATTTCAAATTCCAAATTTTCAACAAATTTATCATATATACAAAAATCATGACGCACAATCAGCCGGCGTGTACACCAGGGGTGAAAATCATTTTTTTTTTTTTTATGGTACACAAAATCTAATACGAAGTGTACCAAAATGTGTTCAATTGTACTTTTTTTGCATATAGGAAAATAATTTAAGTGATTATTTTTTAATAAATAATTTTTTTTTAAAAAGCTCATCTTTAGTTAGATCATTGTTTTTGCAAGTTCCTTGCTTATTGCCACACAGGATGCCTTTTTAACACGTTTTTGGTTTGTATCAAAGAGCAACATGTTTCGATGTACCTACCATCAAAGTCGGCTAATACTTCCGTACATTTTAAAATCCATAGTACTCAAATAGGTGCAATTGTATCTCATTTTGTATCCCTGAATACACTGGTCAATCGAATTTGTATGTGGTGGTGCTGGTGAAACCGAACGTGTATCTTTCTAGCATTTGTAGCAGCATTCGCTGCCGATTGTTATTTGTAGTAGTAGGCGTTGCATTTGTGTAGAGAGTGTATCTACTCATTATTATAGATATAGTCTGATTGTATTTCCACTTCAAGACCAGGACCAGTTGCTTGTAATTTTTCCGTGTGATCAGTTCATTGAAAGGAGTGCGATTAATGCAATAATTAAAAGAAGTGTACTTATTTAAATTAAAAACAATACAGATTTGGAAAAACTATTTTGTGAAAGTGAAGAACTTATTTTAGTGTTGGTGAAAGTGAAGATCGCATTTTGAGTGCAATCTTTTATAGGTAAAAATTGTATATTAACCTCAATTTTCATTCTAAATTTTCACTCGATGGTTTAATTTTTTTGTGTTTTGTGTCTTTTGTACCTATTTGTTATGAATTTTAAACCTTAGAACTATTTTCCATTAGGTAAGTTCTAGTTTCCTTCATTCTTGTTTCAAACAGAAATGCAACGGTAAATTTCAACCGCCAAATGTTGCATCTTTGCGATTGAATTACTTTGTGTGCTTGTCTTTTTCGATATATATAATAATATATCTATCTCATATTAAGCGGACCATACACACAACACAAGTGTGCACCATTGTCATGACATTTTTGGTGGTTGCATTCCGCCATACACGCAAAAACAATTCATACGCTTATGTTCGGCACACAAAATCAAAACATTTTCATTTCCAAGTATTGGTGCACACAGCAGCCCAGAGAATTACATGAGTATACATTCCTTTGCACTTCACTTGGGAATAATCCCCTTTTTACGAGGAGCAAACAATCACACTCAAAGCCAAAGGAAACGAGTTTGAATCGTGTAGGACATGTACATAAATTTCTCCTGCCTTAGTGTGTTTTTTGTTGCTTGCTAATATGTATTGAGAGTATCTGGTGAAATCTCACACGAAAGGCTCATAAATATGTGATTTTTTTTGTTGGTAAATACAGATTTCATCTGATCTAAATTCACATATTTTTTTTTCACAAGAATACATTTATTAATTCAGTAGATAAACTCCTTAGTTTTAATTCTGCGAATCCATACCTATTAATTTATGAATTTTCAATTAATTTTCACTTGAACCCTGTGTATGAGAAAGAATAAATTTTTTTACTGGAAAAAACATTAATATTATTAAAAAAAACATTAATTACTTTTCTAAAATGAATTATTTTTCCACAACGAAATTTACAGAATGCTAAAAATAAACAACAAAACAATACGCTTGAGAAATGTCAAATATATTGTGTTTATGCAAATGTGTGTTAAATCTCGGTTGAAAATGAGATTTCAGATTCGATCTGAGATCCAAAAAAAAAATACAGGATTGATGTTTTACCAAAGAAATATGATTTTTCGATCTCAGATTTGATCTCAGATCAAACAAAATTTGATCACGTACCAAACAAAAAAAATAAAGTGCACTACTGGGTCGCACAAACTTTTTCTAACGTGTGGCAGTGGTCTTGGGGCTGGAGATTTTGGAAAAAAGCAGGAAAAAAATCATGAAATTTTAAGGAAAACAATTTCAAAATTGTCGGATTAGTTTTTTCAAAAAAACAGTTTGAAAACATTCCAAATTTTTTTTTGAGTATGCCAACTTCTAGCACTTTATAGTTCTTATCAGGAAAATATAAAAAAAATTGATCAAACCGTTTTTGAAAAAACCGAAAATTTAGTTCCATGGTAGTGATTTCAGCAGCGTTGCCCTTGACATAGTTTTCTTTTTAATACGTTTTGGGTTATTTTTTTTTGCTTAATGAAACTTCAATATATTTTTTTTAGATTGTCAAATTGATCGAGAGGCCCTCGCTTACGTCACGCCAGCACAACTCGAAAAATTCTTTTCACTATATGATGACATTCCCATTGGAATTCAAATTTTATTCCAGCGTCATCTTGAAATCTGGCAAAAATTGAATCCAGCATAGTGAGTATATATTTTTATATTTTGAAAGCTTAAATTTTAAATAATGAAATTAAAATGTTTCAGGGGCTTACTTTCGAAAATAAAATTTTGTATTTTTTAAGGTAGTTATATTATATAAGCTGTAAGTTATTTTTGTAGGTTTTGATTCCTATAATTTGAAATTTAAATTTATGATGAAGTGTTTTTTGTGTCAAATACAGTCATATTCTATTAAAGCATTGGTGGCTCACTTAAAAATTCTCCATTCCCTAAGGGCAGATATTAAGTTATTTATCGTAGGTTTTCATTCATTTATAATTTGAAATTTAAATTCATGATGAAGTGTTTTTTGTGTCAAATACAGACATATTCTATTAAAGCATTAGTGGCTCACCTAAAAATTTTCCATTCCCTTCGGGCAGATAGTACGTATGAATGTTCAGAACAGTCATGTACTCAAGCTTTTGGAAATGTCAGTAGTTTCAAAAAACACCTCAAAAGAAAACAGCACCCAGATGATCTGGAAATTGATCAAGATTATCACCAAGCAGAACTAGATCAAAATACCCCAAACTTAGAATTAAATAATCTCTCAAATATGTTTGTATCTTCGTTTGAAGAACCACAGACACAAACTAATACTGAATCAAACGATTTCGCAAAAATCTTCCATAAATCTGCTGCAGAATTTACTTTATTCCTAAACAGTTTCAGCAATTTCAGTAAAAAAGATGTTGAAAAAATCCAGAAAAAAATTACGGAAAATCTGATGAATCCAATCGTTAACTTTCTCAATAATGATAAACAAATTGTATATACATCCAAACAAATAGTTTTTGATGCAATCTTAAATCCCTTTAAATTATGTTACAGTGATTATCAATTAAAAAAATGGTTGCAAAAAAATAACTTAATTGATAATATTCTACAATTTTCAATTAACAATGAGATTGGTATAGTATCACATAATGGAGAGTCTCTTTATGATGAAATTGATACCAAAGCTTTAATGCTACCCCTTAAATTTCAAATAAAAAGTATTTTTGAGCAGCATGATTTTTTGAAAATATATTTAGAAAATGCCAAAAGAAATTTTTCAAATGATGATACATTGTCCAATTTCATTGAAGGAAAGCTATGGCAAGAAAAAATATACAGATATAAAGATGACATTTGCGTACCATACTTCTTGTATGTAGATGATTTCGAAGTAAATAACCCTTTAGGGTCACATAAGCTTCCCATTGCCGGAATTTATTACAATTTCCCTGGATTGGGAAATATTTCAAAACTGCGCAATATTTTTGTGGCAGGGTTTATGAAGGCTTTAGATATAAAAAATTTAGGAAATGAAGCATGTTTCAGTTTTTTAGTAAAAGAACTCTGTAGTTTAGAAAAAGAAGGTATTTTAATATATACTGCAGAAGGACCTAAAAAAGTTCGTTTTATTCTTGGACTTATTATCGGAGACAATTTAGGTCTAAACCAAATTTGTGATTTTAGCAGATCCTTTTCGAGCAAATATTTTTGTCGGTTTTGCAAATGCTCAAAACAAATGACACAAACACTATGCGAAGAAAAAGTAGAATACCTCAGAACTCCAGAAAATTACAATGAAGATATAATTGAAAATGTTTATGAGAATTCGGGTATCTTAAATCAGTCAGTATTCAATCAAATCGAATCATTTCATGTCGTCAAAAATTATTCAGTAGATGTTATGCATGATGTATTTGAAGGTGTTTGTCATTACGATATTTGTCACATTCTCACATACTATACAGAAACTGCTCAGATTTTTACGCTCAAGACATTAAATGAGCGAAAGAAACATTTTAATTACGGTTCAATTGAAGTAGGCAATATTTCGGGTCCTATTCAAAAAGCACATTTGCAAAAATTCCATTTACAAATGACTGCAAGTGAAGTAAAGTGTTTTACACATTTCTTACCTCTTATGATTGGTGACCTTGTGCCAAATAATGATGAAGTCTGGAATTTTTTTAAAACTTTATTGGAAATAATAGACATTTTGTTATCAAATACAATAAATAACGGAATTCTAGTTCTCCTTAAAAACCTTATAGAAAATCACCATTCCAAGTATTTGCTCTTATTTAAAGATACCCTTAAACCTAAACATCACAATTTGACACATTATCCTCGAATTATTCGGTATTCTGGGCCTCCTAAATATTATTGGGCCTTTCGATTTGAAGCAAAACATAAAGAGTTTAAATCGTATGCCCATTCAATCACATCCAGGAAAAATATTCCTCTTACCTTAGCAAAAAAGTTTCAAATGAAATTCGCAAACTTGTTGTCAACGCCCATAGACACTGATTTGGTCACTGACAAGAAATATATACAAAGTGGTAACGTTACCCTAATGCGTGCCAGATTAAATATCGATTTAACAACACCTGTGGAATCTTATTCCCAAATATCATTTAGGGGCACTATTTATAAAAAAAATTCATTCTTAACAAGATTTGGAAATCAATTAAGCCTTTTTGAAATTATTGACATTTTCGTTTTTGACTGTTGTAAAATTTATTTTCTAGTGAATGAAATACAAGTTATTGGTTTCAACTCGCATTATTGTGCATATGAAATAGATGAAGGCAAAAGCGTTATTACAGAAAACTTAATTTGGAATATAGAAAATTTTAGTGGGCCACCAATTAATATAATAAAGATTTTTAATGGAAAACTGATGATTCGCTTGAAGGAATATTTTTAAGCTTTTTATATAATAAAACTATACATTTTATATAATAAAACTATACATTTTATATAATAAAACTATACATTTTATATAATAAAACTACATTATTTTACAAAAAATAAAATTATTATTTAGAAAAAAGACCATTCAATTCAAAAATAAAAATATAACAATAAAAAAATTAAGGAGAAAGTAGGTACTACTTCAAGTACGAACAAAACATTAAACACCAACAAACATATCATTGCTAAATAATTCAACAAAATGGCCACGGACAGCAATTGCAATGATGTACCGCCCTTAAATAATATTAATTCTCAACAAGATATCGAATATGTTTTTTCATATCTTAACAACGATATGGAACGATATGAAATAGATGAAGGCAAAAGCGTTATTACAGAAAACTTAATTTGGAATATAGAAAATTTTAGTGGGCCACCAATTAATATAATAAAGATTTTTAATGGAAAACTGATGATTCGCTTGAAGGAATATTTTTAAGCTTTTTATATAATAAAACTATACATTTTATATAATAAAACTATACATTTTATATAATAAAACTACATTATTTTACAAAAAATAAAATTATTATTTAGAAAAAAGACCATTCAATTCAAAAATAAAAATATAACAATAAAAAAATTAAGGAGAAAGTAGGTACTACTTCAAGTACGAACAAAACATTAAACACCAACAAACATATCATTGCTAAATAATTCAACAAAATGGCCACGGACAGCAATTGCAATGATGTACCGCCCTTAAATAATATTAATTCTCAACAAGATATCGAATATGTTTTTTCATATCTTAACAACGATATGGAACAACAGATTTCAAGTCTTGTCCCAATAGAAGCAGTAAATGAACCTGAAATACCTGAACCTGTATTGACATTACTCAGAAGTTGGGGGTTTGAGCATCTGTACGCGAAATGTATTGGTATGTTTGGAAATTAAATTTAATCAATCTTAATCAAATATTAATCTTATTTTGAAATCTTTTTTAGAACAAGAAGTTGACATCGAAGCTCTAAAATACATGGAACGTAGTCATGTAGAAAAGCTTCTAATTAGTTTCCCATTAGGCACCATAATCAAATTTGGGCACAAATTAAAAACGTGGCAAGTAAATGAAAACTCCACTATTTCCAACATAACAACCAGTAGAGACAGAGACATAAATTTCAACGCCATAGCACAAACACCAACACCAACAACATCAAGTAATGAGAATGAGAATGATTCTTTTTTTGAGGTAGAAAAGAGCAACACGGCCCATACAGTAGACTTAGAAAAAGTCTTGAAAGAAAGCAGCCAAGGAAGGAGGTTATTAAGAACTTCACAATCAGAGGGACTTACTTTGCAAGACGCGGGCAGAACCATACTCGTAGATATTTTAATAGAACATTTAATAAAAAATGAAATTAAAATGTCGGTGGCGTTGGCAGAGGACCTGGCCCGGAAAATCAAAATGATTTTCCCAAATGAAATAGAGGTAGTTATACTTTAAAAAACCTACTTAAATTATTTACAAAAATATAATTGCAGGAATTTTATTTTATACGGCAGAAAGGGAGAGCGCCATCTGGCAAGATTTATGCCAAATATTACAATAAAATACGAATTTTAAAGTCAATAGGACTTTTTCAAAAACGGGCCACAAAAAATAAGTTGGATGCGGTACCAGAAAGTGGTACAGGTAAGGCCAAAAAACAAAAAAACTGCTCTAACTCAAAATAACTTCGCATAGTTCCCGAGAACGACAATGAAGTCGAGGAGCATTTGAATGCAATTTCTTCGGGGAATTGCTCTTGGGCGGACCTTGAAATACATTGGTCAGCTACTTCCTACTATAGACTAAAAGATTTGCGAAAGTCGGTATCAACTGCAGAAATACTGACCAAGTGGAAGGACTACAAGCGACCGTTCGGGTTTAAGTTGGTATGTGATTTACGGAAAAATATTTTCTTCAATTAGTATCCCTTTTTAAATTCGCTTTTTTCTTATTTTGAAGTTGAAACTCGATTATTTGATTTTTGGATTTTTAGACTTAGAAAATTTTTCACGATTTTTGGTCTTAGAAAATTTTTCATGATTTTTGGACTTAGAAAATTTTTCATGATTTTTGGACTTAGAAAATTTTTCACGATTTTTGGTCTTAGAAAATTTTTCATGATTTTTGAACTTGGAAAATTTTTCATGATTTTTGGTCTTAGAAAATTTTTCATGATTTTTGGACTTAGAAAATTTTTCACGATTTTTGGTCTTAGAAAATTTTTCATGATTTTTGGACTTAGAAAATTTTTCATGATTTTTGGACTTAGAAAATTTTTCATGATTTTTGAACTTGGAAAATTTTTCATGATTTTTGGACTTAGAAAATTTTTCATGATTTTTGGACTTAGAAAATTTTTCACGATTTTTGGACTTAGAAAATTTTTCATGATTTTTGGACTTAGAAAATTTTTCATGATTTTTGGACTTAGAAAATTTTTCATGATTCTTGGACTTAGAAAATTTTTCACGATTTTTGGACTTAGAAAATTTTTCACGATTTTTGGACTTAGAAAATTTTTCATGATTTTTGGACTTAGAAAATTTTTCATGATTTTTGGACTTAGAAAATTTTTCATGATTTTTGGACTTAGAAAATTTTTAATGATTTTGGACTTAGAAAATTTTTCACGATTTTTGGACTTAGAAAATTTTTCACGATTTTTGGACTTAGAAAATTTTTCATGATTTTTGGACTTAGAAAATTTTTCATGATTTTGGACTTAGAAAATTTTTCACGATTTTTGGACTTAGAAAATTTTTCACGATTTTTGGACTTAGAAAATTTTTCATGATTTTTGGACTTAGAAAATTTTTCACGATTTTTGGACTTAGAAAATTTTTCATGATTTTTGGACTTAGAAAATTTTTCATGATTTTTGGACTTAGAAAATTTTTCAAGATTTTTGGACTTGTAAAATTTTTCACGATTTTTGGTCTTAGAAAATTTTTCATGATTTTTGGACTTCGAAAATTTTTCATGATTTTTGGACTTAGAAAATTTTTCACGATTTTTTGTCTTAGAAAATTTTTTATGATTTTTGGACTTAGAAAATTTTTCACGATTTTTGGACTTTGAAAATTTTTCAAGTCCAATTATCATGTCCAAAAATCATGAAAAATTTTCGATACACCAGCATTTTTTATTTGCTGCATGCAGTGTTTATACCATCAAGCAAAATAAAGAAAAACGACGGCGAGAAGAAGGTGTATGTGAGATTCACCATCAAGGATTCACAGAACGCATTTTTAATAACAGGCAGCACAGCGGAGAAAGTGGAGCATGTTTTTATCGAGTTTCAACTGAAATAAATAATAAATAATTAATATGTAACAAATAATAAATAACAAATAATAAATAACAAACAATTAATAATAACTTCAAATTTCTTTTTTTTTTTTTTTTTTACTTTCAAGATTAATATAGACTTCACAGCGATGTACCCCGATGCGTCCAACCTGCAGAATATTTGCGAGGAAAAGCAGTCGAGCATATTTAAAATGCTGAAGACCAAATTAAAGGAAGGGAGCAACATCGCGATTCTTAAAGATGTTACAGATACACCAGATATATCAGAAAGTAAGTTTGCCAAGATAAAAATGTTTATCTAATTGCAAAACTAAATAAATGTGTTTTTTTTTATAGATGGTCGATACACCAGCATTTTTTATTTGCTGCATGCAGTGTTTATACCATCGAGCAAAATAAAGAAAAACGACGGCGAGAAGAAGGTGTATGTGAGATACACCATCAAGGATTCACAGAACGCATTTTTGATAACAGGCAGCACAGCGGAGGAAGTGGAGCAGATTCTGTCGAAAAAGCAGGAGAAGAAAACGGCTATTCAGCCATTGCTGCTGATTGTTGGTAGTATTATTGATCCTTTAGATGTTTTAGTATACTTTGATGGCATAAAATACAAATTCTTTTCTGTGGCTCACGCTATTACCACTTGCTTTCAAATTTTTCAAATCTTTAATTTAGAATATCCAGTAGAAGCCTCGCTTGTGTGGCGTTTTATTCAAACTTTTTTCTTTAACATTAAAACTAAATATGATAGGAGCCATCCCTTGATTGCCCAAATATGTAATGATTTAAAATGTAATAAGTAATTTAGATTAAATTTCAAATAAATGTAAAAATTTTAAACAATTTCAACTTTCCAAAATAAAAATTCATATTGACACTTCAAATAAATGTAAAAATTTTAAACAATTTCATCTTTTCAAAATAAAAAATTCATATTGACACTTCATATATATGTAAAAATTTTAAACAATTTCAACTTTCCAAAATAAAAAATTCAGATTAACATTATGTACATATTTTGTTTCCTGTTTTTATTTTCTATTTTTCTTTTTTCGCTTAAAACTAACATAATCGATTGTTAGTTTTTTCTGTTGTTGGGTTCTTTTGTTTTCAGCTAAATTTTCTGAGCTTGATAATTGTGAACAAAAAGTAAGTACCTATTTTGAATTATTTCTTATAAAACATGAAATACTTTTTTCAGGATTTGCAATTTTTTTTGTAAATGTTGCAAATTGGCATTTGTTGAATCAACAAAAATTATTTTTTATCTGACAAATTAATTTTGTAGATTTAACAAAAGAAATATCAAATTTCTTTTGTTAAATCTACAAAATTAATTTGTCAGATTAAAAATAATTTTTGTTGATTCAACAAATGCCAATTTGTAACATTTACAAAAAAAATTGTAAATCCAACAAAAACATTTTGTTAATGTGACAAATAAAATTTGTGGATATGACAAACAAATTTGTTACATTAACAAATATTTTTTGTTAATATTACAATTTTTTTTGTTGAATCAACAAAAAAAAATTGTAATATTAACAAAAAATTTGTAATATTGACAAAAAAAATTGTTGAATTGACAAAAAAATTTTGCAATATTAACAAAAAAATTGTAATATTGACAAAAAAAATTGTTGAATCGACAAAAAAATTAGTTATATTAACAAAATGTTTGTAATATTGACAAAAAAAATTGTTGAATCAACAAATTTTTTTTGTAATATTAACAAAAAAATTGTCATATTGATAAAAAAAATTGTTGAATTGACAAAAAAAATTTGTAATATTAACAAAAAAATTGTAATATTGATAAAAAAAATTGTTAAATTGACAAACAAAATTTGTAATATTAACAAAAAATTTGTAATATTGACAAAAAAGATTGTTGAATCAACAAAAAAAAAATTGTAATATTAACAAAAAATTTTTAATATTGACAAAAAAAATTGTTGAATTGACAAAAAAAATTTGTAATATTAACAAAAAAATTGTAATATTGACAAAAAAAATTGTTGAATCGACAAAAAAAATTAGTTATATTAACAAAATGTTTGTAATATTGACAAAAAAAATTGTTGAATCAACAAAATTTTTTTGTAATATTAACAAAAAAATTGTCATATTGATAAAAAAAATTGTTGAATTGACAAAAAAAATTTGTAATATTAACAAAAAAAATTGTAATATTGACAAAAAAAATTGTTGAATCAACAAAATTTTTTTGTAATATTAACAAAAAAAATTGTAATATTGATAAAAAAAATTGTTGAATTGACAAACAAAATTTGTAATATTAACAAAGAATTTGTAATATTGACAAAAAAAATTGTTGAATCAACAAAATTTTTTTGTAATACATATTAACAAAAAATTTGTTATATTGACAAAAAAAATTGTTGAATCAACAAAAAAAAATTGTAATATTCACAAAAAAATTGTAATATTGACAAAAAAAATTTGTAGTATCAACAAACATTTTGTAATATTGACAAAAAAAATTGTTGAATCAACAAAAAAAATTGTAATATTGACAAAAAAATTGTTGAAGGAACAAAATTCTTTCGTTATATCCACAAAATTATTTTTTTTTGTAAATATTACAAATTATTTTGTTAGTTTAACAAAATTTTAGTCATGATAACAAAACATTTTTATCATATAAACAAAGTTTTGTCTATATAACAAAATATTTTTGTCAATATAACAATAATTTTGTTAATATGACAAAATAGTGTTTTGTTAATGTGACAACAAAAAACCAGTGTTTTTTTATTTTTATCATGATGATAAACCATTTTTGACAAAAAAAACCAGTGTTTGTAAATTTTTATCAGCTTGATAAACCATTTTTGTTGGACGTATTTTGACAGAATTTTTATCAACTCAACCTACATTTTTATCAATAATACCTAGTTTTTATTTTGAGTGATAGTATCCAACAACCTTTTCAAAATCGGAATTTTCGAAGTAAGAGCTTCCGTAAGAAGACTCCAACGATGTGTAGAAGCGGAAAAAAAAAATTATAGAGACTCTCGCGTCTAGAATTTCAACTTCTTTGGTTCTGGAAATAGTTTATTGAATGCATTGCTCTTTATGAATTTGGTAATGATCTTACTATATCAGGATTACGAAATGGTTATGGAAAATTCAATTTGAGGAAATCTCTCTTTTAAGATTAATATTAATAAGTTATATTTTATAATTAATATTTTAAACCAATTTATTACTTTAGTAATAAAATATTTTTTTTCGGTCATAACTTCTATAACCCAATATACTTATATTCTAGAAAGTAGATTTTTGGTATATGGTTACTAAATTATACTAAAAATAATGTAGTCTGTTAATCTTACAAATAAAGAGATAATTTTAACAATTAAAATCGACCCATTTCAATTCTGCTACACATCCACACTAAGTGTCGGGTAAGAGTGCTTGCATACGTCAGACTTTTTGTAGAGCTGATTATCAGGCCGACTGAAATTCTACACATTTATGCAAGCAACTTTTTGCAGAACTTGTGCGTTTACCGTATGAAATTCGTTGATTTATTTACGCCAAGGAAATAGTCGGGTACCGAGTGTCTGACGTGGATTGTCTTAATACGAAAAGTTGTAACGTTTCACGTTCTTGTGACATCAAAAAATTCAATATACCACATCTTAATAAGTTTCACTAAAAAAAATTACGCTCAGGCAGAGATGAGTGGATTTAAATATGCGGGGCCCCCTTTAGCGCGGGGCCCGTAGCAATTGCTACTCTTGCTACGTGGTTAATCCGGCACTGTGTAGTAGGTGTAAGAATATGACATGTCTATTGTTCTGAAATTAATTTTCTATAAACAATTTTACTATGCCAGGAGTTCGTTTTACCCCCCACCAAATATAAGTTAAGTACCTGCTTTTAGTAAAACAAGACTGAATATCTACTCATTCATATTTTTTTTTTGAACAAGGTGCCCTTAAAAATCCTTTTCTAACCAACACCCAACCAAAAAAGGAAAAATATCTCACAATTAAAATGCAAATGCAATCGCATATACACTGTAGATACATTGTACAATGTACCGACATAGTATATCTTATCTACCTACAGAATGTCAAATAGTTCATCAGAGGATAAAGCAATCTTTTTTCTCCTATCTAGGTACCTTCCAGAGATTAAAACGAGTCGAGTACTGTTCACGAGCAACGAATACTTGCTCGAAAAAAGCGAGTTTGAACAAGCAGGTTCAACCTATCAAACTATGCTTATAGTCCAGTCATTATTGTAAGTTCACCTCGGAATTCGAGATACCCAGCTGTAAGTCTGTAAATACTTGTATATTGACACCCTAAAAGTTGTCTCAAAACCTACATATGGTAGGGTGTACAGAACTATTAAATTTCAATGTCAAAGGTCACAAAAATCGGTGTTTTGCGCTTTTTTTGTAAATATCTCATTTCCTGTATTTATTATCAATATTGTAGAATACAAAATTCTCTACAAATTTTGTTTAAAGAATTTTGTATACGGTGAACCATTTTCGAGATAGAGGGCGGAGAGCGCGCGGTCACAGGATCAATTCAGGTCAACCGGTGCCTCCGGTCGAAATTTTTTTTATTAACTATTATATTATATTTCATCATTTTTTTCCTAACCCATCCACTTTTTATTCATAGTATTAATTTATTTAACAACACTTACCTGCCCATGTAATTGCAGAATTGTTAATGAAAATACAGGAATTATATTTGAATTTTAACCTAATTAATATTAATAACTTCCTACATGATGAAAAAAAAAAACAAATAAATTATGAATTAATCTTTTTATTAAAAAATATTATTCAATACATTTATTTTTATTAAAAGTAAAAAAATGGAATAAAGGGTACAAAAACTACAATTTATAATTTTAATCATCTTCTTCCTCTCCATCGTCGTCTTCCGGCTGCTGGTAAATTTCAAACTGGTCTTCATTATCGTCTTCAACGACATTTGTCTCAAGTTCTTCCAAGATTTCGGGGTCAAAGGTTCCATCTTCGTTAATGTCGCTCTGATATAGTTGAGCATTGAGACAAGCTTGCCCATTACATTGGCCACAAACTTAAGAGCATTGCAAGCGCGCTTTTTTGCATCCGCATCGCGAACCACAACCACTCTTGCAGTTGCAGATAATTGTATTTAGCAAATCTTCTGGAACAGGTGGTAAAATTGTCATGATAGGCTCCAAAAAATCGTTTTGCATTGCCCAACCCCATACCTGGGGTTCCAAATCATGTCCTAACCAAGTTTGAACTTGATAATATACACGTTTGAAATGTTGAGCAGCTGCACTTGTTGGTGGAATATTTGAAAGCTGCACAGGTTTATTAAGTTTTGTAGACTTGACGTAATGCATATAACGAAGATGATCGAAACTTTTCACAGATTTCGGAGCATTATAGACTGTCAATAAGGTTTGAGTTCCACTCTCTAATAATCTCTGGGCCGAACAATTTTCTTCTTTAAATGCTGCAGCTAGTTCATCCAAATTTGTCAGTTTCTCAAAAACTTTTAAAAATGATTTTTTCCCTTTTTAAAAAGAGCAGAAGTTGTTTCACAGCCACTTAATTCGTGCAGAAATAAAATATGTGTTTTGGAATGAGGATAGTTATCAAAACTTTTAGTCGAATATAATCTGCGATTTTACATTTTCTTTCCCAACTTTTCTAAAGAAAATTTCTTTTCCGTAAGACAGTGTACGCCCAATTAAAATTACAAGTAAATCAATATCTTGTTCTAATTATAACTGCAGTTTTTTCAGACTTTGATTCTTCAATTGCAGTTTCAACAATAAGAACATCCGCATCATCTCTGGCTTGTTTAGTAATAATATTTGCAGCTTGTAATTTTTCAGTTAACATATTAATGAGCATATCTTTGTTATTTCGATTTGATAAGAATTTTTCTTGAGTAACTGGTACAACCATTGTTTCATCGAAACAGACTTCATACGTTTAAGTTTTTCCCTTAATTATTTTTTAATTTTAGGAAACGGTTATCATTATTATTGAATAGATATAGATTTAATGCATGATGAAAATGATGAAATATAATATAATCTATATACATAATAAAATGCACGACTGGGTCGCACGAACCTGCTCTTATGATAAGCAATTGCGTAGTGGCTGCATATATGGATATTAAAAAAAAATTAAATAATTTCGAAAATTCTTTTATTTTTTAAATTAGTTTAAGAGTTTTCTCGGAAAAACTAAGTATGCAATAAAATTTCAAAGCTATACGTCAATCTAGGAAAAAAAAATATTGAAAATCGTTCGACCAGTTTTTTTTTTAAAAGGTTATTTTTGAAAAACTTTTTCAAAAAATATTTTAAAATTTATTTGAGTACGCAAATATATGGCAATCTGTAGTCTACATTTTAAAAATAATTAAAAAAAAATCAATATACCCGTTTCCAACATACATATTTCGAAAACCAAAATTTTTTTTGAAAAAATTATAAAAAATCAAAAAACTAAGTTTTTGAAAATTTTAAAATGCCTTATTAATAAAATTTTGAATGACTTCCTGTGGCCAATATTTTATTGAAATCGAATGTACAGTTTACGAGAAAATTTGATTTGAAAATACTAGTTCTATGAGAGGTACCGTTATTAGACAAATTTTGAAAAAAAAATTTCTAACCAAAAGATAGATTGTACTGCAAAAATAGCATTCTGAAAGTTTTATCAAAATCGTTAGAGCTGTTTTTGAGAAAATCAATTTTTGTCTTCAAGATTGTATGGCAGGTGCCGTTATTTTTGGACCTAGAGCAAAAATAAAAAATATGTTCTGAGGGACGGCCAAATAAATCCTAAATACCAAATTTGAAGCAAATCGGCCCATCCCTTCAGCCTCCAGAGGCGCGAACAGACAGACAGACAGACAGACAGACAGACAGACAGACGGACGGAATTCCCAGACCCACTTTTTTCGACTTCTCCATCATCGTAATGTCAGGTGTGATTGTTATCTCAAATTTTTTTTTCTGCACGAATCCATAACTTGCCTTATAGTACCTATAATCGCAAGTAAAAATGAATTGGTGTCTGTTTGTACGCGCCTAACTCGGCTGAATATCATCCGATTTGCATGGGGATTTTTTTGTTGAGTTTGTATTAAACCAAATAAACACATAGCAGAGCCGAATTTTTTAAATTTTGGACTGTAATTTTTAAACATCGTTAAAACACAAAATTGCGGAACAAATATCGACAGATTATGAATTTGTTCTTTGTACAAGAATAACTTGGCTAAATATTATCCGATTTGCATGAGGATTTTTTTGTTTTATTTATTTTCAACCAGGTAAACACACAACGGAGCCGGTTTTTTTTTTTTTTTTTTTTTTTTTTATATTTTAATTTTTTTTTTCACTTGCAAAAACAAACGAGTTTCTTCTCCACCTGTGCAAGTGAAGAACTCATCAGCAAAGTGTTCTCTAACATCGGTCACAATTATTTGAACCACGATTGGCTCAGTAAACCCGCGATATTAGCTGCGAAAAATAAGGACGTCGATCATTTGAATTTCATCATTCAAAATAAAACCGCAGCTCCACTGCATTCGTTCAAATCGGTGGATCGCATAACAAATGATGACGAAGCAACAAACTATGCAATTGTATTTTTGAGTTCGTTGGATGTTCCCGGTCTACCACCACACATTTTGCAATTCAAAGTCGGCTCTGTCACCATAATGCTGCGCAATCTGAACCAACCAAAACTATGCAAGGGAATTAAGTTGACAGTGAAGAAACTCATGAACAACGTCATCCAAGCGACAATAATCAAAGGCCAGTTCAAAGGCGAAAAAGTTCTAATTTCAAGAATTCCCTTGATACCAACCGTCTTGCCATTCGAGTTTAAGCGGATTCAGTTTCCCGTTCGACCCACATTCGCCATGACAATTAACAAATCGCAAGGCCAATCGTTGCAAGTGTGTTTTTTTCACATGGACAACTGTACGTGGCGTGTTCGCGTGTCGAAAAGCCATCTGCATTGTTTGTTTATGCACCGAACAAACAACGTTGTTTATCACAAAGCGTTGCAGTGACCTAATCATTTCTGTTTAAATAAAAGTAATTTTAATCAATTTAATATCAATTGTTAAATTCTTTCTTAAGAGAGGCTCGACTTTCGAAAGGGACATTTAGTCAATTTACGGCGGAACGAAGTTCGCCGGGTCAGCTAGTAGTTAATAAAAATTGACAAATATTTAAAATCATTGATTTATCGATAGTTCATCAACTATATATGGCGCGTTTTCGACCGGAGGTCCTGAAGTGATCATGTGACCACGCGCTCTCCGCCCTCTATCTCGTAAACGGTTCACCGGATACGAAAATTTTTAAACAAAACTTGTAGAGAATTTTGTATTCTACAATATTGATAATAAAAACAAATAGCAAAAAACCCATAGGAAATGAGATATTTACAAGAAAAAGCGCAAAAAACCGATTTTTGTGACCTGTGACCTTGAAATTTAATAGTTGCGTACACCCTACCATATGTAGGTTTTGAGACAACTTTTAGGGTGTCAATATACAAGTATTTACAGACTTACAGCTGGGTATTTCGAATTCCGAGATTCTTACCTAATTTAAGCTTAAATGGCTGGACTATTACAAGTATTTTTGTTCATGAGTATGATGAAAAGTGAATAACAACACATTTCAAACGAATAAGATCGAGTATACCTTAAAACCGAGTATAAGCGAGTTTGAACAAAACGAAGAAAGTGTTCATGATCAAAATATTCACGATCAATGCGATCGATCGCGATCGTTCGAGTACTCGCTGTTTAAAATGTGTATTCGTTGTTGGTATTTAAAGCATTCTGTTTCATGTGTTATTGGGTTTGGTTTTTGTATTTAAGTTACTTTTACCATTAGGGGCAGATCGGTGTCGATTGACTTTGCTTCATGATTCAATATACTTAGTTTGCGTATGCAAATAAGGCATTATTATGAGGAAAAAAAATAGTAATAATGTTAATAGTCACAATGATTTTTATTTTTATTAAATTGAAAAAAATAAAAATCAGCAACAGCTGAGATTCCAACTTCAGAGGTCCCATGAACTAGCCAGACAAAATTTGGACAAAGCTAAACTTTCGTCTAAAAGGCAGTATGATCGACAGATAAACCCGGTATCATTTGTACCAGGGCAAAAGGTATTACTCAAAAACCCCGTCAGGAAAAACAAACTATCACAAATATGGTTGGGTCACTATGAGGTGTTGTCTGTGAGTGGAGGTGTGAATACAACTATAAGAATAGGTAGGAAGTCAAAAAGGGTGCATAACAACCAATTGAAACCCTTCTACTCCCAAGAAGGTTAAGACAGTCGTTTTCAATTTAATTAATTTAATTTTGAAATCAATATTTAACAGTTTTTCTATTTTCAGACTTAATACAGAGGTGCCCATATAGTTCCTTCAACATCTTTTTTTTTATCATACAATATAAGATTTAGTATTAACAAGTAAGCAAAAACAAGAAAAAAAAAATTTTCCTCTCATAATGAAATTGTTCAATTGTATGTTTTTTGTTATAAACTTAGTAATAGTAATAAGCATAAGCCCCGGGCAGATCCAGAATGAGACCCCTTTCGAGATAGATGCATTGCGGGAAACATCACCTGTGCTATTCGAGGAAATAAATTCAGCTATATTATACAGCGATACGTGGACAATTTTAACAAAGTTCACACCAATGGACTACGGACTAGTGCTTCAGATAGTAGAGAAGTGCGAAAAAATGCTCGAGACATTATGCGAAAGCATACCGGACGAAGATTTTCAACGCCATTGCTACTTGATTATCCAGGAGACAAAGACGAACATTGCCAACCTTCGTCAAACAGCGGACCGTATGAAACAGCTAACGTGCTCAAAACGTCAAAAAAGAGCATTGGAATTCATAGGAGGGTTCTCGAAATGGGCTTTCGGTACAATGGATAGCGAAGATGCTAGGAAGCTCTACCAGCAGCTTGAATTTCTCCATAAACGCGACGCCGAATCATTCCAGCTGGTGCATCGACATATATCTGTGATGAATTCGAACTTCGACAAATTTTTTTTTTTTTTTTTTTTTTTTTTTTTTTTTTTTTTTTGAGCAAATAAATCACTCAACTGACAGAAGAAATCGAAAACATAACCGCAGGAGTTGGAAATCTGACTGAAACTTTTCTTAACTACAGCCAAAACACCAACAAGGAAGTTGCACTGCTGAAAATGAGGAGTGATGCAAATGCGATGACATCAGTAATTACCGCAAAAATAGTAGAGATCCAAAATCGACAAGTTTTGGAGCTCTCCATACTAGATGACTTGTACCAGAGCAGACTTCATCCCTTTATCATGGACATAGGAAACGTTACTGACGCACTAAAGAGCATCGCCTCCAAACAAAGATTTTCTTACCAAAATTTCCTTGGCATATATCAAGCGGCCAGAACATCTGTTTTCACAAACGGAGGAAATCTGTAAGTTAAAATAACTCTTCCACTGCCAGAAAACCTACGCTACAAAATTCATAAAGTGTACCTCTTGCCAACAGCGTTAGATGAGCATTGGGATCTATTACTCGACACCAAGTATGAGTACGTAGCGGAGTCGAGCAACCAGGACCGTTTCATCGTAATGAGCGAAGCAGAGTATTCACGGTGTACACCAATATCCTCAGGAGACACCTTTGAAAGTATTACACTCTGCAGGCACGATAAGCCAATAAGCACATCAGGGTCCACAGAATGCTTGGTAGAACTTCTCCAACACACGGCCACCTCAAAAATAGTATGTAAATACGCCGTAACTCCGATCAGTGAAGGAATATTCCTAAGAATGTCGACACCCAACGAATGGCTGTTCAAACTTAAACATTAAGTTGTTTTTACTTATCAACAACACACCATGATCGAAACTGAGTACAGACAACCTACAGTGGACCATTGGGAATTAATCGAGGAACTCAAGGCTAGATCCAATTTCATCAAGCAGAATCTACTCCGAAACTTCCCTCCTTAAAAATTGGCAATCACAAAAATTTTGCGAATGAGCTGAAGGAGGGGAAGAAGTCCTTGGAGGATTGGAAACAGAGCTGGCATATTCTGGAAGCCAAGCGTAAGACTGCCAACATGGATTGGGAACTGTCAGTTCATCGAGTTTCTATGATGCCTATGGCCTCCTTAGGAGCATTTGCCGCCATTGTTGTGATGTTGATCCGATGCCTTCGAAAAAAAAAGCTAAAAATATTATATCCACCCGAGCCAGAGCACCACCTATCCTGCCCACCTACGAGCTGACGAGCCACAAACCACCAAGAAGACGTGCACCTACATCGCCCCAAGCTGAAACTGAAGTTTTCGGTGTTACTTCTGCCCGGGTGTAAAATGTCATGAAATAAATTAAATTAGTATTTAAAAAAAAAAAAAAAAAAAAAATGAGAGTAATATCTAAAAGTTGAACAATTTGACAATTATTAACAAACACACAAAAAAAAAACAATGAACACTTGTTTAAGACTACAGTATACTATAAGACACAAAATTTAAGATAAATGTAATAAATTCCGAAGATTATACAATTTTCCACAGTTAACTTAAAAAATATTTAAAAATTTTACACATTAATCACATTTAAAGGTTTTTTTTAAGATTATAAAAGCAATTTATTTTTAAAATACAAATATTATTCTTTTTTTTATCATAATATTACCTTATATTTATGTAGCTATATGTTATAAAAAAAAAATATTTAGCCCAATTTTGGTTTGAGAAAAAAAAAAAAGAAATAAATAAATATAAAAGGAAAATTATGTAATTGTGAAATATATTCTTATTTTTATTGTAAATGGCTTAACTTTTAACTCAGTAACTTACATAGGTAGGAAAACATTTGGTATTGAATCTTAAACAGAAGCAACAATAAAAGAAATAAAAACAAAACAAAAAATTATCATTAAAATTTTGTAATAGAAATGTAGCTATTAATATACAGGGTGATTCACGAGCGTTGTGCCAAAAAGCTTGAGCGTGTAGGTTGAGTTGAGACAAGAAAAAAATCGTACGCGATGGGGGGTCTATTCCCCCGTTTAGCCGGGAGGGGCAATTTTCTGAAAAATTGACTTATTTTGTATAAGAAATATTAAAAATCAACGGCTTCGTTTACAACACCGTGTTATACCTTTTTCGAAAGCCAAAAAATTTTTCTTTCATTTTGTTCTTAAATTAAATTGTTTTAACGAATAGTTTAAAAAATATAAATTTTCAAACTCAAAATTTTGAAAAAAAATTTGAAAAAATAATTTTAGAACTAATTTTTTTCAAAATGTTACGTTATTAAGTATAATTTTCGTTCTCAGAATTCAATGCTCCCATTAGTCTTTAATGCAACACTGGAAAATGTATGGCTCTACGACATTTTGTTGCCAAGGTATTCAAAAATAACCGAACCTACTTCTTCACAAAAACAAGAAAATCTAGCCTTACGGGATGGCACAAGTGATCATTTAGCCAATTTTTTTGTGTTTTTGTGAAGAAGTAGGTTCGGTTATTTTTGAATACCTAGGCAACAAAAAGTCGTAGAGCCATACGGTTTAAAGTGTTAGATTAAAGATTAATGGGAGCATTGAAACATGAGAACAAAAATTACACTTAATTACGTAAACTTTTGAAAAAAATTAGTTTTAAAATTATTTTTTCAAATTATTTTTCAAAATTTTGAGTTTGAAAATTTATATTTTTTTAACTATTCGTTAAAACAATTTAATTTAAAACAAAATGGAAGAAAAAGTTTTTGGCTTTCTAAAAAGGTATAACAGGGTGTTGTTAATGAAGCCGTTGATTTTAAATATTTTTTTTTACAAAATAAGTCAATTTTTCAGAAAATTGATCCTCTCGGCTAAACGGGGGGGGGGATAGACCCCCCCCTCCCATACGATTTTTTTCTTGTCTCAACTCAACCTACACGCACTAGCTTTTTGGCACAACGCTCGTGAATCACCCTGTATATAAAGAAAAAAAAAAATCTTATGCTTTGACATCCAAGAAAAATGTTAGCTTGTAATTATTTAAGAAAAATAAATATGATAAATATATTCAACTTTATTGATTGTCATTCAGCTAGTCGCGAGTTCTTCCCAGGTGGGGAGGGATGTTGTAACTGGCAATCCATGCCAGAGGAAGTCGTCGCCCGCTGAACGCACAGGTCGGTGACGTGAAATAAGGCCAAACGAAATAAGGCCAAATTCCGAAAATTTGGCCTTATTTCGTTTTCCAAAACGAAATAAGGCCGAAATTTCAGTTTGGCTTAGTTTCGTTTTCGAAAACGAAATAAGGCCAATTTGGCATTATTTCAATATCAATTTTCACACCTCTAAGATGATACGGTATTGAGGTTCATTATCTATTTTCAAACGCAATGGATTGAAAAGGTATTTATTTGATTGTCTTTCTTTTATGTATTAGAAAAATATTTTCTGTGAAGACAATCAAATAAATACCTTTTCAATCCATTGCGTTTGAAAATAGATAATGAACTCGTTAAAAGCATTTGTTGCGTTTCGTGACCACGCTTGTTGACCAATTTCCGCTTTAATCAAATCAAATGCAGTTATCATGTTTTGTGCGCTCAACAACGGAAGTGCAAACAATTTTTGAAAAATTCTTTGAACATTTTGGTTGTTCCTCATTTTATTTTTTCAAAACTTTAAGCACTTAACAATTAGAACCGTGAACCAAAGCCGAATTCCTAATTTTTTATTTTCGGTCTTATTTCCATTATTTTTTCGCTCTTATTTCTATTAGTGCATGGAAATAAGACCAAATTGGCCTTATTTCGTTTTGGAAAACGAAATAAGGCCAAAATCTGAAATTTGGCCTTATTTCGTTTGGCCTTATTTCACGTCACCGCACAGGTCAACAGCAATACACACCGATTGCTTAATTCATGACATGACAAATGTCTTGAATTGGGTCAATCGAAGTGTAGCAATGCATTTGTGCTGAGTGTTAAAACGTGTCAACGAACTTTCGCTGATAGGTTTGTGGCTCGCGATTGACAGAATGACTCTGCAAAGTTGAGTCTTAATTTAATAACTAAAGTGTGCGGTTGTTTTGAATTTGAATGGCTGGAGCAGTTAACTTATTATTGCTTTGTAAATTACTGTTAGCTGGCAGATTTTTGCTATGCTCATTAATTTTTGTTTTGCTTCTGGTTTAAACAATTTTTATTTCACTTTCTTTCATTTGAATCCTACTTAAGGCGTCCGCATTACAGTTAGTATTGCCTGGTTTGAAAACTATCTTATAATCATATTCCGACAGCTTGTGATGGCATCTTATAAGCCTAGTAGTCGGGTCCTTATCATTGAATACTCCAATCAGAGGTCGGTGATCAGTATATACTGTAAAAGGGCGTCCAAGAAGGTATGTACGAAAATGTTTGCATGCCCACACTATTGCCAAAGTTCTTTTTCTATCGTCGAATATTTTTTTTCAGATTTATTGAGTTGCCGACTTGCATAAGCAACAGGTTTATCTTCACCTACTTTACCCTGGGACAAAACGGTGCCTAATGCTTCGTTGCTGGCATCGGTAGTCAAAAGAAATGGTTGCGTAAAATCTAGATAGATAAGAATAGGCGGTGAGCAAATTGCTTTCTTAAGGAACTTAAAAGATTGCTCACAATCGGGGGACCATTCGAAAATATTTTCTTTCCTCAATAGCTTTGTGATTGGAGCAGCTATTTTTGAGAATTGAGGAATAAATTTCCTGTAATAATTCGTAAGTCCCAGAAATAATTGCACTTGTTTTATTGTTCTAGGTGTTGGAAAATCCTTAACACATTGGGTTTTGGCTGGGTCGGGCGTAGCTCCGGCCTCAGAACACACGTGTGCCAAATATGTCACTTCACGACGTAGAAAATTACATTTCTCAGTGTTTAACTTGAGGTTGTGCTGTCTAAGTTTAGCCAAGACCTTTGAAAATTTATCGTTGTGTTATTCCAAATTTTTACCATACGCAACAATATCATCCAGATACACAAAACAATCAATGCCGTGCAACCCAGTCAGGATGTGATTCATTATCCTTTGAAAAGTTACCGGAGCACCGGTTAGACCAAAAGGCATTCTATTAAATTCGTAATGCCCTGTGCTAGTACTGAACGCGGTTTTCGCTCTATCGGCCGGATCGATCAACACCTGATGGTAGCCGCTTGCCAAATCCAAGGTGGTAAAGAATTGACAGTGACCCAACTGATCAAGGATTTCTTCGATTCTCGGTAAAGGAAATGCATCTATGATGGTGACTTCGTTAAGTTTCCTAAAGTCAACAACTACTCTCCACCGTTTTTGACCTTCAACAGATTTTTGGGTACAATGAGCAGTGGTGAATTCCAAGGAGATTTACTTTCAGAAATTATTTTTTGGTCAAGCATCTCTTGCACTTGCCTTCCAATTTCCATTTTATGTATCTCTGGGGTTCTATATTGCTTAATTTTCATCGGCGCTTGGTCAGATTTGGTGGGTATGTTGTGTACTAACACGGGTGTGTAGCTTAACTGGTCACCCTTTAAAAGAAAAACATCATTAAACTTAATACATAATTCCTCTACGGACTTCTGTTCCTCATTGGTTAAATTTTCATATAATTTTAAGGAGTCTAACAGGAGTTTTATTCTTTTACTGTTATGGTCTTTTGGAAAGTTTGACATAATTTTCCCCCCCGAATTATTATCAGGAATTTTATAATTCTTGAAATTGGAATGGGTAGGTACAAAATGTCTGTCCAAGATATAGTCCTCAGTCGTACAATTTAAAATAGGGACATGAACGTAACTTCCGCTTGCTTTGACAATTGTGTTACCCAAATAGATCCCACTATCAATTTCCTGTGAATGTATCAGCAGTTCATTTGATTTTGAATTTGGGATAAGCAATTTCACAATTGTTCGTATCCGAGCTTAGATCTTACTCTTTACAAAGTTTTCATTAAGTAAGGACATACTCGTAGAAGCCATACTCGAAGGCCAACATTTAAACGGTAATTCATTTAAAACCTCTTCTTTTTTATTGAAGAAAGTTATTCTTTTGGACACTGCGTCGATGATTGTGTGATTCCAAAGGATATCACGACCCAGTATCCCGTCAGCAGGTATATCATTGTCATCGACTATGTTCCATTTTGTAAAGAATTTCTTGGGAAAAAATAAATTGGTTTTAATTGTATCCAATGTTGTGCCTACACCGCCAAATACACGACCCAGTTGCTTTGTTTCTCGGATATTTATAGAGTTTGCATTTTGCACAGAACTTCTTTTAAGTAAGCTCGAGTCTGCCCCTGTATCTACTAGAAGAAGAACCTTTCCGTTCTTAGCTAATGGCATAGGCAGCTCGACAAACACGTCATGCTTACGAAGATTCCTGAATGCATACAATACTTTGTTTTTATCTTCATTCATAGCATACTGAGCAAAACACTTAAAAACCTTGAAAATGAAACGCTTACAATTATCTGCCTAAAAGGTAAAGCAATTGTTCACCTTTGAACAGCACTCACTAAAGACGAAACGAATATTAAGAATAAGCAACCAGAGATCGAACTGACCTAGGTTTACTTTTGCCCCAGATACTGGTGGCCTTGATTTTTGCTTCGTTTTACGAACCGACTCAAAAGTGAAGAAATTTGACTCCTTCGAAACAACATTTAGTTTCTTTTTTTCTTTTTGTGGTTGAAGTTCGTTTGATATATTATGTGCTGATGATGGCATTGGTTTATTTGTTTGCTTTTCAATTGTTTTTTTTTTTGTGTTTGTTTTTGGCGGTGATTGGTTCGTGGAAGGGAAATTTTTTGGGGCACAATTTATTGATTTTAACTGGCCCCTGGACCGTTTCCCGATTGCTCCCTCAGATAATTCTTCTTAGAGAAACAATCGTCTTCCACATGCCCCATCCTAGAACACCACTTGCATTTTACTCTGGGCTTTTGGCTTGTTGTCCGTGTAGCCCGTATTTGCGAGCGGGGACAACTATTTTGACTATGCCCGTAGTCCTCGCAAGTATCGCAATATGGTGTTCTTTTCCAAATACGACAGTCAACATAGGTGTGGTTTTGTTTTCCACAGAATCCACATGTTGCAATTGATTTTGTGGTCCTAGTTGGCTTTCTATTGCTTGGTTGGGGGGAGTCTTGGAAATAAGGTGTGAAGTGCGGTATAGGTGTAATCTGATTATCTATCTGAAAATGAGGTGAAGAATTTTGTGAGTGTGGGGAATACTTCTGTAAGTGTGCCTGCAGAGGCATACTTGGTATCGCTCGAGGTTGTTGTGGTGAGTAGGGGTGTGTAATTTGCGTTAAAAAATTGGCGTGCGGAAATTGAGGTGTTGCCAAAAATGATGCTTGTTGCGCTAGCTCAGCTAATTTTTCAAGATCCTTCTCCGTTGTTGTAAGCATATATTGACGCAAACAGGGATCAAAGAGACCTCTTTTGAATGCCACTACTGCTGAAGAGCTTAGCTCTTTGACGAGACCTATTGATTCGGAGGAATTATAACTCGAATCAATAATTTCTTTCGCCTTTGACTGTAAGCCCAAAAGACGCTTTGCAAAAGAGTGAATATCCTCTGTTGCAAGTTGATGGGATTGTTGAGTGTCTTGCAGTACCAAGTCTAACGTCCTTACAGGTAAGTACGCATTTTTCATCGCTTTTTCCAGGTCTTTCAACGTCTTGGGAGTGTTAGTTCGAATCAGCTCGAATGCATCGCCTGTAAGTCTCGTAGTGAGTAAGGAAACGTAAAGCTCTTTGTCTGCACTTGTCAAGCACTTGAGACCTAGTTGGCACGCATTCAGAAATTCGTACACTCTCGTAGGCAAATCAGGTGCTTGCAGACTTGAGAACTGAGGGATGACACGGGCAACTACCTTGGATATGTTTTCGTACGACATTTTTGCGCTTTTATCTGAAGTTGTGTGACTTACAATTTCTGGTACTTCAATGACCTTAAGAAGCTCCTCTTCCAAATGCTGCTCTTCTTGTTTATTTCCTGGGGTTTGAACTCCCTTACTAACAAGTTTCTTAAGAGGCGTAATTGGCGACGATGTTGAAAACAACGTCAAGAGATTTTTCTGACAAACCGGTGCCGAGGATTGTTCAAGTCTTTCTCTCAAAACTTTCTGTGCTGACAAGCTTTTATTAAGTTCACTAGTCAGCTGGTCTAGTTGACTGTCAGCTTCTTCTGCCGCTTGCTGGAGCTGTTTTTCAAACTCCTTGCGCAAGAATTCACTTTTTTCCAGCTTCTTAGCAAGCTTTTGTAATTCTTTTGTGTGTCGATTTCTTAGATTCTGAACGGCTTTTAAATATTCCGTCAGAATAGCGTCTGTTGTTTTTACAGGCGTAAATCGACCCCACTGAGAACTAAACTGCTCTTTAACTAGACCAAAGACTTCAGAATTTAAAATTTCTTTTAGTTCTGAGAGAAATGTCTTGTTTAATTCCTCGGTTTGGCGCTGGTTGTCTTTTTTTCTTTTTTAAGAGTTTCTAGCTCTTCTATAAGGTCATTAAGTTGAGCCTCAGAAATATTTTCTGCCATAAACTTTTTCCCAAACAAATCAACTTCTTAGTACAAAGAAAATTATATATTATATATTGAAAATTATTCCTTTTGTTTTTGGAAAAAAAAAGGAGAAAGGTAATTTCGATACAAATACTTAAATACTCACCCCTTTTTTTTTTTTTTTTGTATTCCACTTCCACTTATTTGTATCTATATTGATTCAATTTGCAAAGCTTGATTTTCACTTGTATTCGCACAATTTGTATTTTATTTTTAAATTGCTAAGAAAAGTTAACAACAATGGGGTACAAATTCCTTGATATTTTTTCGGTAAAAACTTGCAAAGATTTATTTTCACTTTTAATCGCACACGTTATTTTAATTTTTTTTTAAAGGTTCGCGAACCGGCTGCGCCAATGTTATCTTCTTCAAATTCAAAACAACCGCACACTTTAGCTATTAAATTAAGACTCAACTTTGCAGAGTCATTCCGTCAATCGCGAGCCACAAACCTATCAGCGAAAGTTCGTTGGCACGTTTTAACACTCAGCACAAATGCATTGCTACACTTCGATTCGAATTAAGCAAGCGGTGTGTATTGCTGTTGACCTGTGCGTTCAACGCGCGACGACTTCCTCTGGCATGGATTGCCAGTTACAACAATTTATCGATAGTTCATCAACTATATACGGCGCGTTTTCGACCGGAGGCCCTGAAGTGATCATGTGACCGCGCGCTCTCCGCCCTCTATCTCGAAAACGGTTCACCGTATACAAAAATTTTTTAAACAAAATTTGTAGAGAATTTTGTATTCTACAATGTTGATAATAAAAACAAATAGCAAAAAACCCATAGGAAATGAGATATTTACAAGAAAAAGCGCAAAAAACCGATTTTTGTGACCTTTGACCTTGAAATTTAATAGTTGCGTACACCCTACCATATGTAGGTTTTGAGACAACTTTAAGGGTGTTAATATACAAGTATTTACAGACTTACAGCTGGGTATCTCGAATTCCGAGATTCTTACCAAATTTAAGCTTAAATGACTGGACTATTACAAGTATTTTTGTTCATGAGTATGATGAAAAGTGAATAACAACACATTTCAAACTAACAAGATCGAGTATACCTTCCAACCGAGTTTAAGCGAGTTTGAACAAAACGAATAAAGTGTTCATGATCAAAATATTCACGATCAATGCGATCGATCGCGATCGTTCGAGTACTCGCTGTGTAAAATGTGTATTCGTTGTTGGTATTTAAAGCATTCTGTTTCTTGTGTTATTGGGTTTGGTTTTTGTATTTAAGTTACTTTTACCATTAGGGGCAGATCGGTGTCGATTGACTTTGCTTCATGATTCAATATACTTAGTTTGCGTATGCAAATAAGGCATTATTATGAGGAAAAAAAATAGTAATAATGTTAATAGTCAGAATGATTTTTGTTTTTATTAAATTTAAAAAAGCACATAAAATTAAAAAAGTAATTAAAACCAAATAAAATAAAAATTAAAGGAAAAAGTTGTCCAGATTATAAAAAAAACCATATCAATTTTCAGAATTTCGTTTCTGTCACTCGTTGATACACTAACTTCATTACTTGTGCTTTGCATAGATCGTCTACAAAAATAATTGTGTCTCAAAAGATTTGTTGTTGATTTTGATACACATTTCACGATTTCTTTACATGATCTTCATGCCACAGTGTTGGGTATTGTCTCACCGTTTTCGTTCTTCACTTCACCAAATGTTTTCCAGGCCTTACTTCAGCAGTTGCGTTTATCACGAATGGAATAAACATGTTCAATTAATCTTAAATAAATAAAATTATCATCCATTTTTTTTTTAATTTAACACACAAAATAGAAATCAATCAAAGAAGGGGGACTTCACACACCCTAGTTTTTCGCTTAGGTAATTGAAATTTTTTATTCACAACCTTGCACTTTCAACCTAGATTTATATAAAAATGTTATGTAACTAGTTCTTCTACAAACAAAAGAAATATTCCTTTGAAAACAATTATTGGAACACCCGTAAAATCGAACTACTAAAATTACTAACAAACTGTACCTGGGCAATTTTAACCTGCATCTACCATAAATGAATAATCGTAAGTAAAAAATTGACTTCACTGGAATGCATTCACCAACCGCGAATGTTGACCATCTTTCGTTGCATAATTACCTACATCCTTTGCCTACCTAGCCACCTACGTATTCATACATCTTTCCAAAATATTAAACCCTATTAAGCTCTATTTTCTGCGAATACAAAACATTACCCTTAAAATACAACAGCTATAAAGATAATAAAATAGGTAGCGCCAGCAGTTCAGCCAGTTTCCTTTGTCCACGCATTGCTTGGGAGTACGCGCTTTGTTCACGATCAAAACGATCAGTACCTAGGTCTTTTTTCGAGTACTCGAAACTGGTTACAACTGTTTGCGAATAATTTTGTTCGTGGGTATGAAAGTCAGAAGATACTCATGAGCACGGACCAATATACAGACCGAGAACTCGTACTCCTCTTGCCTGAAACACCCTGTTCCTGTCTGTGAATACGTGTACATATCCCTCTGTGCATTTTGTAATGGCAACTATACCTGCGTATGCCATTTATTTTGTAGGTGTGTTTGCTAAATGGGTTTTAAAAGCAATGGAGAGCGTCACACTCTCAAAATAAATGGCATATCAGCTGATTTTCAGCTTGTCGGCAAAAAGAGAAACCATACAGTGAGTTGGCGGTCTGTATCTAATTGGTCCGTGCTCATGAGTTCGATCAGTTCGTTTGTCTTTATTCGTGATTGTTTTTAATCATGAACAAAATGACTTATGAGCATGGAAGCAAAACGATCGAGTATGAACGATCAAACAGAAAAAATCGCAGTGTTCGAATTTATTCGAACATGCTCATTTAAATCTCTGGTACCTACATGGATTCAAGTCACACACTATAAGAGATCCATTCGTAGGTACCTACATAATATGTATACATATTTGGTGTAGGTATTTAGAAACATATATTATATTCTCTTCAAAGTTTCGCAGGCGAAATAAGCATGACACAGAAGAATCTTTATAAGATCAACAAAATCATGACAAACACGGAAACAATAACAAGGACAACATCTATGCATCGTAATAGCAACAAAAATTAAGCGGTATCCGCGAGTGGCGCGGCTCCAGGATATTCGTAATCCCTTATGTCCCTTTTTGCGGACCAGTCATAATTCCGATGCAAAACCATCATCAGAGCGCAAAAAATCAACAAGTGCAACAACAAAATAGCGGGTGAACATTAAAACGATTGATCTTAGGTGACAACCAACTGTATCCGCGAGCGGCGCCGGCGCGGCGGCGGCAGGATATTGTTCATCTTTGACCTTCATAACAACCACATGAGCATGTCCGTGAAGTTAGCATAACAAATGTCAGCATCTCAACTTTTTTTTGGAGTTCTTGTCGCATGCACATGAGTTCTATAGTTAATGATAGTTTTAAAAAATAGTTCTGCATGATTTCACTGAAAAAAATTGATTTAAAAAAGTGAGATGCCAACTTCACGCCAGCATATCATTTCTCGAAAAATCATATATAAATATTTTTTTCGGGTGTATGAGTTCCTCATACCTAAATAAAATAGTTTTGTGAAATTCAGACAGAAAAAAATAAAAAAAAAAAATTAAATTTCCATAAAAAAAATTACATGTATGCCCAAAGAGCTAGGTAACCCAAATTGTGATGGTAAATTTTATTTTTTTGATTTAAACGACTTGCCTGAATATGTTTCCAATAAAATCCTCAATTATTTTACTTCTAACACTATTCTAACGGAAGTTACGAATTTTTTTCTAATTTTTAAGTTGCTTTTTCACGAATTTTTGGTAAATGACCTTGGGATGCTGGCTTTTTTTAGGAGTTCCAGCTCATTTATCGAATTCAACATATAGATATAATGTGTTTACAAAATAATCCGTGAATTTCCCGTTTCTAACGCTTTTCTAAAAAAAAATATGATTTTTTTTTATAATTTTTAGAGAGCTTTTTCACTACTTTTGGTAAATGACCTTGGGATGCTGGCTTTTTTTTAGGACTTCCAGCTCATTTATCGATTTCAACATATAGATATAATGTGTTTACAAAATAATCCGTGAAGTTACCGTTTCTAACGCTTTTCTAACAAAAAATATGATTTTTTTTATAATTTTTAGAGCGCTTTTGGTAAATGACCTTGGAATACTGGCTTTTTTTAGGAGTTCCAGCTCATTTATCGATTTCAACATATAGATATAATGTGTTTACAAATTTCCCGTTTCTAACGCTTTTCTAACAAAAAATATGATTTTTTTTATAATTTTTGGGCGCTTTTTCACGACTTTTGGTAAATGACCTTGGGATGCTGGCTTTTTTTAGGAGTTCCAGCTCATTTATCGATTTCAACATATAGATATAATGTGTTTACAAAATAATCCGTGAAGTTCCCGTTTCTAACGCTTTTCTAACAAAAAATATGATTTTTTTTATAATTTTTAGAGCGCTTTTTCACGACTTTTGGTAAATGACCTTGGGATGCTGGCTTTTTTTCTGAGTTCCAGCTCATTTATCGATTTTAACATATAGATATAATGTGTTTACAAAATAATCCGTGAAGTTCCCGTTTATTACGCTTTTCTAACAAAAAATATGATTTTTTTTTATAATTTTTAGAGCGCTTTTTCACGACTTTTGGTAAATGACCTTGGGATGCTGGCTTTTTTTAGGAGTTCCAGCTCATTTATCGATTTCAACATATAGATATAATGTGTGAAAAAGCAAATAGATGTCAAGTGGTCGTATCGGTTTTTTTTTTTTCACCTATTTATTTATTCCCAAAAACAATATACAAAACTGTGAAAAAAGGGCGAATTTGTATTGTGGTATGAATGTAATATTTTTTGATAGAACTTCTAAAATAAGAACCTGCTACAGGAGAGGAACCCAAAAAAAAATTACAATAAGTCTACCGGTAAAGAAAAAACAGCGCATACTTAAATGATATTTTGCTGTCTCCTTTTTACTTGCGATTATAGGTACTATAAGGCAAGTTATGCATTCGTAAAAAAAAAAAAAATTTTTTTTGACAATCAAACATAACATTACGATGATAGAGAAGCCTAAAAAAGTGGGTCCGACAATTCTGTCTGTCTGTCTGTCTGTCTGTCTGTCTGTCTGTCTGTCTGTCTGTCTGTCTGTCCGTATGTCTGTCTGTATAGTTACCTACAGCCTAAACGGCTGCACCGATTTGCTTCAAACTTGGTACATAGTATTATTATGACGTCCTACAGAGGGGTTTTTGGAATTAGCATTCTAGCTCCAAAACTAACGGTACCTGCCATACGATTTTTTGTGAAAAATAATTTTTTCTCAAAAACGGCTCCTACGATTTTGATAAAACTTTCTGAATTGTGTTTTCTGTGCAAACTTTATGTTTTGGTTGGAATAGATTTTTCAGGAAAAGTCTTATAACGGTACCTCCCATAGGACCGGTTTTTTTAAATCCGATTTTCTCGTAAGACACTTGACGGATTTCAATGAATTTTTTAATGTAGAAGCCCTCTTATAAAGGAAATAATATAATTTGGAAAATTTTTCAAAAAAATTTTTTTTGAATTTTTTAAAAAAGTTTCAAAATTTTTTTTTAATTTTAGTTTTTTCCAAAAACAGTTAAATTTATATTTTTTTAATTTTATTTTTCTGATAAAAACTACAAAGTGCTAGAAGTTGGCATACTCAAAAAAAATTTGAAATATATTTTCGAAAAGTTTTTCAAAAAAAAACAGTTTTTTGAAAAAACTGGTATAACGATTTTGAAAAAAATTTTCGCAAAAATTCAAAAACGTAAAAGAAACATGATGGCTTACTTCATTTTCTCCAAAAAACGTTTTAGGTATTGATTTTTAAGTGATTTATAAAATTTCATATGATTTTTTCAACGCTTTTTTCCCAAAATCTCAAGCACCCAAGACCATTTTAACACATTAGAGCAAGTTCGTACGACCCAGTCGTGCACTTTATTTCCCTTTGACATGATACACATAAATCTAGACATAATACCTTGTACTTTAATTGTACAAGCAATATTGATTTAAACAAGACATAATTTATTATTATATGTATTGCTGACGAAGTGTTTCGTATACCATTCCATACTTTAGGAAAGCACATACTTTTTTCATAACTTTTTTACTTGCGACTAGGTACTATAATAAGGCAAGTTATGGATTCGTGAAGAAAGAAATTGATTTTCTCAAAAACGGCTCCAACGATTTTAATAAAACTTTCAGAATGCTATTTTTTAAGACAGTCTACTATACATCCGATTTCAATAAAATTTTGGCCACAGGAAGTCATTCATAATTTTATTAATATGGCATTTAAAATTTGTCAAAAACTTTTTTTTTTTTTTTGATTTTTCATAAGGTAATGGAATTTATTTAATTTCTTAGCATTCAAATAATAAAATATTTGAATAAAAATTTCTGTAAACAAACTAGCTGACCCGGTGAACTCCGTACCGCCTCGTTTTTACTTGCGATTATAGTTACTGTAAGGCAAGTTATGCGTTCATAAAGAAATCAAAAACACAGTTGTCTATAAAGTCGGCTTACGGACGATAATTTTACGTGATAACCAGTTCACAAAACACTTCATGTATATAGGTATCTCTCCAACCACCACCCACCCAACCTACCTACAACCACCCACCATTTTTTAATTTTTTTCACCCCTTAAACACCAACCTATAACCACCCACATACAACCACAAACCAACAGCCCACCATTTTTGAAATTTTTTTCCTCCTTCCCCACACAGTAAATCCCCCCTTCCACTACCACTACCAATCAATCACACCACCTACAACCAACCACCCGCTATTTTTGACAATTCCACCAAAAATTCTAACAATCAAACATGACATAATTATAGAGAAGTCGACAAAAGTGGGTCCGACAATTCTGTCTATCTGTCTGTCTATCTGTCTGTCTATCTGTCTGTCTATCTGTCTGTCTATCTGTCTGTCTATCTGTCTGTCTATCTGTCTGTCTATCTGTCTGTCTATCTGTCTGTCTATCTGTCTGTCTATCTGTCTGTCTATCTGTCTGTCTATCTGTCTGTCTATCTGTCTGTCTATCTGTCTGTCTATCTGTCTGTCTATCTGTCTGTCTATCTGTCTGTCTATCTGTCTGTCTATCTGTCTGTCTGTCCGCCTGTCTGTCTGTCTGTCTGCCTGCCTGTCTGTATGTCTGTCTGTCCGTGTGTACTTATGTCTGTTTGCATAGTTACCTACAGCCTAAACGGCTTGACCGATTTGTACAAAGCATTATTATGACGTCCTACAAAGGGGTTTTTGGAATTAGCATTCCAGCTCTAAAACTAACGGTACCTGCCATACGCTTTTTAGTGAAAAAATAATTTTTCTCAAAAACGGCTCCTACGGTTTTGATAAAACTTTCTCAATAATGTTTTCTGTGCAAACTTTATGTTTTGGTTTTAATAGATTTTTCAGGAAAAGTCTTATAACGGTACCTCCCATAGGACCGGTTTTTTTAAATCAGATTTTATCGTAAACCACTTAACGGATTTCGATGAAATTTTTAATGTAGAAGCCTCTTTAAAGACAAAAGAATATTAATTTTTAAATTTTTGAAAAAAAGTTTTTTTTTTGTTTTTTAAAAAAACATTTAAATTTTTTTCAAAAACTTTTCAAGGTATTTTTTAAAATTTTATTTGTCTTATAAAAATTAAAAAGTGACAAAAGTTGGCATACTCAAAAAAAATTTGGAATATATTTTGGAAAAGTTTTTCAAAAAAAACTGTTTTTTGATATGGCTTACTTCATTTTTTCCAAAAAACGTTTTAACTATTGATTTTTAAGTGATCAATAAAATTTCATACACTTAGGTTTTTCCCTGATTTTTTGTTTCCAACATCTCAAACCCCAAGAACACTGTCTCACATTAGAGCAAGTTTGTCCGACCCAGTCATGCACTTTATTTTTTGAATATTTTCGAAATTTCCAAATTTTTCGTTTAACTATTTACAATGTAGATACGCCTCAGCTAAAGACGTATGTACAATACCAGGCTGGAGAAATCAAACTCTTCCAGTAAATTAATATCAGTTGAATTATCAAAAATTGACGCGTTTGATGTACCATCTACCATCTCTTACCACCAACCATCTTCTGCGATCTACAGTCTTCCACAATCTTTTACCATCTTCTACCATCCACCATCTTTTACCATTTACCACCTTCCACCATATACCATCGACCTGTCTTTGTATTCCTTCTTGTTCGCACATGTTAAATTATTATAAGGGTATTCATATTCCTTTGAGTGCGTGTGCATAGTAAAAAAAAAACCATCTTCTATCATCTATCATCTGCAACCTTCTACCATTTAGAATTTTCTACCATCTACCATCTTGTTCTATCTACCATCTGCTACTATCAAAATTCTTCTATATCATCTACCATTTCCTGCCATCTTCCATCTTCAAACATATAAAAACTTCTGCCATTTACCACTTTCTACGATTTACGATCTTCTACATAAGTACCATCTTCTTCTTTCAACTATCTTCTACAATCTACCTTCTTATATAATCTTCCATCTCCTGCTATCTACCAACTACCATCTTTTACTATCAACTATCTTCTACCATCTGCTACCATCTACCATCTTCTATACCGTCTACGACTTTCTTTTATTTACCATTTTCTACCATCGACCATCTTACAATCTACTGTCTTCTACCATCTTCCTCTATCAACTTTTTTCTACTATCTTCTACCATCTTCTAACATCAACCATCTTCTACCATCTAGCATCTTTTACCTTCTTCCATCTTGAATCTTCTCCCATCTACCATCTTGTTCTATCTACCATCTACCATCTACCATCTTCTACCATCAACCATCTTCTACCATTTTGCATCTTCCTACTATCTTTTACCATTTATTTCTTTGAAAATTTTTTTCTTTAGAAAGCTTTTTGATGTTAAGGTTTCCTAGAATACATACACATACATACATATGTATGTATGTACATCATTTAAATGAAATTTGTAGCGTTCAAAAATATAACACATATTTTGTTTGTGTATTTAACTATATTTTGTACTTGAAAACAAAAAACAATATACTAATATATCAAATTCTGACTGATTAATATTTCAAATAATTGACACTTTTACACTCCTTATTTTTTTTTTTTTTTTTACGCAAGGTAGGTAGTTTTAATTTTTTTTTACTTATAATTAATTTTTTTTCACCGTTTACACCTTCCCTGAACTTCCACAAATATTTCAAGATCAAAATTTCCAAAATTGGTCCAGCCATTCTCGAGTTTTAGCGCTTCAAACGAACAGCAATTGATTTTTTATATATATAGATTTTTAATGCTTTGATTTTTCAAAGCAAATTGTATTAAAAATAAAATGCACGACTGGGTCGCACGAACTTGCTCTAATGCGTGACAGTGATCTAGGGGCTTGAGATTTTGATAAAAATAAACTTTTCAAAATTCTTAAATAAATACTTAAATTAATTTGAGCTGCAAAAAAAGTACGTCATTTTATTTCTTGTATAAATTTAAATTTGTGAGAATAAATTTATAAAAATCTGTGGACCGGTTTTTGAGAAAAAAAGTTTTTTTTTGAAAACTTTTTGAAAAAAAATTTCTAAAAAAAAATCAAAAACACCAGAGCATAGATATTCAGCAAATACATTCATATTAAATTTTTAGAAAAAAATTGATAAACCGTTTTATCCTGAACTGAACTAAATTTAAGGATTTTTTTGTGTTTGTTATTGTGATATTGAAAAAAATAATCACCGATGAAGAATTTAATAAAAAAAATTTTATTTCAAGAAATATTGGACAATGTTAGTATTTGTGGTTACAGTTCTATATTTTATGAGAAAAAATCCGTAGCGGGCGGCCACAGAGACTATACCCTATGTCAGACTAACTAGAGGGATTTCGGCGATCTTTAAATTTTATACTTTTTTCCGTAGCTAGCTCTCCGGATATAAGACCCGTCATTATTTGTTTTAAATTTTGCGCAATTATGATTTCATGTTTTTTTCTCAAATCTCAAGCTCCACTTTGCTTTGTTCAATTTAATTTTTTTATTATTTTTAGTTCAATATTCTGAAAATGATATAGGTATAATGTATTTAAGTAGGTATTAAATTTGTTGTGCACATGTAATATACAAATTTCTGAACTTTGAATGTCATTTTCTCAATAATATATCTAGAAACCTGTGTGCGATACGCGAAGTATCTATCTATACATATAAAAATGAGTTTGATTTATGTTTGATAATTTATATCTCGAGTTTGACAATACCGAATTTGATGATTCTTTTTTTGCTGGAAAGGTATTTATTTGCACCAGGTTTTTGTGTAAAAAAAATAATAAAATGTATGTTACGTATGTTGCATATGTTGCAAAATGCACTTGCCACCATGCAATAAACTATTCAGCAAATTCAATAATTGATCATAACTGAAAAGTATCCATCTGCTGCAGAATTTTCAAAGCAGCTGTTGGATATTGGAAATGGAAAAATGCCCTTTGATAGTTCAAATGGCCAAATAAAACTGCCAACAAATTTCTTTTGTATAAGAAATTCAAAGAAAGAATTGGTTCTTGCTGTAAAAAAGTTAAAGAACAATCTAATTGAAGCTACGATTCTTAGTGGCAAATATAAAGGGGAAGATGTTTTGATCCCTATAGAATTCCAATGATTCCATCTGATTTTACATTTGATTTTAAACGTCTTCAATTTCCTATTCGCCTTGATTTTGCCATCACTATAAATAAAGCCCAAGGTCAGTATTTGAAAATTTGCGGTATTGATTTAGACTATCCGGTGTTTTCTCATGGTCAACTGTATTCTGTATGTATGTTGGGTGTTCTAGAGTAGGGAAACCGACAGCACTTTTTATTTAAGTAAAAGATGGTAATACAAAAAATGTTGTTTATAAGGAAGCATTAGAAAATAAAATGCACGACTGGGTCGCGCGAACTTGCTCTTATGATAAGCAATTGCGTAGTGGCTGAAAATTCTTTTATTTTTTAAATTAGTTTAAGGGTTTTCTCGGAAAAACTAAGTATGCAATAAAATTTCAAAGCTATACTTCAATCTAGGAAAAAAAAAATATTGAAAATCGTTCGACCAGTTTTTTTTTAAAAAGGTTATTTTTGTAAAACTTTTTCAAAAAATATTTTAAAATTTATTTTAGTATGCAAATATATGGCAATCTGTAGTCTACATTTTAAAAATAATTAAAAAAAAATCAAAATACCCGTTTCCAACATATTTCGAAAACCAAAAATTTGTTTGAAAAAATTATAAAAAATCAAAAAACTAAGTTTTTGAAAATTTTAAAATGCCTTATTAATAAAATTTTGAATGACTTCCTGTGGCGAAAATTTTATTGAAATCGAATGTACAATTTACGAGAAAATTTGATTTGAAAATACTAGTTCTATGAGAGGTACCGTTATTAGACAAATTTTGAAAAAAAAAATTTCTAACCAAAAGATAGACTGTCTTGCAAAAACAGCATTCTGAAAGTTTTATCAAAATCGTTAGAGCCGTTTTTGAGAAAATCAATTTTTGTCTTCAAGATTGTATGGCAGGTGCCGTTATTTTTGGACCTAGAGCAAAAATAAAAAATAGGTTCCGAGGAACGGCCAAATAAATCCTAAATACCAAATTTGAAGCAAATCGGCCCATCCCTTCAGCCTCCAGAGTCGCGAACAGACAGACGGACAGACAGACGGACGGAATTCCCAGACCCACTTTTTTCGACTTCTCCATCATCGTAATGTCATGTGTGATTGTTATCTCATTTTTTTTTTTTTCTGCACGAATCCATAACTTGCCTTATAGTACCTATAATCGCAAGAAAATATGTTAGACATTTTAAAAATGCATTTTATTCAAATATTTTCTTTCTGCTCCCTTAAGTTTAAGCATTTCTCCAGCCTGACGAATTGAAAAATTTTACGTCTTTTTTTATTGGGAAATCTGCTCAGCGAAGTGGACATGGGTTGAGACAACAAACAGACAATTATTGGAATTGTGATGATTTGTTAATCGTCATGGCGAAGGCAAGATGAATTGGGAACTGAATTCTTTTGAACTCAAAGGGCATATCTGTTGGGATAATTGGAATACTCGGAATGAGAACTAACTCTAAGTTTTCCTTTGAGTATGGTCGCGGACATCACATTACTCATCAGTTTTCTTATCACCAAGCGCGTTCCATTGCATAGTTTTGGTTGTTTTAGATTTCGAAGCTGATGACTACCGAGCCCGCCTTCAATTGTAAATTGTGCTGTGGTAAGTCAGGTACATTTCGTTTGTTACTCAGTCAATAGATTTGAATGAATGCAGAGTACCAACGATTTGATTCTGAATTTAAAAAACGAATTTAATTTAATTTATGGCGCAGTCGCGCCATAATGCCCACACACTTTCTGCGCCATATTACACAAAATGCACTTATTCACAACACATAAAAAAAAAAAAAAACAAAAACTTCTTTTAAATTATTTCTTGTTGCGCAATACAACCAAAACTGTACTCTTCATTCCACTATTCACAACAAACACGTGCGCTGTATACTTACCGAGATACACAAAGTCAAACACAAAGCAAAATTATATTATACCACTCAGAACCGGTTTGTTTTTTTGTTCTGTTTCTTGCACAAACAAGGCTTCTCGACTCGACTTGAGGTGTTAACTGGCCACGTGTTCGGCAATGACTGAAGTTTTTGCATTGTGTCTACTTTAATTAGAATATTCGAAGTGTGGTATTTGCGAGGTGCGCCATGATGCCCACTGCGCCATAATGCCCTGACTTACCCTACCTAAATATCTTACTTCCCTCCAAAGTTTTATAAGAAAAAATACAAACTCATAAATAAAATAAAAATAAACTTACCTATCAACCGACCCCACCCACACAATCATTTTTTCTTCTTTTTTGTGTGATCCCTTTAAGACAAGCTATCCCGACGCCCTGCTATTAAGCAATAAAGTTGTGAAAAAAAATCTATACTCGCATGACAAAACGATCCTTTTTTTTCATTTTTTCATATTCAACTTACCTACATCTCGCGGTCCTTCGCACTTAAGAAATGTATTAAAATTAACTCTCTTTCCCACTCATGATAAGAACGTTTTTAAATGTTGCGACTTGCGAAGGATATCTGCGTTACTGCTGGAACACAATGGAGCCGGAGCCGGAACCGCAGCCGCAGCCGTATCGCATGTCAAAATATTGAATACACACGAATTCAATGTTGTGAACACAACGAGACGGATCCGCAACCGCAAACCGCCAACTTTTAATAAATACGTGCGTATTTTTGACATTCCATAAAAAAAAAAAAGAGCAACGTGCTAATAAAGTCCTTTTAGAAATTAGGTCAGGTAATTAAAAATTTATTGAAAAGACTATACATGGTGCGATATATGTTTTATCATCTTTTATATTCATATATATGTATGTTTCTCAGTGGAAATTGTAAAAAAAACGTGGAGTACGTACGACTCCATTGTGGGCACTTCTAATTAGGTACGTACGGCATGCGGTACGGTTGCGGCTGCGGTTCCGGCAGCGTTTTTCTATTGTGTTCCAGCAGTTATTATGATTTATAGTTTGGACCTATTGACAATTTTAGGGTTGAAACTCATTTTCACACAATTTTGCTCTTATGGTAGGTACTTATCACATATAAAATTGTTTTTATTAAGAAAAAACTTAATTCTTACCTTCTTCCAGAGAAATGTATTTTTTTTCTCTTCCAACCAATATCAACTGTAACTGTGTAACTGAAACGCCAGCTCATTACATTCCGATCTTGGCAACATTGTCATGAATAAATAATAAACCGTGTGAATAAAATAAAAAATTTGAGAGAGTGTACGCGATAATTTAGAGGTGCTTTTAAGGGTTGAATATTGTGGTGTAAAATAGGATCTTTGTTGGTCGAAGTTGAGAAGAGTGGTTTAGGACGAGAGTCTGCAGCCGAGACATATCGAGTTGGGCTGGAAAACAAGGTATTTTTATTGCAAATAAGCATTGAAAATTTGAAATTAAAAGAAAGAAAATCTAACCTTGTTATTAAAATAAACGGTATCCGTAAAAACACTCAAGAGAATTTTAAAAGAGCATTTTTATATTAAAAATAAGAAAAGGAAAACCAATTTGGGGACAAATCGCGTTTTTTGTTGTTGTTTCATGTTTACATCCGTAGCTGTCAAAAATTTAAGATTTTCCTCTGTAGCTCCCACAACGCCATCTGCCAACCCCAACAAGTAGTGATTTTTAACTCATCTTTAAGAAAAAATTCAACAGAGACGTTATACAGAAATGGCAATAACAATTGAAATATTATCAAAACTCCTTAAAGAGCAAAAAGATGTTATTGCTAAAGAAATAGATGAGGCAACAAAAAAGTGATTAAGAACACAGACGAAAAAGTAGGAATTATATCCGAAAAAGTTGCTAAGCTGGAAAAAATCGTGGAAATGCAATCAACCTCCATTTCTAACCAAAATGTTCGTTTCGAAGAGCAGGAAAGAAAAATAACGCAACTGGAAATAGAGATGAGGAGAAAAAATTTAATAATGTTTAAAGTACAGGAAACGGAAGAAAATTCCATTCCTGCAGAATATCAACGCACACACAGGAATGGTTGGGAGTGTAAGTCACAGGCCCGGCCCCGCTTGGAGCTGTTGTGCCAACAATTTATTTTTTTATTTTTTAGTACTTAAAATTAAATTTCAAAACACGTATTATAATATTGTACCAACCTACCTAAACTGCAATGATTGGGATATCGCCTTTGATACTCTACATGAGTTTTTAAATAATACAGCTTTAGAAAATATTATGCTTGTTGGGGACTTAAATGCGCGGATAGGAGATATGCAAATAAAAACTCATTTTATCAGTCTAAATAACTCCGAAATCCTTATGAAAAGAAATTCAAAAGATAAAGTAATCAACAGGAATGGGCGGCAAATAATAGAAATGTGTCAAGAACATGATCTGTTTATACTCAATGGGACTTGCAAGCATGATGCTGAAGGAAGTTTTACTTTTATAGGTGGTCCAGGGAAATCTGTTATTGACATATGTGCTGTATGTCAAAATTGGTCGCAAAAAATTTGCGCCTTCAATATTGAGACACACATTTATTCTGAGTATATGCCACTAGTTATCGAATTCTTCTACAATAACATTGCTGAACATTCTTCCATCCCACTCCCAACAAAATTATTCTGGAATGAAAAAAATAAAGACCTTTATCAAGTAAAAGTACGGAACGAAATCCAAATAAAATGCACGACTGGGTCGCACGTACTTGCTCTGTTGGTGCAATAGTACGATGAAAACAAACTTTTCGATCAATAAGAACAATTCATTTTTGAAAAATTTCGTAAAAACCAAAAAAAATTGGCTAAAACTGGAAAACTCGATATACGGGAGGTAACGTTAAGAAACCTTTAATATTTAAAATTAAGACGTTATCTTTTGGGTGTTATAAATGATACAAATGTCCACGTATGGGTTATGGCCTAATTAATAATACCTACTGTTAAAAGCAATTTCCGCTATTATCATGTATAGCCAAAAACTAAAAATGTAGTTTTCCTTGAAGTATTCTATATATGTTACATACAAAGTTTCATAAAAATCGGGGGAGCCTTTTTTGAGTTAATTAGAAAAAATGAAAAAAATGGGCAAAATCTAGTGGCTCTTTGTATAGGAGCCACCATTTAAAAAAAAGAAACTGAAAAAAAATCAATGCCATCTGATAGGAAGCTGTAAGGAACTATACGAAACAAAGTTTGAGTGAATTCGATGCAACCGTTGACAACTTATGGCCAAAAAAAAAAAACCTCGACAACCGTTTTCCTTCAAACTACTATATATCAAGTTTGAAGAAAATCCGTCAAGCCGTTTAGGCTGTAGCATGACGTGAAAAAGCGCACATCCGCACATCCGCACATCCGCACATCCGCACATCCGCACAGACGCACAGACGCATAGACGCAGAGACAGACCGACGGACGGTATGGCGAAAACCACTTTTTTGGGCTTCTCTATCATTGTAATGTCATGTTTGATTAAAACCTCGATTTTTTTTTTCTGCACGAAACCAATACTTGCCCTATAGAGCAAGTAAAAAGTTTAGTAGTTCTTACAGACCCAACATCCCTAACTAAAAAGACAGATGTGTTAACTGGTATAATCCAGAAAGCATCTTATAAAAGACCAATACAAAAAAACAATAGCTACAGGCAAAAATGGTTTGACTACGAATGTCTGGCAGCGAAAAATTTGTCTTTTTCCCTGCTTAAGAAAATAAGAAACTCTAAAAATACTAACGAAGCAGCATTAAACGAGTATGTAAATGCAAACAGCGCATACAAACAACTTTGTAGAAGGAAGAGTGTAGACTTTTTTAAAAATATGGCACTTGAACTAGCATCGACAACAGATAGCAAGGGTTTTTGGGGCAAATTAAAACAAGTAAAAGGTACCGGCTTCATTTGTGGATCACACTTGAATGCGTCAATTCTAGCGAGGTATTTTATGATTTTATTAAACCCTTCCTCCACAGTGCTTAGCATTCAATATGCGGAGCCATTTATTGAAAACGAATTGCTAGACCATGCAATAACCCTGTTGGAGCTTGAACAAGCTCTCTCAAATTCAAAAAACAATAAAGCTCCCGGTCCAGACCGTATTTCAAACGAGTTCTATAAATACACACCGCCAGAATTCAAAGACCAGCTGCTTCTATTATTTAATAATATTTTTGAAACCGGAAATGTGCCGCAAACATTCAAAGATGCAATTATTTACCCAGTTTTTAAAAAGGGTGATGTGAATATTACAAGCAATTATAGAGGGATTTCCTTTATGAATTCAATCGCGAAAATATTCTCCAACATACTATTGCTCCGTATAAATGCATGGGTTGCAAGATATAACATTTTGAGTGAGTTTCAAGCAGGCTTTCGAAAGGGCTATTCTACCGTTGACAACATTTTCAGCCTAACTACGATAGCCAACTACTTCATGAGAAATGAAAAAAAGCTTTACCTATTTTTCGTAGATTTCAAGGCTGCATTTGATTCAATTGATCGTAATGCACTGTTTTACAAACTCTCGCAGAATGGATTGTCTACAAAAATGTTAAGGACATTAAAAAATATGTACTCAAATACAAGGCAGGTTGTGTGGGATGGAGCAGGTTTGTCTGACTGGTTTGAGACATTTTCAGGGGTAAGGCAAGGTTGTGTCCTCAGTACCATACTCTTCGCAATTTTCCTTGATGATATAAAAGATTACCTCCCAGCAGGGATAGAAATCGCAGGAATAGCTATAAGAGTGCTTCTCTTTGCAGATGACATAGTGTTGTTAGCTCAGTCCCCTCATAGCTTGCAACTGATGATAAATAAGTTAAGCTCATTTTGTAAAACGTGGAATCTTACTATCAACTTGGAAAAATCAAAAATCATGATTGTGCAAAAGAGACAGCTGAAGCGGAGTATTAACGAGAAATGGTTCCTTGATCAGCAGGAGGTCGAAATTGTATCGGAGTATAGGTACCTAGGGGTTACTTTGCAATCAAATATGAAGCTAGAGTCACACTTAGAAAATAAACTAAAAGCGGCAAAAGGTTTAATAAATGCTTCTTAGCAAGAGATTATAAATAATAAAGATATACCATCATCGGCTAAGTACAGAGTCTATGAGGCAGTGATGCGCTCAGTAATGTGCTATAGTTGCCAAATATGGGGGTTTAAGTCATATGAAGAAGTAGAGAAGCTCCAACGTTTTTCATTAAAAAACTTTTTAAATTACCTGCCAACACTCCTAACTATGTCTTGCTTCTAGAAACCGGTCTACCAACCCTTTTTGTGCATACACTGAAGCTGCATTTTGATTACGTTTTAAAAGTACTCAACTATCCGCCTAACAGAATCCCATCAGTGCTCGCAAAGTATGTTTTTGCCAAAAAGGTGGATTGGATTATAGACTGGTCAAATTTAGCTGCAAAAAATGGGGTTGCACTAACAATACAATGTGCTGACATTTACGTACTAAAAAAACAACTATACGGTCTTATAGAAGCAGTGGACATTAGCCAGCGAAATGAGAGCACCCAACAAGCGATATCTTCTATAAATAGAGTTATCTATCCAGAGTTGAATTACAATCTCCTTGACAATAATTACTTTAGAGATGAATACAGTGTCGAAGCGATTTCCTTAATTTGTAGGGCAAGAGGCGATTTGCTTGATCTAAACGGAACACCATACAGAAATGCTGTCACTAACCTTTGCACGGTTTGCAACCTAAAGGTAAAAGAAGATTGCTTCCATTTTGTAGCTGTTTGTCCAGCATATAAAGAATTCAGGTTTTTGCATTTTGGTACCTTAACTTTGACCATGGAAGAAACAAAAAATATACTGAACGGATCGAATTGGGGAACTCTTTTCAAGTACTTAAAAACAGCAAAAAACTATCGTTTAAATATTTTGAATGGGTTCCAATAATGTTTATAAAATGTATCATGCTCTTTTTAACTTTGAGATTATATAAAAAAAAAAAAAAAAAAAAAAAAAATACTGTAATCAATGATCCCAATTGTATAAAAATAAATGAATCTGGCTATATCTATCTTTTGTTTTAGCAAAGCAAAAAGCGAATTTATGTAAGTTAAGTATTAAACTTTGCTTTGTTTTTTTTCTCTTAAGATTAACTTTATAAACTAAACATATTTTAAATTTATTTTAAACACAACTCTGTATAGTTTTTTTTTTTTTTTTTGTATGCTAAAAAAAATTGTTGTTAAGCAGCAGACGGCTCATAAGCCATGCTTGAATTTCTTTATTGAAATTGTATTTATGTATGTATATTAATGTAATTTCTATAAACTGTCAATAAAGATCTGATCTATCTAAAAAAAAAAAAAAAAACCAATATCAACATTTAAATACTATCCCGCTCTCTTTGGTTGAAGGTTCTTAATTCACCATATTATTATTCTTACATTTCGCTTAATTTGAAGAACTCCTCATTCATTCCCCCTTTGAAATTCCTCATACTCTATTTGACTTTAAAAATATACACCTCTCTAACCTTGAATATTAATAATGCCTTCACAAGTGATTTGGAACCCAGAATAATAATAATAATCAGCCATTAAAAGGTCAACAAGTTTATATTTCCAAACACACACACATGTAAATAAAATGCACGACTGGGTCGCACGTACTTGCTCTGTTGGTGCAATAGTACGATGAAAACAAACTTTTCGATCAATAAGAACAATTCATTTTTGAAAAATTTGGTAAAAACCAAAAAAAAATTGGCTAAAACTGGAAAACTCGATATACGGGAGGTAACGTTAAGAAACCTTTAATATTTAAAATTAAGACGTTATCTTTTGGGTGTTATAAATGATACAAATGTCCACGTAGTGGTTATGGCCTAATTAATAATACTGTTAAAAGCAATTTCCGCTATTATCATGTATAGCCAAAAACTAAAAATGCAGTTTTCCTTGAAGTATTCTATATATGTTACATACAAAGTTTCATAAAAATCGGGGGAGCCTTTTTTGAGTAAATTAGAAAAAATGAAAAAATTGGCCAAAATCTAGTGGCTCTTTGTATAGGAGCCACCATTTAAAAAAGAGAAACTGAAGAAAAATCAATGCCATCTGATAGGAAGCTGTAAGGAACTATACGAAAAAAAGTTTGAGTGAATTCGATGCAACCGTTGACAACTTATGGCCATTTGAAAAAAAGCCGTTAAGAGCAGATCTCCGTTCTTTGCATTTTTAGCCAAAAACTAAAAACGCAGTTCTCTTAAAAACACTAAAAGAATATAACACACAAAGTTTAATCAAAATCGTTAGAGCCATTTTCGAGAAAATTAGAAAAAACCAAAAATAGTTGGCTAAAACTCAACGGCTCGTTGTATGGAAGCCACCGTTTAGAAAGGCTTCAGTGAAAAATTTACTAAACCATCCTATAGAACACTATTAAAAACTGTGTCAAACAAAGTTTTAGTTGATTCAATCAAGCCGTTGTGAACTTATGCCATATCAATGCCATCTGATAGGAAGCTGTAAGGAACTATACGAAAAAAAGTTTGAGTGAATTCGATGCAACCGTTGACAACTTATGGCCATTTGAAAAAAAGCCGTTAAGAGCAGATCTCCGTTCTTTGCATTTTTAGCCAAAAACTAAAAACGCAGTTCTCTTAAAAACACTAAAAGAATATAACACACAAAGTTTAATCAAAATCGTTAGAGCCATTTTCGAGAAAATTAGAAAAAACCAAAAATAGTTGGCTAAAACTCAACGGCTCGTTGTATGGAAGCCACCGTTTAGAAAGGCTTCAGTGAAAAATTTACTAAACCATCCTATAGAACACTATTAAAAACTGTGTCAAACAAAGTTTTAGTTGATTCAATCAAGCCGTTGTGAACTTATGGCTATTTGAAAAAAAAGCCGTTAAAACCTGATTTTCGTTACGACCATTTGAGGCAAAAACAAAAAACGCAGTTTTGTTAGAAATGCTTAAAGTAAGCTAAATTATAAATTTAATCAAAATCGTTAGAGCCGTTTTCGATAAAATCCAAATTGAAAAAAACCGTTACTTGAAAGGTACCAGTTTGAGCCGGGCTAAAACGAAATAAAAAAAACCTCGACAACCGTTTTCCTTCAAACTACTATATATCAAGTTTGAAGAAAATCCGTCAAGCCGTTTAGGCTGTAGCATGACGTGAAAAAGCGCACATCCGCACATCCGCAGATCCGCACATCCGCACAGACGCAGAGACAGACCGACGGACGGTATGGCGAAAACCACTTTTTTGGGCTTCTCTATCATCGTAATGTCATGTTTGATTTTTTTTTTCTGCACGAAACCAATACTTGCCCTATAGAGCAAGTAAAAAGGGCGTCTCCAAGTTTTAATCAAAGAATGAATTTTTATGAGTTGCGATGTGGTGGGTTGTCTTGTGATGTGTTGGGAAAATGAACAGATTTGATGAGTTGCGATTTGCAATTTGCGAAATTATGAGTTTTGAAATGGTGAGTTGCGATTTGATAGGTTGGGTTGACGCCAAGATTTTTGTATTTCTGCAGATCATGCAATTTCAACAAGCATGTAGCTTAGCCTGTGTACCTACCTACCTTAACAGTTTAGCAACAATTATAATTGTTCAATTTGCAAAACAGAAAAATAGAATATAATGCAAAAAAGATATCTTTCTCTAAATTTAATGGAATTGACTTTATTTGTTATTTCTAAGATTAAAAAAAAAAAACCAAGTTGGTAACAACGAAACTACCTATATGTACAAGTTAAATGATAATGATTGTAAACGATTATTCTATCGTCTTATGCTGTCCAGATCACAGTTCTTGTACTGTGACTGGGGTGGAGTATATAGTGCAGCACTATAACTCCTTGAGATGACACAAACAGCTTCAAGCAGACTCACTTGAAGTAAATAAAAGTCTTGGGTACTGTTTCGTTGCTATCTGAAATCAATTTTATTTCCTACCGATATTTATACTTAAAAATATGCTTAGTCTATATTTATTTACAATTTGGTTGGTGTGACAAGTAATGCCGAATTAACAAAAAAGTGAATTTAAAAATAATTAAAGTGTGCAAGGTGTTTTGTTACATTATTGGTTGAAACCTAAATTAATGCTGAAAATGCAGAAGGCACTACAATTGAGTTTTATATTATGAATATTATGAAAATGCAAAAATCATTACAGTATGTAAAGAAAGAAAAAATATTTGAATATGAATTTTATACTTTATGAAGATTGTTCTGTGGAACTGAACAATGATAACAAAATTTGTTATCATTATCATTTAACTTGAGCTGAGTCACAGACGAAAGAAATATACATATGTAGAATAGTAGAACAAAAGCATGTTCAAAAAAAATTCAAAGCTAGCATACCAAAATCGAAAGCTAGCATACCTCATACTTAAACATGTACGAGAAATTGACATCCTTCGAAAAAATTAAACATACCATTATCCTACCATACCTCCATACCAAAAAACCAGTTTCTAGTCCTACCAATACGAACCACGGTCCACGGCACGGTGGAGGGTGGAGTGGTGGAACTGGAACCACGATCAAGGAAACACAAGACACAACTCAAGACTCAACTGCTGTTTGAGTTTGAGGATTTGAGGGTTGATTGAAATTTTAACAGTGCACCTAAATTTGTCAAACCGAATGGTCGTCTGAGGTCTACGGAATAGTTAATGCTGTATGGTTGTCTGTGTCTACGGATAGTTTTTTTTTTCAGCTTAGATAAAGACATTTTATTTGTGTATCTTATATCTCGCCTTGCTTTTCTTTTACTATTTTTAAGTACTAGGTATTGTTGGATTCTTAAAAACAAAGTACTTATTTGTTTTGTAGGTTTATGCAGTTAGTTTTTGTAAATACATTTATATAAATAAAGTATTTGGTATTGAGATTTTTAACGACGAAATATAGTTTTTCTGCAAATTTATTTTTAAAATTTAAAATGTTTTCAACTGATACGAAAAAGCACAGGTTAGGATACCGTGTAAAATGTTTTATTTCCTCTTGTGGAGCTAAGAGGCAGGAGAATATGTCAAATTTTTTTTTTCAAATTTCCAGCTCGGGAGAAGAACCAAGTTCTTTTTAGAAAGTGGCATGATGCCTGTAATTTAAAAGAAGATGTCCTTCATAAAAATCTTTATTTATGTGAAAAACACTTTAAAACAAATTTGATATTAAAAAAAGAATCTTAGAAAAGGGTCTGTTCCCAGTTTATACCTTGGAAATATATCAAATTCGTTCGGTTCAAATATCGCAACCTATTTGAAACCTTCAACTTATACACAAGGTTCTGATGTAGATTTAACCTTACAGGAGTTTAAATCAATATCAGACGAACATTTTCAGAAAAATGTCAGTACTGAATATTTCCCACAAAAAAATGATCTCTCTAGGCCCAAAAATAACGGCACCTGTCATACAATCGTGAAGAAAAAAATTGATTTTCTCAAAAACGGCTCTAACGATTTTGATAAAACTTTCAGAATGCTATTTTTGTAAGACAATCTATCTTTTGGTTAGAAAAGATTTTTCAAAATTGTTCTTATAACGGTACGTCTCATAGAATCAGTATTTTCAAATCAAATTTTCTCGTAAACTATACATCCGATTTCAATAAAATTTTGGGCACAGGAAGTCACTCATAATTTTATTAATATGGCATTTCAAAACTTTAAAAAACTTATTTTTGGATTTTTTATAATTTTTTCACAAAAATTTTTGGTTTTCGAAATATGTTGGAAACGGGTATATTGATTTTTTGTACATTATATACATATATATAAGAATATAAGTCATTTTGCCACAAAATTGCCCCTCCCGTCTAAACGGAGGGGGATAGACCCCCCATCCCTCAAGATTTTTTTCTTGTCTTAACACAATTCATTCGTTCTGTTACAAAAGTACTTAAATAAGTTAATTTTTGAAATTTTGTCATACTTTGTGTCGAATTTACCCCATGTTCGTCACACCAAAAAGCTGCCAGACAAACTTTTTTTTGTCTAACTAATCAAAGGCTTTCTATTGAAATGAGTTACAACATTATGTATGTGACTTGACTTATTTCATTTTTGTCACACTTTTGTGTCGAATTTACCCCATGTTCGTCACACCAAAAAACTGCCAGACAATTTGTTTCTTGTCTAACTCCCCTAACGCTTTCTATTGATATGCCTTACAACATTATACAGGGTGATTCACGAGCGTTGTGCCAAAAAGCTTGAGCGTGTAGGTTGAGTTGAGACACGAAAAAAATTGTATGGGAGGGGGATCTATTCATCCCCGTTTAGCCGGGAGGGGCAATTTTATGAAAAGTTGACTTATTTTGTAAAAAAAATTATTAAAAATCAACGGCTTCGTTTACAACACCGTGTTATATCTTTTTGGAAAGCCAAAAACTTCTTCTTTCATTTTGTTCTTAAATTAAATTGTTTTAACGAATAGTTTAAAAAATATAAATTTTCAGACTCAAAATTTTGAAAAAAAAATAAAAAAAAATAATTTTAAAACAAATTTTTTTCAAAATTTTACGTAATTAAGTATAATTTTCGCTCCCATTAATCTTTAATCCAAAACAGAAAACCGTATGGCTCTACGACTTTTTTTTGCCAAATTAATCAAAAATAACCGAACCTACTTCTCCACAAAAACAAGAAAATCTAGCCCTACGGGACGGCACAAGTGATCATTTAGCCAATTTTTTCGTGTATTGTAGAGCATACAATTTGCTACAATTTCGTTAGTACAATCAATTTTGTATGTCGATTAGTTACCGAGATATGGTACTTCGAAAAACAGGTCATTTTTCAAAATTCGCCAAAAAATGCCAAAAAATGAAGAATTCCACCTTATGTCTTCGGATATACCCGAGAAATCATGAAATATTGCTGTTTTTATGGCTCCTTGTTAAAATCACCAACTTCTTACACCCCCCAACGATCCCCGCTTGCCCACCAGGTACCAGGCCATGTCCATTACTATTGTCATTCCGCCCTAATTTTTATATATTACTTTGTTCTTAGTACAGTGGGCAGGTAGAAAAAGGTCGGAAGTTAATCAAACTTTGAGATGTTGTTCAGGAATATCGAATTAACATTTGACGAAGTTTTGGACCTCACCGGCCCTGTTGAAAAAGAGGAGAAGGGGAAACTGCAAACTTTTCGAGTTTGCTCCGGTTTTCGCTCTATAACTTTTTTATTGCGATTATAGGTACTATAAGGCAAGTTATGCATTCGTAAAAAAAAAAAAATTCTAACAATCAAACATGACATAACGATGATAGAGAAGTCGAAAAAAGTGGGTCCGACAATTCTGTCTGTCTGTCTGTCTGTCCGTATGTCTGTCTGTATAGTTACCTACAGCCTAAACGGCTGGACCGATTTGCTTCAAACTTGGTACATAGTATTATTATGACATCCTACAGAGGGGTTTTTGGAATTAGCATCCTAGCTCCAAACTAACGGTACCTGCCATACGATTTTTTGTGAAAAATTAAATTTTCTCAAAATTGGCTCCTACGATTTTGATAAAACTTTCGGAATGATGTTTTTTGTGCAAGCTTTATGTTTTGGTTGGAATAGATTCTTCAGGAAAGGTCTTATAACGGTACCTCCCATAGGACCGGTTTTTTGAAATCCGATTTTCTCGTAAGCCACTTGACGGATTTCGATGAAATTTTTAATGTAGAAGCCCTTTTATAAACGAAATAATATAAATTGTAAATTTTTCCAAAAAATTTTTTTTTGAGTTTTTAAAAAAAGTTTCAAAATTTTTTTTTAGCTTTTGTTTTTTCCAAGAACGGTTTAATCTATATTTTTTTAATTTTATTTTTCTGATAAAAACTACAAAGTGCAAAAAGTTGGCATACTCAAAAAAAATTTGGAATATATTTTCGAAAAGTTTTTCAAAAAAAACTGTTTTTTGAAAAAACTGGTCCAACGATTTTGAAAAAAAATTTCGTCAAAATTTAAAAACGTAAAAGAAACCTTTTTTTTTTTTTTTGATTTAATCTTTATTTCTTACAAAAACTTAAGTAGCTAGAATAAAATTACAAATTGAAGTTTTTAACAGTGGCTAGTTTTTGAAAGAAATAGCTAAGTAATTTCTATTGTCCAAAGACAAGTAGCGAAATTACTTTTGTATAAAAGAAAGTTAAAATATACATTCTTGATGGGGAAAGCATTCTAAATTACAAATAACTTTATTTTTAAACAAATATAAATGTATATGAAATATGTATGTATAGTATGTTTTTTTTTTTTTTTTTTTTTCAAATCTGAATATATTTTAAGTTTTAAGCTAATAGATTCTCAATTTCTGAATGGTTGAAATACAAAAGCCATTTTTTTATATTTAATAAGAAAACAGATTTCCTTCTCTCACACCTAAGGTTAGCTGGAAGATGATTAAATAAACGAGGAGCTGTAACGTAATAAAATTTTGAAAAATGTGTTTTATAAATTCTTGGAACATTTGCGAAATTACTGGTGTTCATACGTAAGTCACGATTATCAACAAATCTCACATCATAAAAACCGGAATTTTCAAAAAATATTTTCAAAACTTTATAGCAATATAAATGTCTTAAAGGCAACATTTCAAGATTTATGAACAAATCATGACTAGGTGTAAGACGATTTACTTTACAGATAATTCTTATTGCATGTTTTTGTTTTATTAATAACGGTTCAATTTTATTAAAATATGCGCCACCCCAACAGGAAATTCCATACTGCAATTTTGATTTTATTAGACCATTATAAACTAATTTTAATATCGAAAGATTACAATAAAGGCTTAGATGATAAAGTTGTCTTACAATTCTATTCATATATTGTTTCATATATTGTTTCAGATAGGAAGTATGTGCAGTCCAACTAAAATTTTGGTCCAATATAACGCCTAAATATTTGAAATTAACAACACATTCAATTTTAAAACAATATTGATTGCAGGTTAAATGTTCATCAAATTATATAGAACCACATCCCAAATTAAATTTTGAGCAACCAGGTGAGTGATAATATAAAGGCAAGTCCAGACAGTGGTTATCTTTGAGTTTATAAATCATAAACTTAGTTTTATCACTCATAATTAATTTATGTTGATTAAACCAACGCCTGAGTATATCTAAATCAGAATTAACATCAGAAAATAAATCAAGGTAGCTTTTATTCACATAGGAAAGTGCTGTATCATCAGCAAATGCTGTTATTTTGCCCTTAAAAGGTTGGATGAATAATGAGTTGACATATATAAGGAACAATATTGGACCTAAAACAGAGCCTTGAGGAACACCTAGATTTATAGAACATTCCGAGCTTAAATAATAGTCAATTTTAACAACTTGCCTGCGATTACTCAAGTAAGAAGCGAACCATTCATAAATGAAACCCCTGAAACCAGCTTTGAAAAGTTTATCCAATAATAAAGTATGGTTTACCATATCAAAAGCCTTAGTAATATCAATAAATAATGCAGAAGGAATTTGAGAAGAATTTAAATAGTTATAAATTTCACCTGACAATTTCAGCAAAGCATTTTCAGTTGATCTGCCTGTTCTAAAGCCAAATTGAGAATCATTAAAAAAATTAGTTCTTTCCAAAAAAGATAGCATTCTGGTTTTAACACCCTTCTCAAAGATCTTTGAAAAAACAGAAAGAAGAGAAATAGGACGATAATTGTTTAATAGCATTGAATCTCCCTTTTTGTGAAGCGGAATTACTACGGCTACCTTCAAGGATTCAGGAAAAACACCTTTCAAAATACACAAATTAAAGATGAAGCATAAAACATCAGCTACATGAAAAGAAATTTGTTTTAACAGGCAATTAGATATGTTATCAAAAGACGGAGAGTTAGATGTTTTAAGTGAACTTATAATTTTATGAATTTCAAGAGACGTGAATTGTTCAAAGAAAAAACTCACAGGCTGAGATTGAGTTTGCTTTAAAATGTCGTCGTAATATCCTGAAGTAGAAAAAACATTATTTGTGGATTCATGACAGACACCAACATTAGCGAAAAAATTATTGAACAAATTAGCGACTTCCAATGGCTCAGAAACGATTGAATTATTGTTGTTTATAACAATTTCGGAATTTGATTTATTTTTGTACAGTATTTCATTAATTACCTGCCATTCCTTTTTAGAATTCCCAACGTTCATAGCCAATTTATTTCTGAAATAATTATTTTTACACAAGGGTATCTCAGTTTTCACTTCAAGACAAATCCTTTCATAATAAGTTTTTAATCTAGTGTTGTTGGGATGTTTACCAACAAGTAAGCAAAGCTCCTTTTTCTTTTTAATTTTCTTCAATAACGAGAAGGACATCCACTGCTTAAGACATTTCAATTTATTATGTTTTCCACTTTTATTTTGGCTACAACTTGATATAAAGAACTGCAACTTGTTAAGAAATAAGTCAAAAGCAATTGATGGTTCATCAGCATTATACACATCTTCCCAAAACTCGAAATTTAACATTGATCTTAAAGCAATATAATCTATTTTTTTAAAGTCCTTATATTCACAATGTTTATTTCTAAAAACCCTAGAATTCAATTGAATACCCGTCAAACTATGGTCAGTTATTTTTAAATCATATGCCCATGTTTTATACTCAGTAGGATTATTTCTATTCAACCTAATAAAAATGTGGTCCAGACAGGAATTTAACCGAGTGGGTTTATTGAGCAGAGATTCAAACGAAGAAAGCAACGATAAAAAACTATCAGCATCAGGTGATTGACATAAAATATTAATATTAAAATCACCTACCAAAATTAAATTTTTAAACTTTTGAAGCTGCAAAAATCTCGAAAATTCATTTAAAAAGGTACCAACTGTACACTTATGTAATCTATAAACACAAATAAAACAGTATTGAACACCAGAGAGTTCGCAAGAGACACTAATTATATCTGCACTTTCCAATTTACATTTATCGATTACACACCCCATTAAATTGTTTCTGTAAAAAACCGCGACACCCCAGCAGCATATGACTCATTACAAGTTGCATCAAGTGTAAAGTTAGGTATACAATTAAAATCAGTAATTTCTTCTTCGAAGATCCAGATTTCAGAAAGAAAACTTAAATCTGGAAAATGGTCCAAAGAAAGATGAGAGAGAAATGTATTAAAATTAGATCTCATACTACGAACATTTTGATGAATAATTGAGAAACCAGAAGATAAATCATTATTTGGATGGTCAATGCAAAAACAATTTAAATTATTACTGTACATAATTCAAGCAAATAAGAGAGAAAAATAATATAAAACTAATCTAGTTCAAGTTTAGAAAAATCTTCAATTGAATTAATTTGTATGGCTTTGTCGCCTTCTTTTTTTCTAATGAGTACAGATGAGTCCCTAACCCAGACAAATTTATAATTTTTCTTATGTTTAAGATCATTTGCCATCTATACATATAATAAAATTGTAACGGGTCGATGTCTGTACATTGAAGATATAGATGCAAAACTAATATGGGGAGTCTCTATTAGACCCACAGAAGCCAAAACAACCGTTTTTAGAATTTTTGTCTGTCTGTCTGTCTGTCTGTCCGTCTGTCTGTCTGTCTGTCTGTGTGTTTGTACGCGCATCACGCAAAAACTACTGCATGGAATTGAATGCGGTTTTCGCAGATATATTGGTAGTATGCCAACTTAAAATATAGGCTATATTTTATCGCAGGAAAATATATGATTCTGGTTGTTTTTTTAATATTGCTGCAATCGAACGTTATTCAATGAACTTAACACAAAATTAAAAGATTTTAAGGAAGTTAGCATCTCACTTTAATAAAAAAATAGTGCCACACTTACCTACGTATACATGAATAGAAATAAGTTAGTCGTTCTGAATAGAAGTTACATCAAAAACATCATAGATGGCGCTATTCACCACCATATAGACAATGCCTCATTCAGGGAAAGCAGAAATCGAAAAATAATGTAACCATAAAGAACGGTGAACGAGCAATACTTACGCCCAAAACTGATGAAGCGGAGCTGCCATAAATAGCAGTATCGGCGCGCAGCATCGTTTTGAAAGTGGGCATTCCAATTAGGTATATTCGTATATTGCTTCAGAACTTAACCCTCCAACTTTGCAATTTAAACCGATATGATACTTTGAAATAATACTATACAGAAGCCAACAATCTTAAGGCTGTAGAGCTGGTAAAGTATATAGCTTTCATACCACACATACCCCCATTTTGAACCGGTTGTGCAAAAACAAAAAAATACTGAGATACCTCTACTTTATTCTAAAATCCAGGCGTACGAAGTAGCGGGCAAAAGCTAGTTTTCAATAAAGACCTTGTGTAGCCGGTAAGATAGCTGTTGATGTAGATTGTGCTGCTGCTGTTGTCGCTGCTACCCTCATTGTTGTTGTTATGATGGGCTCCAAAAATATTTCCCGTCATTTTCTCTCGATTTTCTTTCACTTTCATGTTTCATCATCATGTTTCTTGAATGAAAGAGAAGAGAACTTAACACACACAATATTCATAGAGTGTTTTTTATTATTTTTATTAGCATTAACACTCTTTACATAGCACGATTCTATTTCGGTGGGATTGATCTCTCCATCCATGACAGTTTTGAACAATGTGTTCAATTTATCAGACACGTTCGCACTGTTTACACCGGGAATGCCTAATATGTCAACTTCACATTGTCTCTCTCGCTGCTCAAATCTATTAAGTTTCGTCTCCAAAAAATTAACTCTCTTAATAAGAGAAGCATTACAGTCTTCAAGATTTTTAATTTTAGCTAGCGCTTCGGTGTTAACTAGCTTAAGTTGAATTAACTCATTGTAGAGTATTTCCAACGTTATTGATGGTAGTGGTGCTTTTGTACTGTTGCCTTTATTAGTTGGAAGAGGGGAGAGACATGGGCTATTGATGATTGAAGAAGTGCTTGCACCATTGATGGCTGTGTGAAGTTGGCACCCCACTTGTGAATTTTTTTAACGAAATCTATGCAGTTCGTTTGCCCATCGTTAGCCCACGTTTGCCCACCAAAAATTTTCGTTTGCCCACCCTTGGTTTCGGAAATAATCAAAATTTAAAATTTTGGTTGAAAGACAAAAAAAAAAAAAAAAAAAGATGTAAAAATCGATTTTTTTTAATGCAGTTCGTTTGCCCATCGTTAGCCCACGTTTGCCCACCAAAAATTTTCGTTTGCCCACCTTCCATTTTGAAAATATTGACAAAATAAAATTTTAAATTTATTGAAGCTGGCACCCCACTTGTGAAATTTTTTATCGAAATTGATGCAGTTCGTTTGCCCATCGTTAGCCCACGTTTGCCCACCAAAAATTTTCGTTTGCCCACCCTTCAAAAAAAAAATAAAAAATAAAATAGTTTTTTTTTGGTTGAAAGAGATTGAATTAAAAAAAATTCAAAACGTCAAACTGCTACAATTTTTGATGTAGTTCGTTTACCCATCGTTAGCCCACGTTTGCCCACCAAAAATTTTCGTTTGCCCACCCTTCAAAAAAAAAATAAAAAAAAAATAGTTTTTTTTTTGGTTGAAAGAGATTGAATTAAAAAAAATTCAAAACGTCAAACTGCTACAATTTTTGACGTAGTTCGTTTCCCCATCGTAAGCCCGAGTTTGCCCACCAAAAATTTTCGTATTGCCCACCCTTGGTTTCGGAAATAATCAAAATTTAAAATTTTGGTTGAAAGACAAAAAAAAAAGATGTAAAAATCGATTTTTTTTAATGCAGTTCGTTTGCCCATCGTTAGCCCACGTTTGCCCATCAAAAATTTTCGTTTGCCCACCCTTCAAAAAAAAAATAAAAAAATAAAATAGTTTTTTTTGGTTGAAAGAGATTGAATTAAAAAAAAAATTCAAAACGCCAAACTGCTACAATTTTTGATGTAGTTCGTTTGCCCATCGTTAGCCCACGTTTCCCCAACAAAAATTTTCGTTTGCCCACCCTTAGTTTCGGAAATAATCAAAATTTAAAATTTTGATTGAAAGACAAAAAAAATTTTTTTTAAATACACGTGTCCTAAACGTTGACAATCAAAAATTATAGTTTGCCTATATCACCACCCTCCATCTAGAAAATATTGAGAAAATTAAATTTTGAATTTTGTTAAGGTTGCTCCTTATTGTGAAAGTCAAACTAAATAATATACCTATACTTGATATGCATCCTAAGAAAAAAAAAAATTAATTGCAACTAGTAAATTCCTAAATTTTTTGAAGTACCACATTGCACATCTATATCTAATATTAGGTACCTACATCCAATTTGTTTTTTTATAGACCTCGGTTTTCCCATACGAAAATTATGTCTTATTATGCTTATGTCTTCCTAATAATAATTACATAGCATACAATATAATTAGGTACCTATGCCAAAATCACGGAATATATATATAAATAAAAAAAAACCGATAGGTACCTACCTACATACAAAATTTACAAATAATATTTTCATTTTCATTTCAATTCATTTATTCATTCCATCTTAGGCTTAATAATTACAATTATTATAAATAAATATCATTACATTATAAACTAATTTTGGAAAGAATAATTGTGAACATTCTGTAACTAGTTAAAGTTAGGGATGAATGTTACATTATTATACCATATTACACATACAGCTTGTTTTTTTTTTTCACCAAATGCACAAGGTGCTAAGAAATATGAAAATATCCAACTCATAGGAGCTTAACTGTACTACTTACAACTAACTTAACTATGCTTCTACCCCCGCACCTATAGTACCTAATACTGATAGGTTCCTGTATAGGAATTTAAAGTTATTTTTCAAATACATTTTTCTACAAAAATGATAAGTTTATATATGTATATATATAGTAAAGTTTTAAAATGTATATTATAAAAAAAAATAAATAATTACTACAGTAAGTAGGTATCAACATTAAATTGCTAATTGTTTTCCTTACCAACACCCATTTTCTATCTAACACGAAACCAAAAACCAAAACTAGAATAAAGACATTGTTTCTCCTAAAAGTAACAGTCAAGCGTCTTTTTAACGCAAAAGTAAAATCTTTCATTGGACACTTTCTTTTTCCTCCATATCCGTGTGTTATCTGTATGAATGTCTATGCAATGTATACATTTATGTAAAAATAGACATACATAAGAAATGTACACTCTTATTGGTTTTTCCTTTTCTTGACATCATTTACCTATGTAGTGGTCAAAAATTTAATAATTACCTGAATAATATTATCATTCAAATTAAATTTTAGTTTTGATATCAAACAGGTTAATATAATATGTAGGTATATTGTTATCTTTAGATGCTTCTGATCTTCATATTTTATTTTAACCTCATATTTTTTTTTATTAAAAATGGCTACTTGTACGTACCAATCAGATCATTTATTATCAATATCTTTATCATACAAGCACGTTTCCAAGTGTTGCTGGTTAAATGAAAAATTCAAAATTGGGAAGATCAACATATACTTGTCAATGTGAACCAAATAAGATTAAAATTGGAAGCTTTATATAATTTATACATATTAACCAATCAGATAATTTAATTCAACTTGTCATTGTAGTTACATCCGAACAGGGTACAGGATCTTGTGGCTTTTCCCTCTGGGCTCCCCTAACAATTGGTGAATCGATTGGGTTTTTATAAGTGCACTATGCACTAGTTTATTTATATTCGAAATACGTAATCAATTTACCTACACATTCGCCTTATGGTCAACCGAAAAGGTACAATGTTTTATTAGTATTTTTTTTTTTGCATATTAATTTGATTTCTGCTTTATTGACTATTTAATACATTTTAATGATACCGACTTAAAAAACTTTTTAGGTAAAATTGCATCTACTGAAATATAAAAAAAAATCACGCAACAAAATATCTTTTGTTTGAATTTTCGTTTGGTGACGACTACTGCTTAGCGTGGTGAGATGATCTTTGCGCTATTTTTCGCAATTCTATTGCTTTGTTGTTTTGCTATCTAAGTGCAAAATATAGGACGGTTAGGTAGTTTTCTATATATCGGTCACTACAAAGACGGCCGCGGCGGCGGCGCGGTGGTTTGCAACAAAGCTGGTATCGCGGACAAAGGAAGGGTTGCTCATGCTCATGTTGTTGTTGGTTGCCATTATGATTAAAGATGGAAAATATCCTGGCGCCGCTCTAGGATACCGGTAGGTTTTCGTTGCTCTTACGGTGCAAGGATTTTATCCTTGTTATGGCAATGGTGTTATATTTTGGCGATTTTTTTTTCTTAAAAGAAACACCGCGACACTCGCCTGCATATGAATATTTGTCATATTTAGATTGATCTATGCGTTGCTTCTTCATTCGCTTGCGAAAAGTATAAGAGAACGGTCATAGTAATTTAAATAAAGAAAAATCAAAAGTGAGTTAGAAATAATTGCGTAATCTGTGCCAAAAATTAAAGATATTTTGTTTTTCGTAAGTACTGCAATATTTTTCATAACTATTATACTAACTTAAAGCGGAGATATTTAGACAAGCCTTTTCTAACTTCGGTCCATTTTTTTAATAAAACAGCTTTAATTTTTATTTTAATACAAAATCAAATATACAATTATTGAATTTTAATGAACATTGAACATCCCGGTTAAATAAGAAATGCATTTGAAAATTTAAATACAAATTTCAATCAGTTTTTTGCTTGCCCAATAGGTCAAGTGTTTATAAAGTGCAGACAAAAGAAAGGATACTATCTTAGAGAATCCCAAAAAATTAATTTTCACCCTACTATTCGTTGGTTTGGTTGTGCGTGTCGCGTGTATGTGGTTGTCCCTTTTATATCTGTTTGAAGAAAATTCAAATCGAGTTTGTGCCTTCGAAGCAACAGGTTGTCATTTATTGGATTTGGAACAGTTTTAACGATTTCAATTGAATTACTTAACATACAAAGTTTATCACATTTAGTGTGGATTTGATTAAACTGAGTTTTAAGTTTTTAACTTAAACGTTCATACGCTCATATTCATGCAATTCAATCCTTTGCTTTGCTGGTTTCGATTTAAGGTCATTGCCAATTTTTGGTTCAATTCTTTTTAATTTTATCGACTTTTTACTTGCGATGTAAAAAAAAATGTTTTTGGACAATCAAACATAACATTACAATGATAGAGAAGTCGAATAAATTGGGTCCGACAATTCTGTCTGTCTGTCTGTCCGTCTGTCTGTATCGGCACCTACAGCCTAAACGGCTGAACCGATTCGCTTCAAACTTGTTAGAAAGTATTATAATGACGTCCTACAGAGGGATTTTTGGAAATAAAATTCTAGCTTTAAAAGTAACGTGTTTTCTGTACAAATTTTATGTTTTTGTTGGAATAGATTTTTCAGGAAAAGTCTTATAACGGTACCTCCCATAGTACCGGTTTTTTTAAATCAGATTTTCTCGTAAGCCACTTGACGAATTTCGATGAAATTTTTAATGTAGAAGCCCTTTTGGCTAGATGGAGGGTGGTGATATAGGCAAACTATAATTTTTGATTGTCAACGTTTAGGACACGTGTATTTAAAAAAATTTTTTTTTTGTCTTTCAACCAAAATTTTAAATTTTGATTATTTCCGAAACCAAGGGTGGGCAAACGAAAATTTTTGGTGGGCAACCGTGGGCTAACGATGGGCAAACGAACTACATCAAAAATTGTAACAGTTTGACGTTTTGAATTTTTTTTAATTCAATCTCTTTCAACCAAAAAAAAACTATTTTATTTTTTATTTTTTTTTTTGAAGGGTGGGCAAACGAAAATTTTTGGTGGGCAAACGTGGGCTTCCGATGGGCAAACAAACTGCATAAAAAAAATCGATTTTTACATCTTTTTTTTTTTTTTTTTGTCTTTCAACCAAAATTTTAAATTTTGATTATTTCCAAAACCAAGGGTGGGCAAACGAAAATTTTTGGTGGGCAAACGTGGGCTAACGATGGGCAAACGAACTACATCAAAAATTGTAGCAGTTTGACGTTTTGAATTTTTTTTAATTCAATCTCTTTCAACCAAAAAAAAAACTATTTTATTTTTTATTTTTTTTTTTGAAGGGTGGGCAAACGTGGGCTAACGATGGGCAAACGAACTGCATTAATTTCGATAAAAAATTTCACAAGTGGGGTGCCAGCTTCAGGAAATTTAAAATTTTATTTTGTCAATATTTTCAAAATGGAAGGTGGGCAAACGAAAATTTTTGGTGGGCAAACGTGGGCTAACGATGGGCAAACGAACTGCATTAAAAAAAATCGATTTTTACATCTTTTTTTTTTTTTTTTCTTTCAACCAAAATTTTAAATTTTGATTATTTCCGAAACCAAGGGTGGGCAAACGAAAATTTTTGGTGGGCAAACGTGGGCTAACGATGGGCAAACGAACTGCATACATTTCGATAAAAAATTTCACAAGTGGGGTGCCAACTTCACACAGCCACCATTGATGGTATTGGTATGTCCGCTATTAGTATTTGGAGTTGTATGCATTTTTTTTTGAAGAGAAGTTGCTTGCAGAAGCATTCAAGTGAGCATCAAACAACAATGACTCTCTGCGTTTAGAACAACTACTACACTTATAACTTTGTTCATTTTTCTCAAAAAAATCAAATATTCTTTTTTCTAGTTTTTCGCACTTAGCGTGGTAATAAAATTAGCAAATTGAGCATTTAATTTTATTTTCTTTGTCAATTTTTAAATGACACAAGCCGCACTTGATTTTGTTGCTCATTTTAACTGATTTAAGTTTGTTTGCCTTTAGTTAAGATTTTCAGAATCAAATAAATTGTATAATGTTCAGAAACAGAAAAAAAAAAGCACAAGACGATATTTGGAGAGGTAAGTCACAATGCGTGTGTCCCCATCAACACTACGAACTGATGGCTTACTTCATTTTCTCCAAAAAACGTTTAAGGTATTGATTTTAAAGTGATTTATAAAATTTCATATGATTTTTTTAACGCTTTTTTACCAAAATCTCAAGCACCCAAAACCATTTGAGCGCATTAGAGCAAGTTTGTACGACCCAGTCGTGCACTTTATTTGCTTACGTTCTACGGCAAAAGTGTACTAGACTTTTTTGTAGAGTGGTTAATTTACTAAAATATTGTTTTTAAAAAATTGTTGTATGTCATTTCGTTACCGAGATACGGAAAAAGAGAATTGCAAAATGTTCGACTTTGCTCCGGTTTTCCCTCAATATCTTTTTTTCCTTACTTAAAACGGCAAAAGTATGCAATACCTTTTTTGTAAAGCGTTAAATTTCCTACAATACAAATATGTTGAAAATTGTTGTGTGTCAATTCGTTACCAAGAAATGGAATTTGAAAAGGAGGGTGGAACTGCAAAATTTTTGATTTGCTCTGGTTTTCCCTGCTCTGGTTTTCCCTCAATAACTTTTTTTGTTTACATCTTACGCAAAAAAACGTTTTGATTTTCTTGTAGAGCGTTAAATTTTCTACAATTTTAATAGTTCAAAAGTTCATCTATGTCAATTCTTTATGAAGAAATGGAATGGAATGGAATGGAATGGAATGGAATGGAATGGAATGGAATGGAATGGAATGGAATGGAATGGAATGGAATGGAATGGAATGGAATGGAATGGAATGGAATGGAATGGAATGGAATGGAATGGAATGGAATGGAATGGAATGGAATGGAATGGAATGGAATGGAATGGAATGGAATGGAATGGAATGGAATGGAATGGAATGGAATGGAATGGAATGGAATGGAATGGAATGGAATGGAATGGAATGGAATGGAATGGAATGGAATGGAATGGAATGGAATGGAATGGAATGGAATGGAATGGAATGGAATGGAATGGAATGGAATGGAATGGAATGGAATGGAATGGAATGGAATGGAATGGAATGGAATGGAATGGAATGGAATGGAATGGAATGGAATGGAATGGAATGGAATGGGATGGAATGGAATGGAATGGAATGGAAGGTCAAAAATGAAGCTGTTCCGCCCTCCTCCACTTATTCCATTTCTTCATAAAGAATTGACATAGAAGAACTTTTGAACTATTAAAATTGTAGAAAAAATATTATACAGGGTGATTCACGAGCGTTGTGCCAAAAAGCTAGAGCGTGTAGGTTGACTTGAGACAAGAAAAAAATCGTATAGGAGGGGATGGTCTATTCCCCCCCGTTTAGCCAGGAGGGGCAATTTTCTGAAAAATTGATTTATTTTGTTAAACAAAATATTAAAAATCAACGTCTTCGTTTACAACACCGTGTTATACCTTTTTGAAAAGCCAAAAACTTTTTCTTTCATTTCGTTTTAAAATTAAATTGTTTTAAAGAACAGTTCAAAAAACATAAATTTTCAAACTCAAAATTCTGAAAAAAAATTTGAAAAAGTAATTTTAAAACTAATTTTTTTCAAAATTTCACGTAATTAAGTATAATTTTTACTTGCTCTATAGGGCAAGTATTGGTTTCGTGCAGAAAAAAAAAATCGAGGTTTTAATCAAACATGACATTACGATGATAGAGAAGCCCAAAAAAGTGGTTTTCGCCATACCGTCCGTCGGTCTGTCTGTGCGTCTATGCGTCTGTGCGGATGTGCGGATGTGCGGATGTGCGCTTTTTGTCATGCTACAGCCTAAACGGCTTGACGGATTTTCTTCAAACTTGATATATAGTAGTTTGAAGGAAAACGGTTGTCGAGGTTTTTTTTATTTCGTTTTAGCCCGGCTCAAACTGGTACCTTTCAAGTAACGGTTTTTTTCAATTTTTATTTTCTCGAAAACGACTCTAACGATTTTGATTAAATTTATAATTTAGCTTACTTTAAGCATTTCTAACAAAACTGCGTTTTTGTTTTTGCCTCAAATGGTCGTAACGAAAATCAGGTTTTAACGGCTTTTTTTCAAATAGCCATAAGTTCACATAGGCTTGATTGAATCAACTAAAACTTTGTTTGACACAGTTTTTAATAGTGTTCTATAGGATGGTTTAGTAAATTTTTCACTGAAGCCTTTCTAAACGGTGGCTTCCATACAACGAGCCGTTGAGTTTTAGCCAACTTTTTTTGGTTTTTTCTAATTTTCTCGAAAATGGATCTAACGATTTTGATTAAATTTTGTGTGTTATATTCTTTTAGTGTTTTTAAGAGAACTGCGTTTTTAGTTTTTGGCTAAATATGCAAAGAACGGAGATCTGCTCTTAACGGCTTTTTTTCAAATGGCCATAAGTTGTCAACGGTTGCATCGAATTCACTCAAACTTTGTTTCGTATAGTTCCTTACAGTTTCCTATCAGATGGCATTGATTTTTTTTCAGTTTCTCTTTTTTAAATGGTGGCTCCTATACAAAGAGCCACTAGATTTTGGCCAATTTTTTAATTTTTTCTAATTTACTCAAAAAAGGCTCCCCCGATTTTTATGAAACTTTGTATGTAACATATATAGAATACTTCAAGGAAAACTGCATTTTTAGTTTTTGGCTATACATGATAATAGCGGAAATTGCTTTTAACAGTATTATTAATTAGGCCATAACCCATACGTGGACATTTGTATCATTTATAACACCCAAAAGATAACGTCTTAATTTTAAATATTAAAGGTTTCTTAACGTTACCTCCCGTATATCGAGTTTTCCAGTTTTAGCCAATTTTTTTTGGTTTTTACCAAATTTTTCAAAAATGAATTGCTCTTATTGATCGAAAAGTTTATTTTCATCGTACTATTGCACCAACAGAGCAAGTACGTGCGACCCAGTCGTGCATTTTATTGTTCTCAGAATTCAACGCTTTTATTAATCTTTAATCCAACACTGAAAACCGTATGGCTCTACGACTTTTTGTTGCCAAGGTATTCAAAAATAACCGAACCTACTTCTTCACAAAAACAAGAAAACCTAGCCTTACGGGATGGCACAAGTGATCATTTAGCCAATTTTTTCGTGTTTTTCTGATATTCTATATGATATGTTTTAAGAATTTAAAAATTCATATTATGGACAAAATGATCATAATTTACCTAATTATTAATTACAATAAATATCTAACTGATTATTCTGTTATTATTATTGATACTTCTAAACAAAACGAAGTAATTAAAGAAGCAGTCATTGATATAAAAATTGATTTTAAATGCTGTAGTAATTTTCCATCTAACACTACAATTCATTGTTTAATAATAAGTGATGAAATTTTTTCATATAATCCATTAACAAATCAAGTAATGCATACACAAGTATAATTTCTTGTTATTAAATGAGTTCAATACAAATTAAATCTTTAGCCAAAAAAAATCTGTATTAACTATTAAAAAGTATGACACCTTTAAACCACCTGAAAGGTTTAATAATTTATTTCCTAATATTATCAGAGCAATTATTTGTGGGCCAAGTAATTGTGGTAAAACTAATGTTCTTTTAAATGTTATTACAAAAATTCATCATTCTGATATAATAATTTGTTCAAAAACTTCTTATCAAGACAAATATAAATATTTAGAAAACTTAATTGACAAATATAATAAAGTATGTGAAAAACATAACTTAGAACCTAGAAAATTTCAAGGCTTAACATTAAATTCACTTCCTCAACCTATTTATTTTTTTATTATTAAATGAATCTACACGCGAACAAATAAATTTAACTTTATGATGTTTAATCTAAACGTACTATAAAACCGCGGACTATGGATTTATCGAATCCAAGAAACCAATAATTATTTACCAAACGCAAAAACAAAACAAATGCACACACCCGTCGTGCCGCGATGAGAATTTTCGTTGAATGCAGATGATTGATAAAAATAAAATGCACGACTGGGTCGCACGTACTTGCTCTGTTGGTGCAATAGTACGATGCAAACAAACTTTTCGATCAATAAGGACAATTCATTTTTGAAAAATTTGGTAAAAACCAAAAAAAATTGGCTAAAACTGGAAAACTCGATATACGGGAGGTAACGTTAAGAAACCTTTAATATTTAAAATTAAGACGTTATCTTTTGGGTGTTATAAATGATACAAATGTCCACGTATGGGTTATGGCCTAATTAATAATACTGTTAAAAGCAATTCGCTATTATCATGTATAGCCAAAAACTAAAAATGCAGTTTTCCTTGAAGTATTCTATATATGTTACATACAATGTTTCATAAAAATCGGGGGAGCCTTTTTTGAGTAAATTAGAAAAAATGAAAAAATTGGCCAAAATCTAGTGGCTCTTTGTATAGGAGCCATCATTTAAAAAAGAGAAACTGAAAAAAAATCAATGCCATCTGATAGGAAGCTGTAAGGAACTATACGAAACAAAGTTTGAGTGAATTCGATGCAACCGTTGACAACTTATGGCCTTTTGAAAAAAAGCCGTTAAGAGCAGATCTCCGTTCTTTGCATATTTAGCCAAAAACTAAAAACGCAGTTCTCTTAAAAACACTAAAAGAATATAACACACAAAATTTAATCAAAATCGTTAGATCCATTTTCGAGAAAATTAGAAAAAACCAAAAAAAGTTGGCTAAAACTCAACGGCTCGTTGTATGGAAGCCACCGTTTAGAAAGGCTTCAGTGAAAAATTTACTAAACCATCCTATAGAACACTATTAAAAACTGTGTCAAACAAAGTTTTAGTTGATTCAATCAAGCCTATGTGAACTTATGGCTATTTGAAAAAAAGCCGTTAAAACCTGATTTTCGTTACGACCATTTGAGGCAAAAACAAAAAACGCAGTTTTGTTAGAAATGCTTAAAGTAAGCTATTATAAATTTAATCAAAATCGTTAGAGCCGTTTTCGAGAAAATCCAAATTGAAAAAAAACCGTTACTTGAAAGGTACCAGTTTGAGCCGGGCTAAAACGAAATAAAAAAAACCTCGACAACCGTTTTCCTTCAAACTACTATATATCAAGTTTGAAGAAAATCCGTCAAGCCGTTTAGGCTGTAGCATGACGTGAAAAAGCGCACATCCGCACATCCGCACATCCGCACAGACGCATAGACGCACAGACAGACCGACGGACGGTATGGCGAAAACCACTTTTTTGGGCTTCTCTATCATCGTAATGTCATGTTTGATTAAAACCTCGATTTTTTACTTGCTCTATAGGGCAAGTATTGGTTTCGTGCAGAAAAAAAAATCGAGGTTTTAATCAAACATGACATTACGATGATAGAGAAGCCCAAAAAAGTTGTTTTCGCCATACCGTCCGTCGGTCTGTCTGTGCGTCTGTGCGGATATGCGGATGTGCGGATGTGCGGATGTGCGCTTTTTCACGTCATGCTACAGCCTAAACGGCTTGACGGATTTTCTTCAAACTTGATATATAGTAGTTTGAAGGAAAACGGTTGTCGAGGTTTATTTTATTTCGTTTTAGCCCGGCTCAAACTGGTACCTTTCAAGTAACGGTTTTTTTCAATTTGGATTTTCTCGAAAACGGCTCTAACGATTTTGATTAAATTTATAATTTAGCTTACTTTAAGCATTTTTAACAAAACTGCGTTTTTTGTTTTTGCCTCAAATGGTCGTAACGAAAATCAGGTTTTAACGGCTTTTTTTCAAATAGCCATAAGTTCACAACGGCTTGATTGAATCAACTAAAACTTTGTTTGACACAGTTTTTAATAGTGTTCTATAGGATGGTTTAGTAAATTTTTCACTGAAGCCTTTCTAAACGGTGGCTTCCATACAACGAGCCGTTGAGTTTTAGCCAACTTTTTTTGGTTTTTTCTAATTTTCTCGAAAATGGCTCTAACGATTTTGATTAAACTTTGTGTGTTATATTCTTTTAGTGTTTTTAAGAGAACTGCGTTTTTAGTTTTTGGCTAAAAATGCAAAGAACGGAGATCTGCTCTTAACGGCTTTTTTTCAAATGGCCATAAGTTGTCAACGGTTGCATCGAATTCACTCAAACTTTGTTTCGTATAGTTCCTTACAGCTTCCTATCAGATGGCATTGATTTTTTTTCAGTTTCTCTTTTTTAAATGGTGGCTCCTATACAAAGAGCCACTAGATTTTGGCCAATTTTTTCATTTTTTCTAATTTACTCAAAAAAGGCTCCCCCGATTTTTATGAAACTTTGTATGTAACATATATAGAATACTTCAAGGAAAACTGCATTTTTATTTTTTGGCTATACATGATAATAGCGGAAATTGCTTTTAACAGTATTATTAATTAGGCCATAACCCATACGTGGACATTTGTATCATTTATAACACCCAAAAGATAACGTCTTAATTTTAAATATTAAAGGTTTCTTAACGTTACCTCCCGTATATCGAGTTTTCCAGTTTTAGCCAATTTTTTTTTGGTTTTTACCAAATTTTTCAAAAATGAATTGTTCTTATTGATTGAAAAGTTTGTTTTCATCGTACTATTGCACCAACAGAGCAAGTACGTGCGACCCAGTCTTGCATTTTATTTTTTCTGCACGAAACCAATACTTGCCCTATAGAGCAAGTAAAAAAGAGAAATGTCAAATTTAGTTCCGTTCGCACAAGTAGGTATGTAAATCGAGATTAGCATTCGATAGGTGGCTTGCCGGTTCGCTCAGAAGGGGGTGGGTTTGATCGATGAATACTTTTATTGATCGTATCAATAAAATTTGGAATTTCTGAAAAGAATAAACGGAAGTCGAATCAAAATCAATTCTTCGTACAGGGTGTACTAGAAATTATGTTAGGCGCCAGGTAATTTTCTCAGGAATTACCAAACCGTCATAAAAACTGAAAAGAAGAATTCCAATGGAATAAAACGAACGAGTAATTTTTCCAAAAAGGAAATTCAAATAATTTATTCGTAAACAAAAATTTACAATATTATTGTTTGGGAGAGATGGCGGAAGGCCAAACCAAAGGATAGAATATATATATGAGAATGAATACAATCAAGAGTTTTCTTTAGTGTCACAAAAGACACAAAGAAGAGAAAAATGACGGGGTTGATAATGACGATTAATAAAAGGAGTAAAAATTGGGTCGCGAGTCCCGCAATCTCGGGATAGACAACGGATGCACGAAGACTCCACAATCAACAGGTTTCTGCCACTTTTGGCCAGACAAACACAACTATCAAAACTGTCCTGGGACAAAATGAAAAGAATAGAAAAGGGGTACTTATCTGCCTATAGGGATCCTTCCTCTAGAGCCTGAGATGCTTCCTCCTGAAAGATCTTCCTGACAAACAAAATAATCACACAAAATAAACTCGTTGGCCTTATCTGCCAAAATCTCTACGTTGGGAATTATTTTAAACTCTAAGTAAAATTAATCAACTCGAAAAATGATTTTTCGCTAACTCTTAAATTTTTCTGTCTCAGCCTTTTAGTCGAAAACCAAAAAGTGAACCCAAAAGTCCAAAATGGCCGACTTTTCTCGTCCATTTAGCCATATTCAAAATATATTCTTCTCTTTTTATTCAATGTCTGTGGTGGTGTTCTGTCACGGGCGAGCTTCAACACTTCGTATCATTGGTGAGAGTGTGTACCGTTGTTGAACCCAAGCCACGCATTCGAATTATGCAAAATATCCCTGGCTAATGGTGATATTTGCAACAAGAGTAGCTCAATGGACGAGTTCAGACCCATTCTTGGCAATCCCAACTTTTTAAGAGAAAAAGCGAAAAATCATTTATAAACTCGACAAAGTCCCCGTCCCATGCCCAGACTACAGTATGGAGGAAAATCTTTCGAGCAAGTAAATTCTCTGTCATCTTCCACTCGCCTTGCGAGACAAGATCCGAAGGCTAACCCGATTGTTTTTCTTTATATATTAAAGATTATAACATTGTAGGTCTTCGTGCAGATTGAATTTAAGAAAAATACTAGATGCAAAAGTCATTTTTCTTTTCTTTGTGTTGAAGACACGCTAGGTTTGAAATCAACAGCTTCATCAAGGACGGATTTGTGGACGGATTTGTGGACGGCCTGTCGCACATTTGTGTGTGTCATGTTTGATTAAAACCTCGATTTTTTACTTGCTCTATAGGGCAAGTATTGGTTTCGTGCAGAAAAAAAAAATCGAGGTTTTAATCAAACATGACATTACGATGATAGAGAAGCCCAAAAAAGTGGTTTTCGCCATACCGTCCGTCGGTCTGTCTGTGCGTCTGTGCGGATGTGCGGATGTGCGGATGTGCGCTTTTTCACGTCATGCTACAGCCTAAACGGCTTGACGGATTTTCTTCAAACTTGATATATAGTAGTTTGAAGGAAAACGGTTGTCGAGGTTTTTTTTATTTCGTTTTAGCCCGGCTCAAACTGGTACCTTTCAAGTAACGGTTTTATTCAATTTGGATTTTCTCGAAAACGGCTCTAACGATTTTGATTAAATTTATAATTTAGCTTACTTTAAGCATTTCTAACAAAACTGCGTTTTTGTTTTTGCCTCAAATGGTCGTAACGAAAATCAGGTTTTAACGGCTTTTTTTCAAATAGCCATAAGTTCACAACGGCTTGATTGAATCAACTAAAACTTTGTTTGACACAGTTTTTAATAGTGTTCTATAGGATGGTTTAGTAAATTTTTCACTGAAGCCTTTCTAAACGGTGGCTTCCATACAACGAGCCGTTGAGTTTTAGCCAACTTTTTTTGGTTTTTTCTTATTTTCTCGAAAATGGCTCTAACGATTTTGATTAAACTTTGTGTGTTATATTCTTTTAGTGTTTTTAAGAGAACTGCGTTTTTAGTTTTTGGCTAAAAATGCAAAGAACGGAGATCTGCTCTTAACGGCTTTTTTTCAAATGGCCATAAGTTGTCAACGGTTGCATCGAATTCACTCAAACTTTGTTTCGTATAGTTCCTTACAGCTTCCTATCAGATGGCATTGATTTTTTTTCAGTTTCTCTTTTTTAAATGGTGGCTCCTATACAAAGAGCCACTAGATTTTGGCCAATTTTTTCATTTTTTCTAATTTACTCAAAAAAGGCTCCCCCGATTTTTATGAAACTTTGTATGTAACATATATAGAATACTTCAAGGAAAACTGCATTTTTAGTTTTTGGCTATACATGATAATAGCGGAAATTGCTTTTAACAGTATTATTAATTAGGCCATAACCCATACGTGGACATTTGTATCATTTATAACACCCAAAAGATAACGTCTTAATTTTAAATATTAAAGGTTTCTTAACGTTACCTCCCGTATATCGAGTTTTCCAGTTTTAGCCAATTTTTTTTTGGTTTTTACCAAATTTTTCAAAAATGAATTGTTCTTATTGATTGAAAAGTTTGTTTTCATCGTACTATTGCACCAACAGAGCAGGTACGTGCGACCCAGTCTTGCATTTTATTTTTTCTGCACGAAACCAATACTTGCCCTATAGAGCAAGTAAAAAAGAGAAATGTCAAATTTAGTTCCGTTCGCACAATTAGGTATGTAAATCGAGATTAGCATTCGATAGGTGGCTTGCCGGTTCGCTCAGAAGGGGGTGGGTTTGATCGATGAATACTTTTATTGATCGTATCAATAAAATTTGGAATTTCTGAAAAGAATAAACGGAAGTCGAATCAAAATCAATTCTTCGTACAGGGTGTACTAGAAATTATGTTAGGCGCCAGGTAATTTTCTCAGGAATTACCAAACCGTCATAAAAACTGAAAAGAAGAATTCCAATGGAATAAAACGAACGAGTAATTTTTCCAAAAAGGAAATTCAAATAATTTATTCGTAAACAAAAATTTACAATATTATTGTTTGGGAGAGATGGCGGAAGGCCAAATCAAAAGATAGAATATATATGTGAGAATGAATACAATCAAGAGTTTTCTTTAGTGTCACAAAAGACACAAAGAAGAGAAAAATGACGGGGTTGATAATGACGATTAATAAAAGGAGTAAAAATTGGGTCGCGAGTCCCGCAATCTCGGGATAGACAACGGATGCACGAAGACTCCACAATCAACAAGTTTCTGCCACTTTTGGCCAGACAAACACAACTATCAAAACTGTCCTGGGACAAAATGAAAAGAATAGAAAAGGGGTACTTATCTGCCTATAGGGATCCTTCCTCTAGAGCCTGAGATGCTTCCTCCTGAAAGATCTTCCTGACAAACAAAATAATCACACAAAATAAACTCGTTGGCCTTATCTGCCAAAATCTCTACGTTGGGAATTATTTTAAACTCTAAGTAAAATTAATCAACTCGAAAAATGATTTTTCGCTAACTCTTAAATTTTTCTGTCTCAGCCTTTTAGTCGAAAACCAAAAAGTGAACCCAAAAGTCCAAAATGGCCGACTTTTCTCGTCCATTTAGCCATATTCAAAATATATTCTTCTCTTTTTATTCAATGTCTGTGGTGGTGTTCTGTCACGGGCGAGCTTCAACACTTCGTATCATTGGTGAGAGTGTGTACCGTTGTTGAACCCAAGCCACGCATTCGAATTATGCAAAATATCCCTGGCTAATGGTGATATTTGCAACAAGAGTAGCTCAATGGACGAGTTCAGACCCATTCTTGGCAATCCCAACTTTTTAAGAGAAAAAGCGAAAAATCATTTATAAACTCGACAAAGTCCCCGTCCCATGCCCAGACTACAGTATGGAGGAAAATCTTTCGAGCAAGTAAATTCTCTGTCATCTTCCACTCGCCTTGCGAGACAAGATCCGAAGGCTGACCCGATTGTTTTTCTTTATATATTAAAGATTATAACATTGTAGGTCTTCGTGCAGATTAAATTTAAGAAAAATACTAGATGCAAAAGTCATTTTTCTTTTCTTTGTGTTGAAGACACGCTAGGTTTGAAATCAACAGCTTCATCAAGGACGGATTTGTGGACGGATTTGTGGACGGCCTGTCGCACATTTGTGTTCGGTCATCTCGTGGACCAACTGTCGCACGTTAGAAAGTTGTGATTGTCTTTCACAACATTTGCATTGAGATTGAGACCTGCTTGTGTTGTCTTTCCAAAATGCCTTTGGAGCGGGCTTCCTGCTGATGGCCAAGCGCACTCTCTATTCTGCCAGCATTTTAGAGAACCAACGAGAAGGAACGGTGAAAAATGGAAAAAGGAAACGAATAGGCCAGTGGAACTTGTTGTGGTAAAATTTACCGCAACAAATCCCACCCTTACCTCCCAAGAAATGACTTTACATTTCGAAAGAACTGTAAATCATTTCTGAAGAAGAACCAAGGATGAGGAGAAAGAGAAAGGATTTCCATCAGAAAAGCAAAAGAAAATTTAAGAGAAAAAGTAAAAAAACTGAGAGAAAAAAGTACAAAATTACGTTAAGTATTGGATGCATCTGAAAACGGTTTTAAATCTTTAGCGTGCCATTTCCCGCACTGTTTACCTTTATGATCTTCTAAAATGTATGTCCAAGTTGACACACGCTTCTTAATTTTTAACGGACCGACAAACTTCGGTGCTAACTTGGCTGCATAATAATTCGCGGCATCCGAAAGAGAAAAGTTTCTGCGCCATACAAAATCGCCGGGACGGTATTGAACATCCCTCCGACGTAAATTGTAAGCTTGAGCAGATTTGTGGCTTGCAGCCTTAAGCTTTTTGCCAATATCAATCCTTAGCTTTTTGAAACGTTCTTCGATCTCAACTAGATCTTGAACAGTTTCCGACAAATCTCCAACTTTTGGAACTTCTTGACCAGATTTTTACCATTTCCCTCCCAAAATTTGCGAAGTACGGGGATACTCCCAGTACTTCGCACGCAACCTTCGAAAGTTGTGAGTCTCAAACTCGGTGATTCTCACTGACGTAAATGAAATAATAATTTTATTGGAAACTTTTTTAGAGGAAAAATTTGAAAATGATTATCTTACTAATATTATAAATGTGAAAGTTACGATGTTTGGATGTTTGGATGTTTGGATGTTTGGATGTTTGGATATTTGTTGCTAACTCACGCCAGAACGGCTAAACGGATCTGGATAAAATTTGGCACAGAGATAGCTTATAGTCTGGAATAGCAGATAGGCTATTTTTTATCCCGGTAAAATGTATGGTTCCCGTGGGATAGATTTGTTTTAATTTTTGAAATTACACCAGAATGGATGAATGGATCTGAATGAAAATTAGCACAGAGATAGATAATAGTCTGGAATAGCAAATTGGCTACTTTTTATTCCGGTAAAATGTATGGTTCCCGTGGGATAGATTTGTTTTAGTTTTTGAAATTACACAAGAATGGCTGAACTCATCTGAATGAAATTAAGCACAGAGATAGATTAAAGTCTGGAATAGCATATTGGCTACTTTCTATCCCTGTAAAATGTATGGTTCCCGTGGGATAGATTTGTTTTAATTTTTGAAATCACACCAGAATGGCTGAACGGATCTGAATGAAATTTAGCACAGAGATAGATTGTAGTCTGGAATAGCATATTGGCTACTTTTTATCCCGGTAAAATGTATGGTTCCCGTGGGATAGATTTGTTTTAATTTTTGAAATCACACCAGAATGGCTGAACTCATCTGAATGAAATTTAGAACAGAGATAGATTATAGTCTGGAATAGCATATTGGCTACTTTTTATCCCGGTAAAACGTATGGTTCCCGTGGGATAGATTCGTTTTAATTTTTGAAATCACACCAGAATGGCTGAACTCATCTGAATGAAATTTAGCACAGAGATAGATTATAGTCTGGAATAGCATATTGGCTACTTTTTATCCCGGTAAAATGTATGGTTCCCGTGGGATAGATTTGTTTTAATTTTTGAAATCACACCAGAATGGCTGAACTCATCTGAATGAAATTTAGAACAGAGATAGATTATAGTCTGGAATAGCATATTGGCTACTTTTTATCCCGGTAAAACGTATGGTTCCCGTGGGATAGATTCGTTTTAATTTTTGAAATCACACCAGAATGGCTGAACTCTTCTGAATGAAATTTAGCACAGAGATAGATTATAGTCTGGAATAGCATATTGCCTACTTTTTATCCCGGTAAAATGTATGGTTCCCGTGGGATAGATTTGTTTTAATTTTTGAAATTACACCAGACTGGATGAACGGATCTGAATGAAATTTAGCACAGAGATAGATTATAGTCTGGAATAGCATATTTGCTACTTTTTATCCCGGTAAAATGTATGGTTCCCGTAGAATAGATTTGTTTTAGTTTTTGAAATTACACAAAAATGGCTGAACTCATCTGAATGAAATTTAGCAAAGAGATAGATTATAGTCTGAAATAGCATATTGGCTACTTTCTATCCCTGTAAAATGTATGGTTCCCGTGCGATAGATTTGTTTTAATTTTTTAAATTACACCAGAATGGCTGAACTCATCTGAATGAATAGCATATTGGCTACTTTTTATCCCGGTAAAATGTATGTTTCCCGTGGGATAGATATGTTTTAATTTTTGAAATCACACCAGAATGGCTGAACGGATCTGAATGAAGTTAAGCACAGATATAGATTATAGTCTGGAATAGCATATTGGCTACTTTTTATCCCGGTAAAATGTATGGTTCCCGTGGGATAGATTTGTTTTAGTTTTTGAAATTACACAAGAATGGCTGAACTCATCTGAATGAAATTAAGCACAGAGATAGATTATAGTCTGGAATAGCATATTGGCTACTTTTTATCCCGGTAAAATGTATGGTTCCCGTGGGATAGATTTGTTTTAATTTTTTGAATCACACCAGAATGGCTGAACTTATCTGAATGAAATTTAGCACAATGATAGATTATAGGCTGGAATAGCATATTGGCTACTTTTTATCCCGGTACAATGTATGGTTAACGTGGGTTAGATTTGTTTTAATTTTTTAAATCACACCAGAATGGCTGAACTCATCTGAATGAAATTTAGCACAGAGATAGATTATAGTCTGGAATAGCATATTGGCTATTTTTGAAATCACACCAGAATGGCTGACCGGATCGGAATGAAATTTACAACAGAGCTAGATTATAATCTGGTATATCTTATAGGTTTCTTTTTATCACGGTTAAATGTAGGTATTAAATTATAAAGCTATAAAAGAAGAAGAAGCTAGATTACAATAGACTATACTCCTCAAGGTACAGTCTACTTCTTGATCAGCTGAAACGCGAGTGAAGCCGCGGTGTATATATAAAAATGGATGTGTGTATATGTATATGTATGTTGCGTATGGACTCCTAAACCACCCAATGGATCTTTATGAAATTTTTGGGGTAAATATAGTTTAGTCCAGGGATGGTTCCTGTGAAGGTTTCGTGCCGATCGTTTTTTTTTTAATTCTTTTTTGGTGTTTTTCATAAATTTTTAAGCGGAATGCCCGGGTGGAAGACAGAAAAATGCGGGCTTTTGGCAAAGTTTTTTTTTTCAACTTTTTTATAAAAATGTTTTCCTTTCGTTGAATAAAAGCATCATATTAATGGAACTGAGTCGAAAAATCAAACTCTGAACGAACGTGCGTGTCCATTTGGTGCAAGAATCGTCCACCCAAACATTTTCCAAACAACTTTTAAACATAGGAAAAGGAATTGAATCGCACAACAAATGACATTTTATGTTCCCAAATTTTTGTCAAATGCAGCAAAATATTCAAGCCACAATTTATCAATGTTATTATGTTCAGTTTAACAATCAAATTAACTGCACTTTGTGTGTATGCCAAAAAATTTGTATATTTATACACCAACCGAAACGACCAAAAATATTGCTTATCCGCTAACATTGAGATAAAATATACATATAAATAAAGGACAATGACCATTTTTGGGCCCAGTGCGTACACACATAAGACAGGTATCAATAAAAAGGTGACGCTTAGCTGAATTTATATTCCAAATATTTTCAAATTCGGTTTTGTAGTTTTCGAGATATTTGACCTTGAAGTTGATGTTTGCAGAATCACAAAAATGGCATATTTTCACTATAAACGCCAATAACTTCTGACTCATGGGTTTTACAAAAAAGATTTTGGTACCAAATGAAAGATCGTAAAAATGTCTTTCTTAGCAAATCAGTATTTTGTATATATATATAGTACATGATCATATACAAGGCTCCGATATTGTTTGAAAACATATTTTTAAGTTGCTTTTCAAATGCAGATATTTCGAAAATATCAGTGATGACATATATATATTTTTATACATAGTTCTAATCCTTATTTCATAACCTTTAATTTGATATATAAATCAACTATAGTTTCTCACAAAAAAACCATCTTATTAAAAGAATTCTTCTGAAAATACAGATTTTTGTTTTCAAAGACAACATACTTACTTTTTCTTCATATTCTTTTTACATTTTTTCTCCCAAAATAATCACATATTCTATTTAGAAAACTAAAATTCATTCAACGTTTATTTTAAGTCTTAATTTATTTCTTTTTTTGTAAAAATATGGTATATATTTTATTTTACGTGTCTTCATCACCGTTTTCATCAATAAGAACACTATCTAAATATAAAGCTGGTGGTATCGTTATATTTGTACCATGTCCCAATTTCTTCATAGCGGTTAATCTCTGATTAATTATCAGGCCCTAAGAAAAACAGATCTAGAAAAAAATGAAAGCAGTTTAACCGATATAATGTTTGTTGTGTAGAGTGCAGGTGTTCATCTGGCCCGTTATGTTTTGAAAGGTTTAGAGATTCTTTAATGTGACGATTATAAAACAGATTTGCAGAAGTTCTGATAATTTAAAGTGTCGTGTTTTCTTGCAAGTGATAAAGTGATATAAATATTGAAAAATAAATAGAACAATAATTAAGTGAATAATATTGATAACATTGATAAATTGGTTAATTAAAACAAAAACATACAATGAATAACTTATGTGTTAATTGCAGAATTATTTTGAACAACAATTTAACGCAGGTTCGATCTATTCAAAATCTTTCTCTTCGCCTTCGTTTAATTTTATCCAATTGGATATCACCAGAACAGGTGAGTACCCAAACTCTTTTATTATTTCTAGTGTTGAGAAAATTGAAGAAAAAAAAGCTGCAACGTTTCGAAATTCCTTGGGCTAATGTATTTTTTCCTTGTTTGAATTTTTGGTTTTAAAGGTATCTGATTCGGATTTGGTGTGTTTAAATTGCTATCGAATTTTGGAAAGAATAAGTTCAACGAATGATCAGAATCCAATTCGCGAATTTGGACACACAAGAATTTGCTTGCTTTGTGGTTATACATTAAGATCTCGAAGATCTAAAATCATACCACGAAATTCTGTTGAAAGGACCGTTTTAGAACAATTGATACCAGTCAATCAGGTAGATATTATTGTAGAAATAAAAAAAATAAAAAGTTTACTTAGTGTTAATGTTATTTAACTAGCATCAAAATATGAACAGGGTTTGCCTTCCCTGTTATCTTCGAGTAAGTCGATTAGCTCTAAGAAATCGTCGTCAGAATGTTGACCATCAAGATCAGGAAGAACAACAGCCACTCCCAAATGACAATATTCAAGTTGAAGTGATCTTGCCATCAGCGGAACATAGAATAGAATCATCTATTTATAAGCGGGTTGCCATGACAGAAAGAAGATGTATTTTTGCTGATTGCCAAGAAACTGAACGGTTTCGATTTCCCGAACATATAAGAGAGCGATTATTGATCGACCATAAGTTATATATTCCTGAATGTGCAAGAATATGTCACTTACATCTTTCATTACGGGATTGGACATTTTTAGCAGAACACCAGAATAACTTGTCTGACTTTTCAGGCCGCCAAATGGATGAAATGATGGAAACCATGGTCAAAATTGCTAAGAGGCCAATTAATTTTAGTGACATTGATAACATGGACCCTTATTTATGCCATTATTGGTTAGGTCTAAGCTCTGAACAATTTTCGGAGCTGCACCGAGTTGTACCGGCCTTGAAATCCATTGAACTGTTTTTATTCTTGGCAAAATTAAAATCAGGTGATGGTGATCACAGACTTTCATGTCTTGTGAACATACCGCGGACAACCATCAGACGACATATATCTGAAGCCAGGACAAGTTTGTTAAACCTTTTTGTGCCATTCAACTTGGGCCTGCAGCATATTTCTATTTCCAACGTTGCCAGTCGGAACAACTTCATTCCAAATGGTCTGTTTGGAAATACAAACCTTAGTGAAAGTAATCGACCAGCAATTACCATTTGCGACGGCACATACATCTATTTGCAAAAAAGCTCTAATTATAATTTTCAAAAAAAGACCTACAGTCTCCATAAGTACCAGAATTTGGTCAAACCGTTTATGATGACATCTTGTGACGGGTATATTCTGGACGTTATGGGTCCATATGCTGCAACGACATCGGATGCCAACATCATGAAAAGCATTTTTAGAGACGAAAACACCTATGCAAGACAATTCTTCAGACAGGACGATGTGTTCATCTTGGATAGAGGATTTAGAGATGCAGTTCCTTGCTTAGAATCCTATGGTTACAAGTGTCACATGCCTGAATCTGTGTTGGAAGGTAATTTTCAACTCACAACAGCACAAGCGAATAGGTCAAGATGCGTAACAATGGTTCGATGGGTGGTTGAAGTTGTAAACGGCCGATTTAAAAGAGATTTTAAGCTGTTTCGGCAGGACTTCAACAACTTAGCAGCGGGTCATTTAATGGATGATTTTAAAATTGCAGCTGCGCTTCTTAATAAATTCCATCCATTGATAGAAGACAAATCTGATGCGAGCTCCTTGCTGGAGTTGGCATTAAATAAATTAAACACTCCAAACTATTTGGGAGATTTTGTTAAAGAGCAAAATCTAAACAGAGCAAGGGCTGCATTTCTTCGTATTAATGGGCAAATTCCAAGTCTTGACAACTTCCCGCTTCTCAATTTAGAAGAGCTTCGAAAAATATCTTTGGGGAACTATCAAATAAAGCAAGCCCGCTCCTATTGTGGAGAGCATTTAAAAGAAAATGGCGACTACGTAATAGAAGTCTGCGAACGCCGTGAGCGTATAAGCTTAGCTGACCCAAGCCTAGTTGGAAACAATTTTTTAATGAGGGGAAGAATCAAGTCGCGGCACATAAGTGGGAAAATCTATTTCACTTACATACTAGTGAGCAACGAGCCGAATGATGCAAACAGTTGCAATGCAATTAAGGCATATTATTGCAATTGTCTTGTTGGAATGCGAACCGTTGGGTGTTGCGCACATGTAATGAGCATCTTATGGTACTTGGGTTATGCACGCCATGGTACAAATATAACGATACCACCAGCTTTATATTTAGATAGTGTTCTTATTGATGAAAACGGTGATGAAGACACGTAAAATAAAATATATACCATATTTTTACAAAAAAAGAAATAAATTAAGACTTAAAATAAACGTTGAATGAATTTTAGTTTTCTAAATAGAATATGTGATTATTTTGGGAGAAAAAATGTAAAAAGAATATGAAGAAAAAGTAAGTATGTTGTCTTTGAAAACAAAAATCTGTATTTTCAGAAGAATTCTTTTAATAAGATGGTTTTTTTGTGAGAAACTATAGTTGATTTATATATCAAATTAAAGGTTATGAAATAAGGATTAGAACTATGTATAAAAATATATATATGTCATCACTGATATTTTCGAAATATCTGCATTTGAAAAGCAACTTAAAAATATGTTTTCAAACAATATCGGAGCCTTGTATATGATCATGTACTATATATATATACAAAATACTGATTTGCTAAGAAAGACATTTTTACGATCTTTCATTTGGTACCAAAATCTTTTTTGTAAAACCCATGAGTCAGAAGTTATTGGCGTTTATAGTGAAAATATGCCATTTTTGTGATTCTGCAAACATCAACTTCAAGGTCAAATATCTCGAAAACTACAAAACCGAATTTGAAAATATTTGGAATATAAATTCAGCTAAGCGTCACCTTTTTATTGATACCTGTCTTATGTGTGTACGCACTGGGCCCAGACTTGTATGAAAAGTGGTCATTCTCCTTTAGTTTCACATTAAATACACAAGTGTTTTTTTGGGCGTAGCAACGCGCGCCGGGTACCGCTAGTAATAAATAATTTAAGCAATAATATCTACTCCTTAATATTGGCTAAAAATAATATTGTAAATCCTTTAATTTTAAGTTTAGACGAAATAGAACTAATTGAAATGAAAGAAAATATTGTAACTGAAATAAGTGATTTGTTAAATGTTGCTGATGTTAAAATGTATTACCAAAACGATACTCTGGTATACTTAATCAAAATACCTAAAGTTCAAGAAATTTGTCAATATTTTGAAATCTCGCCAGTCATTTATGACAACAAAATTCTAGATTTAAGTTCCAACAGGTCAGCAAATTGTAAAAAAATAAACTATCCTTTAAGTACATGTAAAAAAGCTCCCATCTACTCCTACTGCAAAATAGATCCCAAAAATTCCTGCCTCTCTCACCTCCTGAATAATAACACGGCACAATGCCCATCTACTCACGCCGATCATATAAAAAAAATTGAAGTTGTCGCAGATGGAATCATCATCGCCAGGGACAAGAACATAACTGTTGAGGAAAGGGGCCAGCGAATAGTCCTTAATGGTTCCTTCCTAATAACGTATGATAAAAAAATTAAAATTAATGGTAGAGAATATATTACAGATAAGCCATTAATCGCAAATCACCATCCAGCACCAAAAATAACAGTTTTGAACGAATCCGCCTTCAATGAAAAAATCTCCCTACCGTACTTACACAAGTTGCACTTCGTCAACAACCAACAAATTAAGGAATTCAAAGTTACACTTGAGACAACCAAATGGACGTGGTACGGCGTCACAGGAATACTTGTAACAATAATACTTGTGCTACTATACGCCAAACTAAAGCCAAAAAAAGTTACAATCACGACAAATGCAGACCCCGGCTTATCGTCATTAGATAAAGACCTAATGAAAATGCGAGTACTCAGGATCATGAACGAGGACGTTCAAATTTAAGAAGGGGAGAAATTAACAACAATTCATACCCATATTCATTTCATATACCTTTCCTAAAAGATTCCCATAAGTTAACAACAATTCATACCCATATTCATTTCATATACCTTTCCTAAAAGATTCCCATATTCCATATTCCTAACTAAGCGCATTCCTATATACCTAAGTGCATTACCCTTAGCACCCAACGCTTCATTTCCTACACACTTCCTTTCATTATCTTAGTCAGCATAATAATAATAATAATAATAAAATTGATTTGTAAGCAAATATAGCATTAAGTTAAAATAAATAAACGCAATGAGTCAGTTGTAAACTCACAAAGAAAGATAATACATCTTTTATTTACTTGTATATGGAGTCGGGTCAAACATAAGTCCAAAATCTTAGTTTTAAGAAAAACGAGTTTAAAAGTTCAAAAATGTTTTTTAAATCCCGTTATGGTTATTTCACAAACATTTTGATGCAATTTTTCTATAATACTATAAATAATAATATTTATATGAATATAATTTTTTATTTCAAATTTATGTTTCTAAATTATGTTTTAAGGGAGATAAGTTGTTTTGACCAAGCGGATTGTTCATTTCATTTAAAATAGGTGGAGATAATTTCCTGCATTCAAATAAATGTTGTAGACTTAGATAATTTTTTAAACAAACAAATTTATTTCACAGTAATAAGACTAATAGCAAAAATAATAACAAAGTAATTACAAAGCTTGCATATAGTTAAAAAAATGTATGTAGCGACAAAAAAGCGAAGAAGATTAAGTTGAAGTTATGTTGTTTTTACCACATTGTTATTTGGAAAATAGAAATTTTTTGTTCTGTTAAAACAACATAAGTGAAGTTATGCCGTTTTGACCAAACATAATTTTAAATAAGAAATGTAAGTGCGATTAGGACCATCGAACATCTTTTCAATCGGTTTAGATGGACTTACACTGTTAGGACCAAACGAAAATAGATTTTTTTTGTACAATTCTGTATACTTAACTCAAATTTGACAAACATGGACTCATGCTGTCGATTTTGATTTTAAGCGACACTATTTATGAAATGAATTTAATATCCCATTAATTTCCTTTTCTCGTGCCATTTTAAAAACCTCAAGGAAAGTTTTTTTTAACATTTTAAATACTTTCGGTGGCCATTTTAATTGTTTTTATTTCCAGCCGCCTCTAAAAACTTCTTTTTATCAATTGTATTGTTGTGGTTAGGTTAGGTTAGGTTAAAGTGGCTATTGGCTGAAAAGACCAACACACTTAGTTCATAAGAGGACCGTTGTGATACCACGAGTTTGGGGTGTTTCCCCCTAGTAACTCAGAACCACTTTGTGCTTCTAATGAATTTTAAAAGACAGTTAGTGTCCACGTTAGACAGATCACTACTATCGTTGAAGAAGTATGCTCCCAGATGGAGTTTCCTTTTGTGAGCTAGTGCAGGGCATGTACAAAGAAGATGGGCAATTGTCTCTTCCTCCTCTTCGTCCATACAACTTCTGCAAAAGTCTTATGGCGTGTCTACCTATGAGGCAGTGTCCTGTTATGACACCTATAATGGAGCTAATATGCCGTCTGCTCAGAGAGATCAAAGTCTTAGAGCGATTTGAATCCAGCCTTGGCCAAATCCGTTTTGTCGCTAGACATGTGTTGCCACTTGTCCACCTAAGATTTGTTCTATCCATGGCTCCTTGTCTTAGCAAAAGTTTACATGTAGCGATGGGAATACCCAGGTAACTATGTTCAGTTAATATAGGTAGTGTTGTTCCTTTTTTGGCTAGTATAAAATATTTTAAAGATTACAAACTAACATTTATTTCAGCAACACGAACAAATGTACATGGAAGAGCGAGTGGGGGTATTTTATGTGGTATAAAATCTAAAATTTCCCATTTTGTGGAATTTAGTAATATTGATGGTAGAATCGTCATTAGTATTTTAAGCAATAATTTGAGTTTTCATATTATTCCAGTTTACCTTAACTGCAATAATTGGCATACTGATTTCGATAATTTAGTTAATTTTATGAATAATAATTCCTTGGAAAATGCAATGGTAATTGGTGATCTCAATGCTAGAATCGGTAACTATCAGAATCCTTCTGTTCATTTTTTGCAAAATCAACTGAATTTCGACCCAAATAGAAACACCAAAGATCAAATGCTCAACAGCAACGGGAGGTTAATTTCGGGGTTCCTGGAAGATTTTGGTCTGTTTTTGTTAAATGGTGTGACAAAAGGAGACGAATGTGGTGAACTAACATTTATAAGCGGCCAAGGACAATCGGTAATAGACTTCTGCGCAATATCTGGTGAATGGTGCAATTTAGTAAAGGATTTTAAGGTGCTTCTGGCCAACTTCTCAGCTCACATGCCAATTCTAGTGAGTGCGGACTTTGAGGGACAGGCGCAACAAAGAGCTTCTGATGTTTGCCGAAAACTTAAATGGCACGAAAATAAAGCTGGTCGCTACAAATCCCTACTTGATTGTAATTCTAACCTTTTGCCTGACCTCTCATCATCAACAATCGATGAAATTGAAGGAAGTATAACGAATCTTATTTACGCCTCGGCACCGCTGTCAAATAATTCCTATACTACTTTCTTACCTAAATCCAAATGGTTTGACAAGGACTGTTATAAGCTACGCAAACTCTCATTCCAATATCTCAAGCTCTTTAGGACGACAAATGCTCATAACTTCAAAATTATGTACTTACGTGCCAACAAGGAGTTCAAACAACTTTGTGATGCTAAAAAAATGATGTACCACAAAAATATTGCACAACAGCTCCAACTTAGCAAAAATTCAAAGGAGTTTTGGTATAACGTACATGAAGTTAGTGGACGGCAGCGAAGTATGAAGATTTTCCTTGAAGCTCAGACTCTAGCTGCACATTTTAAAACTCTATTGACGGCTGAGGTGAATCTTCATACTTTCAGCTTCGCTTTACCAAATTCCTGTGTTTCTCAGCTTGATTTACCAATATCTTCAATTGAACTGGAAAATACTCTCTCTCAAATGAAAAACAACAAAGCCCCTGGTAATGATGGGATTCCAGTTGAGTTCTTCAAAAATAGTAATGATTGCCTCAAAAACTATATTCTGGATTACTTACTGGAGAAAGCTTGTGTGCCTACAAACTTTCCTAAAGCCCTTATATTTCCTATTTTTAAAAAAGGAGACCCAAATCAACCAGAGAACTATAGGGGAATATCTATTCTCAACTTACTGAGGAAAATATTTGCTGGGATATTGTATGGAAGACTCTCCTCCTGGATTGAAAGCACTAATTGAATCAGCATGTTTCAAGCTGGATTTCGCGCAGGGTTTTCTACAACGGATCATATTTTCGCATTAATGAGCATTGCTAGGCATTATATTGAAAAGAACAAAAAACTGTATGTTTGTTTTGTGGATTTTAAAGCAGCATTCGATACTGTAAATAGACAGGCGCTATTATATAAACTGTCCACTATTGGAGTATCCCGAAAATTTTTGATGCTCTATTTTAAATTTCTTGCATCATCAAGCGCAGCAGTATGGGATGGGTCAAAGCTATCAGAGTGGTTCGCGTCCACCGCAGGTGTACCGCAAGGATGCATTTTGAGCCCCCTGTTGTTTGCTCTGTTCATTGATGATGTATCTTCTATTCTTCCTGGAGGTGTTATTTTTTGCGGGAACTCTTATCAAAGTCCTGCTTTACGCTGATGACTTAGTTTTACTAGCTGACAATCCTTTTTCGCTGCAACTCCAAATAAATAGACTTTCGGCATACTGTGATACATGGAATCTGCAAATCAACGTACAGAAAACGAAGGCGATGGTCTTTGAGAGCCGAAGAAGTAGAAGACTTCCCGAAGAAACTTGGCGACTTGGTAGCGAGCGAATCGGTTCAGTACTTCAATTTAAGTATTTGGGAGTACTTTTGACCCATAATCTAAATCTAAGGGACCACGCAAAAGAAAAAAGCTGTGAGGCTAAGCTAGCGCTTAACATGATGTGGCCAACTTTTTTCGCTAATCAAAATATTGACCATTCAACCAAGTTTAAAGTGTTCAATGCAACAGTCAACACATGTATGTGCTACGGTACACAGGCATTTGGAGTCACTCCCTTTGAAGAATTTGAAGCAGTCCAAAGAATTTTCTTCAAACGAATTTTTAGACTGCCAAATTTCACACCGACCTATGCCATACACGTCGAGTCTGGATTACCACCTATCTACATAAGAAACCTTAAAGCGAATTCTGACTACTGTATGAGAGTGATGAAAAGAAGTGACGCAAATCTACATAAATTGATAATGGCAAGATTAGTCCGAACAAACGCATCCCCTTTCAGAGAATGGAACCAGCTGGCCTTATCCCACGATCTCTCGTATACGTTTGCTGGGAGCAATGTTTATGAATGGCCTGATATTTTCGCAACCATCATTTCAAAAATAGATGACAGGATATTTGACGAATACTTAACTAGGTGCTCTTCGTCAACTTCAAGAACTATCTATAAGAATTTAAACCATCGAATACCCACTGAAGACAGCTATTTCAACGTGAAGAACTCTGCGCATAAAATAAGCATAGTTTTTAGAGCAAGAGTCGAAATTCTTAATCTAAATTTCGTCCCCCACAGAGTCGATCTTCAGCAAATTTGTACACTGTGTAATAGAAGAGAGTTAGACAATATATACCACTTTATTGCAGTATGCCCAATTTTGCAAGAGATACGACGGTTGTATTTCCAAGAAAGTTTCTTGTCGATCAATAGTCTTTACGAAATATTGAATGGTGCTCGCGGTTGGTCTATTTTGTATAGTTACTGCAAACATGCCCTAACTTATCCTAATAGTTTTTGAGAAAAAATGTATGCCTATTAAAGCTTTTCTGGTCGAATTCATTTGAAAATTTTTGTGTTTCAAATCACTCTTAAATTGTAATCTTTTAAGTTGCAACTTGCAAATCATTAAAAGTAATAATATATGTAGTACCTATATATATAAAAAAAAAAAAAAACACACTTCTCCATCAAAATTAAAATAAAATTCAAAAACAACTCGCTTTTTCATTAATCCTTATTTCTTTTTCTTTTACTTATTGTAATAATGTCAAATTTTGTATTCCTTTTTTCTTTTTTTTTTTTTAAATAAATTTTGTTAAAAATGTCATTTCCGGCAGACGGCAATATAGCCATGTCCGTATTCTTAAGAAAAAAAAACAAATAATATATGTACACTTTAATAAATTAATAAAGAATTAATAATAATCTAATATATTAATACGGAGTTCAAAAATCCAGTTTCCACCCTTTTTTTCTGTCATAATCAAAACAAATATGCCAAACCTATATATATTCTGAAAGGGGACCATGTAAGGAAACAGCGAATGTATATATGAAGCACCTATGTCATTTCCCCCCCCCAATTGAGAAATGGTCGAATTTCGACCACGGGGCGAACTCTAGTAATAATATAATACACTGACGTAAGCTTTTAATGTCGTCTTGATTATTTGATTGATTCTTTCCGCAGGATATGCTTGCGGATGATAATGAGCTGTAAAGTTCAAACGTGACGCGTACGCTTGGAAAAGCGTTTTCTATTCCTTTGATCGGAATTGCGGGCCATTGTCACATACGACCACCCTCGGGGTGGCAAATAAAAGAAAAACATTTTCCTCAAGTTCCCTACAAATTGCTTTCGCAGTAGCAGACCTCAACGCAAAAAGAAGTGGAAATTTAGTAAAATAATCAACGACGGTGAGAATATAAATGAAACCCCTACTCGACTTTGGAAGCGGACCTACAAGATCTACACATATCTTTTCCCATGGTGAAGTAATCCCTACTCTTTCCGACATTAACCCAGCTTCTCATTCACCGGCTTCACCTGTTGGCAAACTCTACAATTCCTAACATATTTGGTGATATCACCTCTCACCTTAGACAAATAAAATTTTGACCCGATCCTGGCAAAAGTTTTTCTAACTCCCATGTGTCCCGCTAGAGGACAATCATGAAACTCCTGTAAAATTTTTAATCTTTCCTCCTTCCCGAAAACCCTCTTCCATTCCTGATTATTTTCGTGAACGACAATGTGGTTGACCTTTATAAATTTGAACAAATGACCCTGTTCAATTCTATAGGCTGGATAAGCTAACGGGTTAGAATTAACTGCTGACTTCATTTTAATTATCCAAGGGTCGGTATCCTCTTCTGAGATCTGGCCTAACTCCCGGACTCCTCGAGATAGCATGTCTGGAACTACATGCTCCTTCCCCTTTCGATGGATAATTTCGAAGTCGAATTGTTGAAGCCTAACTGCCCAACGTGCTAATCTACCCTGTGGGTCTTTAAGGTTGCTTAACCATACCAGGGAATAATTATCAGTCACGACCGTAAACCGAGCACCCTCGATGTATGGTCGCAACTCCTCAACCGCCCATAGTGCGGCCAAACATTCCTTCTCTGTTGTACTATAATTGCGTTCACTCCTATTCAAAGACCTACTAAGGTAACAGACAACCTTTTCCCCTTCATCAAAGTTTTGAGACAAAACTGCACCGATACCGTAGTCAGAAGCGTCTGTTTGTACGACAAAAGGTCGTTTAAAATCTGGGCAAGTAAGTACGGGTGCTGTCACCAAACACTCTTTTACCTTCCTAAAGCTAGCCTCACACCCTTCTGTCCAAGTAAATTTCCTACCTTTCTTTAACAAATCTGACAGTGGCCGAAGTAGTTCAGCAAAATTCGGTACAAAACGTCGGTACCAAGAAACTGACCCTATAAAACTCCTAATCTCCTTAACATTTTTCGGTGCTAGAATCCTTACCATGCTTTTCTGGGTCTACATGAAGCCCATTCCGATCCACAATATACCCTAAGAACTTCAGCGATTGTATGCAAAAGTTGCATTTCTCCCAACTGACCTTCAACCCTGCTTCATATCAACCTTTTCATAACCTCCCTCAGAATTTCGAGATGCTTCTCAAAAGTCTCTGCAATGATGACTATGTCGTCTAAATAAACGAAAACGAATGGCTCGAGGTCGGCACCCAAAACTGTGTCGATAAACCTCTGCCATGTCGCAGGCGAATTGTGAAGACCGAAAGGCATCCTTCTAAATTGAAAGAGACCTTGACCAGGGACCGTGAAGGCTGTAACGGCTTTAGATTACTCTTCCATGGGAATCTGCCAGTAAGCTGACTTAATGTCAAGCGAAGACAAGAACCTCGTGCCTCGAAGCCTGTCTAAAATAGAATTAATATAGGGCAGTGGATAAGCATCTCTATCTGTATTTTTATTAAGCCTCCTATAATCTACACAAAATCTAAAAGACCCATCCTTCTTCTTAACTAGGAGTATTGGAGATGACCAAGAACTATTGGACCTCTCAATTACCCCTGCTTCTAACATTTCGTTTAATTCCCTATCTATGTGTTCCTGCATTGCCGGAGAAACCGGATAATACCGTTGGTTAATCGGTTCCACCGACGTCCTAACCTTATGTTCCACCATAACCTTCTGGCATCTTCATAAAAGCTTCTTCAACTCAATTGTCTAACTGTTTAATTTCCCTACTGTCCAACTCTGAACGTTCTGTAATAGAACAAATCGAGACCACTTGAGCTTGGTCCAAAAAATTCAACATACGTGATCTCAAATCCGGGACGATCCCCGAGAGTGCCCAAAAATCTGCACCTAGGATCACGGTATGTGTCAGAGATGGTATAATAAGACAGTCTATTAAGACTACCTTATCTTCTACTTCTATCGGTAAGCTAACAGTTCCTACGACCTCATCACCTGCTCCATCGGCTAAGAATAAAGAACTAACAGTGCATTTATTTAATTTTTCACCACCTGTGCTTGTCGCTTAACACAAAAGACAAAACCACCGACACTGGCTAACATTTTTCGTACCCGACCAAAGAGCACCAATAAACCTGATTCTTCAATCATCATCAAATTCCTCACACCTTATGACAAAAACACCGTTCTAAGATCTGTTGCCGAACATTGCAAAAGAAACAACAACAAGCCACTTTCCCTTCGTGATGCTGGCTATGTGCCGAATGCAGAAAGCCCTATATATCTTCGCGAGTGTTTAACAAAAAAAAAAAACATTCATTATTACAATCTGCACTCAAATTAAAAAAACAAAACAAACTGGTGTCGGTGTTCACTAAGCGAGGACTAGTATACGTTAAACGTCAAGCTGATGATGCTGCTGTTCTCATTGACAAAAATGATGGCTTGTCTAGGGTTGCCGTGATTGCTGTTACAAATACCTGATCAGTAAAAACATTTTTTAAAATTTTTCTATTTAATTATATTTTTGTTTACAAATATCTTAAACTGAGTAGTTTAAATTTAAACCATATAATACTTATAAATAATTTTTTTTCTAATTTTTTAAATATTTTTTTTCCCCTCTTTTGTAAATTATTGGTAAAACACTTGCTAATTTAATAATTTAATCATTCAAAAATTATCATTTAATCATGAATTCTTTTAGTGCTGGCAATGATTTAATATTGCGTGCTATGTTTGGAGTGTTTCGCAACCAATGTACAGGATTCCAAGTTTGTCATATAAACGCTCAAAGCTTGCGTAAGAAAATTGACGAGTTTAGATACACCTTTGAATGCTCTGGAGTTGATGCTATCTGTGTATCTGAAACCTGGTTTCCAATTGATTTCCCTAGCAGTATGTTTAAACTAAATGGTTACAAACTTTTTAGAGCTGATAGAGGTGATAGGGGAGGTGGGGTTGCAATCTATGTTCGAGACGGAATTACTTGCAGGTTGAACTCCATCTCAAGCCCTGGTAGTGATATCGAATATATTTTTGTAGACATGGTATATGGAGAAGAAAAACTTTTGCTTGGTACAGTTTATAGACCGAACAGATACGTCGACCTCTCATCTCTTGTTTTTCTCTTGGAAGATATTGCTTATATGTCGTCTAAACCTGTCTTGTGCGGGGATTTCAACAGTAATCTTTTAAATGAGTGTACCTAAGTTGATACTATGAGATCCTTTAATCTTTCAGCAGTAAATGTTGATGTACCCACTTATTTTACAAATGGTTCTAGTTCTTTGCTTGATGTTATTTTTGTAAGTGATATTGACGATGTTTTTTTTAAGACCAACTTGCTGCGCCTGCTTTTTCAAAACATGATCTCATATGTTTGATTTTTTATTTCAATATAATAAGACCACCAACAATCTTCCAATACCGTGATTTCAAAAACATCAATGTTCTTGCTCTTGAGCAGAATGTCTCAATGATTGAATGGAATAGAATTTATTATATATCATCACCTAACGAACAGGTTGAATTTCTTCAATCAAACATTGAGTATCTTTTCAACTTACATGTTCCCATTAAACAAAAATATTTAACTGATCATTCTCGGCCATGGTTTACATCAGAAATATCCTCCCTCATGTATCGCCGAAATCAAGCTTACCTTCGGTGGAAAAGATATAGGTTGGATGATCTACACAGGTCATATCGGCTACTTCGTGACCAAGTTGTTTGTAAAATACGTACATAAAAGCCAAAGTTTTTTAAAAACCGTCTTAATTTATCTATGAATGGTCTAAAACTGTGGAACGATTTACGCGATATCGGTATTGGCAAGCAAAAACGATCGAATGACGTTTATACCATTGACAGCAACGATTTGAACAAACAATTCCTAACTTTGCCTACTGTATCTACATCTCATCAGTATGAAGTATCTTACCAAGATAATATTTCTGATAGTGTGTCTACGTTTTTAATTTTCTGGGATTGATTGCACTGACGTTGTTGAAAGCTTTATGTTGGTTAAATCGAATGCGGTTGGAATTGATGGTATACACATAGTTTTTATTAGAAGTTTACTTCCTCTAATTTTGCCTTATATCACACATCTGTTTAATTCAATTCTCACAACTGGTATTTTTCCCAAACTTTGGAAGCTAGCCAAAATTGTCCCTGTACCAAAGTCTTCCAAAGAATTTCGTCCTATTTCTATACTTCGTTTTCTCTCAAAAGTCATGGAAAGAATAATACAGAGGCAAATCAATATACATCCAGGTAGAGCCGATCTACTGACACCTTTTCAGTCTGGTTTCCGTGCAAAGCACAGCTGTATGACGTCACTGATAAATGTGACTGAAGACCTCCGGAAAGCTGTTGATGACGATAAGGTGAGCTTTTTGATTCTGCTAGATTTTTCTAAAGCCTTCGACACAATTGACCATTCAATTCTTATACGTAAGCTGAAAGGGCAATTTAATTTTTCGAACTCTGCAGCTAATTTGATACTTTCATATCTTAGTGAAAGAAAGCAGGCGGTATCTGTTTCCAATACTTTGTCTTCTTTTCTGTCGGCCTTAAAAGGGGTTCCACAAGGATCGATTTTAGGCCCAATCCTTTTTTCGCTATACATAAATGAACTGTCATTTATATTGAAGTTCTCACTAATCAACATGTATGCAGATGATGTGCAAATCTATTTGAGCAGTGAACTGGGTCTTATTGAAAATTGCGTTCACAACATGAATCAGGATCTTGAAAGCGTACACTTCTGGTCCCAACAAAATGGTTTAGTCTTGAACCCCTCTAAAAGAAAATGTTTGGTTATTTCAAAGAAAGCACTGGATCTCTCCTATTTTCCCCGACTAAAGCTGAATAATATTGAAATTGACTTTGTAGAAACAGCTAAAAATTTGGGTGTCATATTTAACAGGTCCTTAAATTGGCAAAATCATATAAATTCGACAGTTGGCAAGGTATATGGAGCCCTTAGAGTACTTCATGGGTCCCAATATATTACTCCTATAGAAACCTGAAAAATGTTAGCAAAAACTTTGGTTGTTCCTCTTCTTACTTATGGTTGTGAAATCTATTGTGATTGTGATGCTGAGAGTAGACGGAAACTTACAGTTGCCTTCAATAACACAATTAGATATATTTACGGCCAGAGAAGGTATGAACATATCACTAGCCTTGCTTGCACCTTATACAACATGCATTTCAAACAGTTTCTACAATATCGAACACTTCTTCTTTTTTTCAGCATCATACAGACTCGTCAACCACTCTACTAATAGAACAAGCATGCTTAATATCCCCCGACATACCTGCCTTACCTCCGAGCGGCAGTTTTTTGTAAACGCCGTTCGATTATGGAACTCCTTGCCAAGAGATCTGAGAAGAATTGATAATATTGAAATATTTCAAAGAAAACTTAAAGACTATTTCTCGTCTCTGTAGACACTGTGAGGTTTTACCTTTAATAAAGTTAATTTATCCTTTAACCTATTTGTATTAACTACTCAGTTTTTTCTTTTTTCTTTTTTTCTTTTTTCTTTTTTCTTTTTCTTTTTCTTTTTCTATTTTCTATCTTCTATTTTCTATTTACTGATTAAAGTTAGCTCTTATTCATAAATTTGTACATTACTTAAGCTATCACTATTAATAAGATATTGTATCTAAAGGTGTATAGCATATCAGATATAAATAAATAAACTAAACTAAACAAAATATCTTTTAATCACTGTTCACTGCTGCATCTTATTAAAAAAAAAAAAAAACACTGCTACCTGTTGCTGCTGCTGCCTGCCTATAGAAAAGAAAATTTAATCCAAGTATAAATATTCTTTAAGTAGGTATTTGAATTAAAAAAACACAGAACAACTTCCCTAAAACACAACACAGAGTCGAGAACAAATAAACAGAAATTCCTTTCACGATCTTGGCTCCACGTTGGCTGCGCCAATTATCACGATTTATTTTTTTATTATTAAATGAATCTACACACGAACAAATAAATTTAACTTTAGGATGGTTAATTTTTAACGTACTATAAAACCGCGGACTATGGATTTATCGAATCCAAGAAAACAATAACTACTTACTACACGCAAAACAAAACAAATGCACACACCCGTCGCCGTCGTGCCGCGATGAGAATTTTCGTTGAATGAAGATGATTGATAAAAAAAAAAGAGAAATGTCAAATTTAGTTCCGTTCGCACAAGTAGGTATGTAAATCGAGATTAGCACCGTTCGATTGGTGGCTTGCCGGTTCGCTCAGAAGGGGGTGGGTTTGATCGATGAATACTTTTATTGATCGTATCAATACAATTTGGAATTTCTGAAAAAAATAAACGGAAGTCGAATCAAAATCAATTCTTCGTACAGGGTATACTAGAAATTATGTTAGGCGCCAGGTAATTTTCTCAGGAATTATCAAACCGTCATACAAACTGAAAAAAAGAATTCCAATGGAATAAAACGAACGAGTTTAAATTTCCAAAAAGGAAATCTAAATGATTTATTAGGGAAACCTTTCAATATAGGTAAACACCATAAATTTTTTCGTAAACAAAAATTTACAATAAATTGTTTGGGAGAGATGGCGGAAGGCCAAATCAAAAGATAGAATATATATATGAGAATGAATACAATCAAGAGTTTTCTTTAGTGTCACAAAAGACGCAAAGAAGAGACAAATGACGGGGTTGATAATGACGATTATTAAAAGGAGTACAAATTGGGTCGCGAGTCCCGCAATCTCGGGATAGACAACGGATGCACGAAGACTCCACAATCAACAAGTTTCTGCCACTTTCGTCCAGACAAACACAACTATCAAAACACGCAAAAAAACTGTCCTGGGACAAAATGAAAAGAATGGAAAAGGGTACTTATCTGCCTATAGGGATCCTTCCTCTAGAGCCTGAGATGCTTCCTCCTGAAAGATCTTCCTCACAAACAAAATAATCACACAAAATAAACTCGTTGGCCTTCTCTGCCAAAATCTCTACGTTGGGAATTATTATAAGCTCAATATAAAATTAATCAACTCGAAAAATGATTTTTCGCTAACTCTTAAATTTGTCTGTCTCAGCCTTTTAGTCGAAAACCAAAAAGTGACCCAAAAGTCCAAAATGGCCGACTTTTCTCGTCCATTTAGCCATATCCAAAATATATTCTTCTCTTTTTAGCCAATGTCTGTGGTGGTGTTCTGTCACGGGCGAGCTTCAACACTTCGTATAATTGGTGAGAGTGTGTACCGTTGTTGAACCCAAGCCACGCATTCGAATTATGCAAAATATCCCTGGCTAATGGTGATACTTGCAACAAGATAAGCTCAATGGACGAGTTCAGACCCATTCTTGGCAATCCCAACTTTTTAAGAGAAAAAGCGAAAAATCATTTATAAACTCGACAAAGTCCCCGTCCCATGCCCAGACTACAGTATGGAGGAAAATCTTTCGAGCAAGTAAATTCTCTGTCATCTTCCACTCGCCTTGCGAGAAAAGATCCGAAGGCTAACCCGATTGTTTTTCTTTACGTATTATAGATTAAAATATTGTAGGTCTTCGTGCAGATTGAATTTAAGAGAAATACTAGATGCAAAAGTCATTTTTCTTTTCTTTGTGTTGAAGACACGCTAGGTTGGGCTCTCGGCCATTTCAAACGTTGGCTGGACTTTGAACTCTACAGCTTCATCAAGGACGGATTTGTGGACGGCCTGTCGCACATTTGTGTTCGGTCATCTCGTGGACCAACTGTCGCACGTTAGAAAGTTGTGATTCACAACATTTGCATTGAGATTGAGACCTGCTTGTGTTGTATTTCCTAAATGCTTTTGGAGCGGGCTTCCTGCTGATGGCCAAGCGCACTCTCTACTCTGCCAGGATTTTGGAGAACCAACGAGAAGGAGGGGTGAAAAATGGAAAAAGGAAACGAATAGGCCAGTGGTTGTGGTAAAATTTACCGCAACAAACCAGAAGAAATTCCATCTCATTCAGTTGTAGTTCTTTGATGACATTTCTACTGAATCTCAAGATATTATTTGTAATTACTTTGTCTACGGTAGACATAATAATATTTTTTGCTTTTATTAAAGTCAAACATACTCTTAAATTCCTAAACAACTTATTAGAGATATGTAAATTATATTATTTTATTTACCCAAGATAAAACTAACTTAAAACTTATTTTTGATGATTATATAACTCATATAAATTTTGATTGTTTTAAAAATTATTGTAATGTTTGCTGGAATGAAAAATATGGCTTTCTTAAGATTGATAAAGAAAGAGAAACAAATGGCGGAAAATATAAAAAACTACTTGAAGCGTATTTATTCACATAAGAGCACGCGAGTGCAAACAAATTTGTTCTATTTTTAGATTTTTGCAGTGGCTTGCAATGTTGCATGCATCCGATGAATGCATTCACGATTTTGTATAATGGAATTGGTTATATAGTCGATCATGGCACAGTGGTTAGCGTTGCGACTTCGAAATATCACACATTGTGGGTTCGAATCCTATACTGAACAAATTCAGGTTTTTCTTAATTTGAATAAAAAGATAGGATAACTAATATAGAACGCCGTATCCAGAACAATATATGAGTCATACATCCACTTATGCAAAATACTATGAACACTTTTCATAAATGAAAAGGTTCAATTGGTACTACGAATATTAGAGTAGCTCAGACCAAATCGAAAGTAGCTCTCCTCTTTAAAATTAAAGAAGGTTGATGCTACTTGGTACAGCTACTCAAACGATGAAAAATAAAATGCACGACTGGGTCGCACGAACTTGCTCTTATGATAAGCAATTGCGTAGTCGCTGCATATATGGATATTAAAAAAAATTAGATAATTTCGAAAATTCTTTTATTTTTTAAATTAGTTTAAGAGTTTTCTCGGCAATGGTACAGTGGATGTAGTGCTTGATTGCTCAACCTGAGAGCTTGGAGTTCAAACCCAGCCTGGGGCAGCAATTTTTATTTATTTTCCAAGTTTCAACTGGATGCCACCCGTAGAATTTCCATGAGATAATTATCACATAAAATCTCAAACCACTGTACCACCTTTCTTACCTATCTTTCTATTCCTTCTCTTTCCTCGCTCGCACATGTTAATTCATTATAAAGGTATTAATAACCCTATGAGTGCGAGTGCATTATAAAAAAAAAAAAAAAAAAAAAAAAAATATATGGATATTAAAAAAAATTAAATAATTTCGAAAATTCTTTTATTTTTTAAATTAGTTTAAGAGTTTTCTCGGAAAAACTAAGTATGCAATAAAATTTTAAAGCTATACGTCAATCTAGGAAAAAAAAATACTGAAAATCGTTGGACCAGTTTTTTTTTTAAAAGGTTATTTTTGAAAAACTTTTTCAAAAAATATTTTGAAATTTATTTGAGTATGCAAATATATGGCAATCTGTAGTTTACATTTGAAAAATAATTTAAAAAAAAATCAATATACCAACATATTTCGAAAACCAAAAATTTTTTTGAAAAAATTATAAAAAATCAAAAAAAAAAAGTTTTTGAAAATTTTGAAAAGCCATATAAATAAAATTATGAATGACTTCCTGTGTCCAAAATTTTATTGAAATCGAATGTATGGTTTACGAGGAAATTTGATTTGAAAATACTGGTTCTATGAGAGGTACCGTTATTAGACAAATTTAAAAAAAAATTTAAAACCAAAAGATAGATTGTCTTGCAAAAAACGCATTCTGAAAGTTTTATCAAAATCGTTGGAGCCGTTTTTGAGAAAATCAATTTTTGTCTTCAAGATTGTATGGCAGGTGCCGTTATTTTTGGACCTAGAGCAAAAATAAATAAATAAAATGCACGACTGGATCGCACGAACTGGCTCTAATGAGTGACAGTGGTTTAGAGGCTTGAGATTTTGATAAAAATAAAATTTTCAAAATTCTTAAATAAATACTTAAACTAATTTGAGCTTAAAAAAATGTACGCCATTTTATTTCTTGGATAAATTTGAATTTATGAGAATAAATTTATAAAAATCTGTGGAGCGGTTTTTGCGAAAAAAAGTTTTTTTTGAAAAACTTTTTGAAAAAAATTTTCAGAAAATATTCAAAAACGCCAGTTCATAGGTATTCAGCAAATACATTTATTTAAAATTTTTAGAAAAAAAATTTAATAATCAGTTTTTAAAATATTAACTTTTTAAATTTTTTTTTTAAAAATGCTTTTAAAAATACAAAAAAATATTTTTCAAAAATATTGGTATGCAAGACAAATTGAGCTATCTACAGCTATACGTGTGTTTAATTTCGAAAGAATCGGTTGAGTCGTTTTCGAGATAGTCGAAAGCAAAAAAAAACGGTCCTATGGAAAGTACCGTTCTTAGCCATTTTTTAAAAAAAAATTTTCAGCCATATGATTGGTCGTACCTAAAAAGCAACACAGATTTTTTTAAATAGAAATCGTTAGAGCCGTTTTTGAGAAAAATAAGCTTTAACGTAACGGTTGTATGGCAGGTACCGTTATTTTTTGAGCTAAAAAAAAAATTTCAATTTACCCTCTGTACAATACCTAAAAAAGTCTATATACCAAGTTTGAAGCGATTCGGCCCACCCGTTTGGGCTGTAGGTCTCTATACATACAGACAGACAGACAGACAGACATACAGACGGACAGAATTTTTAGACCATCTTTTTTCGTCTTCGCTATCATCGTAATGTCATGTTTGATTTTTATCTCAAAACTTTTTTTTCGACGAATGCATAACTTGCCTTATAGTATCTATAATCGCAAGTAAAAATTCGTTCCGAGGGACGGCCAAATAAATCCTAAATACCAAATTTGAAGCAAATCGGCCCAAACGTTCAGCCTCCAGAGGCGCGAACAGACAGACAGACAGACAGACGGACGGAATTTCCAGACCCACTTTTCTCGACTTCTCCATCATCGTAATGTCATGTGTGATTGTTATCTCAATTTTTTTTTCTGCACGAATCCATAACTCTCCTTATAGTATCTATAATCGCAAGTAAAAATAGCCTGGCCAAATAAAACAAAGAGAGAGAAAAAAAAGCCTGGCCAGGCAATAAAAGAAGAAAAAAAAACCTATCCAAATAAAAAAAACCCCTGGCCAGGAAAAATAAAATGCACGACTGGGTCGCACGAACTTGCTCTTATGATAAGCAATTGCGTAGTGGCTGCATATATGGATATTAAAAAAAAATTAGATAATTTCGAAAATTCTTTTATTTTTTAAATTAGTTTAAGAGTTTTCTCGGAAAAACTAAGTATGCAATAAAATTTCAAAGCTATACGTCAATCTAGGAAAAAAAATTATTGAAAATTGTTCGAACAGTTTTTTTTTAAAAGGTTATTTTTGAAAAACTTTTTCAAAAAATATTTTAAAATTTATTTGAGTATGCAAATATATGGCAATCTGTAGTCTACATTTGAAAAATAATTTAAAAAAAAAATCAATATACTCGTTTCCAACATATTTCGAAAACCAACAATTTTTTTGAAAAAATTATAAAAAATCAAAAAACTAAGTTTTTGAAAATTTTAAAATGCCTTATTAATAAAATTATGAATGACTTCCTGTGGTGCCGTTATTTTTGGACCTAGAGCAAAAATAAAAAATTTGTTCCGAGGGACGGCCAAATAAATCCTAAATACCAAATTTGAAGCAAATCGGCCCATCCCTTCAGCATCCAGAGGCGCGAACAGACAGACAGACAGACAGACAGACAGACAGACAGACAGACGGACGGAATTCCCAGACCCACTTTTTTCGACTTCTCCATCATCGTAATGTCATGTGTGATTGTTATCTCAAATTTTTTTTTCTGCACGAATCCATAACTTGCCTTATAGTACCTTTAATCGCAAGTAAAAAGAGAAAGCTTGACCAGGTAATAAAGGAATAAAATCTGACGATTGCGGAAATTCCGCACATGTCAAAAATACTTCAGTGTCTGGGAAGTTCCGCCCACGTCAACAAGAAGGTATGAAATATTCAAATAATTAAAAATTTTAGACAAAGATGTCCACATATTACTTCATTAAACTTTTGATCTATATGATTATTAAAAAGAATAGTCCTACTATCATTGAGTTTATATACATAGAGGAACCACCTCGTTGAAAACAGAATAGTGCGTTACTTCGTCACTTAGGTGGCGTTATGATTTAGCATAAGCACGAACCATTTTTGGATTCCATGTGGAATGTGGATATACTATCGACAAGCAGATGTGGACTGCTATCCTGCATCCTCCCTTAACGATCAACATGTGTGTATCTTACCAACACAAAACAACTGGAGTTGAAATTGATAGGTACATTTGTTTTTGTGTGAATTCTTGTTTTTTTTTTTTGGTTCCCTGTTATTTGTGCTGATATTTTTGTCTGGTTGCTATATACAGAAAGCCTTTAGGATTGGCACAAAACTCACACACGCACTTAAAAAAATTTGGTATACCTGCGACCTGTGAGCTCACAGTCACGTGAGGCGAGTCTGTCCATGTCCCTTCAGCCCGCACCATGCTTGTCCATTACTTTGCTTCGAAATTTTTTTATACAAATATGTATGAGTCTGTGGTATGGGTATTCCATAAAAATATACAATCTCGGTCAAGAAATGGATAAACAAAAATGCAGAAAGTGAAAACTAATTTCACTTTGCAATTAGGTACATTATGTATATTGGTCGTAATTAATTTTATAAAAATTGTTCAAAATAGAGGAAAACTATTTTGAGAAACTTTGCAATGAAAAAAAAATTGCTTTGAAATGAGGATTTTTGTAATAAAATATTTGAAACTTTCGTTGAAATTGGTCCAAACCGAGTGTTTCTTGTACCATGCAAATGAAGAGACGGGTTCTATACAGGGTGATTCACGAGCGTTGTGCCAAAAAGCTAGAGCGTGTAGGTTTAAGAAAACCTAGCCTTACGGGATGGCACAAGTGACTATTTAGCCAATTTTTTCGTGTTTTTGTGAAGAAGTAGGTTTGGTTATTTTTGAATACCTTGGCAACAAAAAGTCGTAGAGCCATACGGTTTTCAGTGTTGGATTAAACATTAATAAGAGCGTTGAATTCTGAGAACAAAAATTATACTTAATTACGTAAAATTTTGAAAAAAATTTGTTTTAAAATTATTTTTTCAAATTTTTTTCCAAAATTTTGAGTTTGAAAATTTATGTTTTTTGAACTATTTGTTAAAACAATTTAATTTAAAAACGAAATGAAAGAAGTTTTTGGCTTTCCGAAAAGGTATAACACGGTGTTGCAAACGAAGCCGTTGATTTGTAATATTTTTTTTTACAAAATAAGTCAATTTTTCAGAAAATTGCATCTCCCGGCTTAACGGAGGGGAATAGACCCCCCCTCCCATACGATTTTTTTCTTGTCTCAACTCAACCTACACGCTCTAGCTTTTTGGTACAACGCTCGTGAATCACCCTGTATAATCAGATATAGGTACCTACACATACATATTCAAAAAAAAATATTGTATGTACCTTATCTGTCTATTTGCTTAATTCACCCGAAAATATGAATCTAGGATACCTACTTATGTTATTATACATATGTTAAAAAAAAATTAAATCCTTCCGAATTTGTATAAAGTCCAAGTTTCAATTTCTACCCTTAAGCTTATGCTCTTATAGTGACTTAAGCACACATTGAATCGCAATCTACGCAAAACAAATAAACAACAAAAAATCATGACCTTAAACCAAATATGAACGAGTATCTAGGTACCTACAATTTGCAAAAGTAATAAAAAAAATACCAACCCCTCGAAATCACATTCATTTTTTGTTTTGCTTTTTCACAAGTCAATGGGTTCCACAAAAAAATATAAAAGATCTACAAAAATATAAAATCTTGATTTGGTGTACCTGGTGCCACCTCACACAGAAAAAAACAAGGTAAAATCAATTAAAATGATAATGATTCAACATGTTTTACCAATGTTTTTGCTTCATAGAGCATTCGTGTCATTTTGAAATGATTTCTTCTTCATAAAAACCAAGGCTTGGTCATGTTAAAACACCGCGATTATCATGTTGATTCACGATTAACATCATGATAAATAACAATTATCGTCATTTAGAATCATGATGATCATAGTGTTGAATCAGCATGGATTTCATTTTAAATAACCACGATCAACATGTTGTATTACCATGACGATCATATTAAATCTTAATTATCATCATATTGAATCAACTTGACAATCATATTAAATTACAATGATCATCATGCAAAATCATGATGAAAATCGTGTTGAAACACCATGATAATCATATTAAATTACAATAATCATCATATAGAATCATGATGATAATCGCTTTGAATCAACATGGTCATCAAATTAAATCTTCGTTATCATCATATTGAATCACCATGATAATCATATTAAATTACCATGATCATCATGCAAAATCATGATGATAATCATATTAAATTACAATGATCATCATATAGAATCATGATGATCATCGCTTTGAATCACCATGGTCATCATATTAAATCTTCATTATCGTCATATTGAATCACCGTGATAATTATATTAAATTACCATGATCATCATGGTAATCCTGCAAAATTAAATTGCATTCGAATTCAAATTACAAGATGAATCAGCATGATCATCATATTGAAATAAGATTAAAATCCTGTTGAAACAAATATTTGTTTTGTAAATTAAATAAGTTAAGTCCGATTGAAACATACTTACACTTTTATTGAGCCAAACCTGTAAGAAAACTTATTCCATAAAAAAATAACATACGTTTATAGAAATCATTTAAAAGTTTAATAATTTATTGAAATAATATTCAAGCCAATTGGTTTTATTGCTTCTTGTATATCCTCCTTCGACAGAAATCTTAAGCTTTCATAACCTATTTCAGCTCCTAAAAAAGAAATTTGATAAATTTTTATTTTTGCGGTGGAATAGTGTGTTTAAATAACTGTTGCCTGTCATCTTTTGAACGATCAATTTTGATGATTGTATAGGGTCACGCATAAGTAATTTCATAGCTTTTTTAAGGATTCAAAACTTTTCCAATCACCCCTACACAACAAGTAGTTAAGCAATGACAGCACGGTATTTCTACCAATTCGATTTTTGTGTGTAAAAATTCTTCAAATTGTTAGACACAATGCGTTGTAATTTCTAAACTACTTGTCCTGTAGGGATAATTGTATGGTTTTGAATGCGTAAAAAAAGCCCACTAAGCATACTTCAAAACTATTTCAACCTAACACAAAAATATATGAAGTTTTTTTTAAAAATATTTTTATTAAAATTATCAAAGATACCTAATTAAAATATTATGTGCAATTTTTAAAACTCACCAATTAGGTATTTTTTTGCTTTATTAATGTTGTTTTTTTTGTGTAAAACTGCATACAATTTTCCGCTTCGCTATCCTGGATACTCAACACCCCTCGTCATCTGTCAGTCAATAGGTTGCGCTTCACTTATGTTCACAATTTGCACATGAAAATTAAAACTTTCATTTGAAGCCATATTTTTAAGTATATTTATCACTTCCCGAAACTTAAAGCGATATGACACATGTCTCATGCACAGCGACTAAAAGGTAACTGATGGACATTTCTGAAATATTTTTTGGCTTGGCTTGGAAGAAATAACGGGATCCTTCAATTTTTGTAGAAATCAACTACAAACAATGATATTCTTATACGATTTCGTCATGAATCAAAGAGAATTCATTTTGATTCGTGTGGACTTCAAGTTGATTCAACGCGATTCAATATTGATATAAAAACCATGATACAGGGTGTGCCTATCTTGGGCCGAATGTATTATTATTTTTGTTTGTAATTGATAAGTTGTTTGTCGTCATCGTTTTTGTTTTGATTACAAAAATTAAACAGATGAGGATTCTTTTTGGTTTCTGTTTGACGTTGTTTGTCGATGTATGTATTTATAATAAAACGTACAAAGTGAGTGAAATATAGCTGTTTCATGCTACAACTATTAAGATAGCTCCTTCCCGTATTCATTTTTATTTCGTTCTGTGCAACTACGTCTTGGCGTAAATTTTTACAAAAACAGAATTTTGGTGCTGCTGAACCCAATTATGGAAAAATGTATCAGTTCAGTAAATCGAGAACCCTCAGCTACCGTCATTAACAAAGTCTTCTATAATTCCATCTACTTTGTTCACGTTCCTCAGTTTTTAATTGAGATTATAGGTACTATAATACAAATTATGCATATTCGTGCATATAAAGAAACTTGAGATAATAATCAAACATAATATTACGGTGATAGAGAAACATATTTGAATTAAGGGCCGATTTCTGTCAGTATGTCGGTTGGGCCAAACTTCCTTAAGTTTGAAACATGAAAACTTTTTTTAATTTTTCTTTAGCTCAAAAATTCTCAGTACCTTTCATAATAACTGTTATTTAAAAGTTGATTTTTCTCGAAAACGTCTCCAAAAATTTTTATGAAAAAATAGCTGTATATTGTTATTATGTAAGTATTAGGCATATTTTGGCGAAAAAATATTTTAAGATGATGTACTGAAAATGGTATCTCCCAAAGGACCAGTTTTACTCAACAGATCAACCGATATCAATCAAAATTGATATTCAAGAAAATTTAAGTAGCCAAAATAATTTGAAATTCAAGTGTTTTCGAAAATTTTTTTTTTGTATTTTTAAATTTTATTTTTAATTATGTTTACCTTATTAATTAATTTAATTTAAATTATTCCACTGAAAAGTATTAAAGTGTTTTTTTTAAACAATGTAAATTTACCTAAATCGAAAAAAAACTTTGGAGTTATCTTAATGTTTTTCAAATTTTATTCAAAACTGTGACCGGAAATAAAAGCAGGTAAGAGCTTACCAATCGTACAATTTATTTGAATTTAGATTAGGAATTCGAATTGAGAAATGTACAATTTATTTTTTGCTGCCAATATTTCCAACATCAAATATCATTCTCTCAATAACTCAACAAATTTGTTAAATTACTTTAATGACTTAAATGACGTTTAACAAACTGCTGTTTGAGTTATGGCAAAGTATATAACATTTCCAGAAAAGGGCGTTCATGAAACGTCCATGAATACCCTTAATATTTCTAATTGCCCATTAAATTAATCAAAGCTTCATTTTCTTTTTACCAATTTAAAATTTATTGTTACTTCTTCGCTTTATCTAGCAAATGTCCCGCCACACATTCACAATACTCATAAATTATTAGTTTGCATGTGAACTAGGACTAGGAAAAAACACGGTAATTTTTATTTGTAGGTATCACCCTGTAGTTTAATAGTAGTTACTTAGAGATTCCTTAAGGTCGCGACGTAAAATAACGGAGCTTATTGAAAATTTTGTAGAAATCAAAAGTATGTAGGAATATAATTAAACGATTTCATTTAAAAATAAAAATATTTCGTTTAGTTTAGTGTTTTCTTTTTTTTTAATAACGGCACTTATTGAAAATTTTGTGGAAATCAAAAGTATGTAGGATTATATCTAAATTATTTCATTTAAAAATAACAATGCTTCGTTTTGTTTTGTGTTTGTGTCGAATGTGTATTCTCTATCTGCAAAATACCAAAATTTAATACAATTCAGTATTAAATGAAAGTAATTTCCGTGGCTAAGAATTTCCTGGAATCTAGCTATTTGACATTTCTCTTTATTCGAAGAAGTTTAATGCACCTGGATCCTGGACTCATCGTGTAATAGCAGACATACTTTTTTCCAAAAGTTATTTTTGGAATCACTCCTTTTTTATTGACTTTTTAAATTTTTGATTTTGTGGAGTGGAGCTGTCTTTATAAAAGAAGAAGGAAGAAACAACCGAAAATAACCTGTTATTTTTACATGAAAAATGTTTAGTTCAATGTTATGTTCCTTACTTGGATTTAATATGAGAATCATTTTATTTCAACACTATTTTAATGTTGAAATTACTTCAATCGTGTTATTCCGTCATGAACATAGTTGTGAAATTTTTTTAAATGAAACATTGATGATTTAAAAATATTTCCTGTCTGAAAAATACCATGTTGATTAAAAACGAAAGTAGTTGTTTAGGTGTATAACCTGTTAATTTTACATGAAAAATGTTTGTTTCAATGTTATGTTCGTTTTACTTGGAATTAATATGAGAATCATTTTATTTCAACACTATTTTAATTTTGAAATTACTTCAATCGTGTTATTTCGTCATGATCATAGTTGTGAAATTTTCTTAAATGAAACATTGATGATTTAAAAATATTTCCTTCGGGAAAATTTGCACGTTGATTTAAAATTGAATTAACGTATCGAGTGAATATCCTGTTGTTTACGTGTGTTTTTGCATTAAATATTTTTAAATTTAATTTTAAACATGAATAATTTTATTTCAACATTTTTCCAAGTTAAAACTATGCGCAAACGTTTTAATTTGAAATGAAAATCTAAATACTTGATTTTAATCTTAAATCAACAGGACTTAGACTCAAATTAATGTTTTGAAATATTAAAATAGAACTAAAACATGTTAAATGGAAATGAAATCCAATGATTTAAAAATTCATGTTTTTTATTGAAATCAACAATTCGTCACGTTGATTTTACATCGCAATATTTTTCTGTGTGTAGTGACGTAGTAACGTAATGTTTCGTGATTCCTCTATGTATATAAACTCAATGCTACTATCCTACTAATATTATAAATGTGAAAGTTACGATGTTTGGATGTTTGGATGTTTGTTGCTATCTAACACCAGAACGGCTAAACGGATCTGGATAAAATTTGGCACAGAGATAGCTTAGAGTCTGGAATAGCAGATAGGCTATTTCTTATCCCGGTAAAATGTATGGTTCCCGTTGGATATATTTGTTTTAATTTTTGAAATTACACCAGAATGGATGAACGGATCTGAATGAAATTTAGCACAGAGATAGATTATAGTCTGGAATATTATATTGGTTACTTTTTATCCCGGTAAAATGTATGGTTCCCGTGGGATAGATTTGTTTTAATTTTTGAAATTTTAATTTACACCGGAATGGCTGAACGGATCTCAATGAAATTTAGCACAGAGATAGATTATAGTCTGGAATAGCATATTGGCTACTTTCTATCCCTGTAAAATGTATGGTTCCCGTGGGATAGATTTATTTTAATTTTTGAAATTACACCAGAATGGCTGAACTCATCTAAATGAAACTTAGCACAGAGATAGATTATAGTCTGGAATAGCATATTGGCTACTTTTTATCCCGGTAAAATGTATGGTTCCCGTGGGATAGATTTGTTTTAATTTTTGAAATCACACCAGAATGGCTGAACTCATCTGAGTGAAATTTAGCACAAAGATAGATTATAGTCTGGAATAGCATATTGGCTGCTTTTTATCCCGGTAAAATGTATGGTTCCCATGGGATAGATTTGTTTTTTTTTTAAATTACACAAAAATGGCTGAACTCATCTGAATGAAATTTAGCACAGAGATAGATTATAGTCTGGAGTAGCATATTGGTTACTTTTTATCCCGGTAAAATGTATGGTTCCCGTGGGATAGATTTGTTTTAATTTTTGAAATCACACCAGAATGGCTGAACGGATCTGAATGAAATTTAGCACAGAGATAGATTATAATCTGGAATAGCATATTGGCTACTTTCTATCCCTGTAAAATGTATGGTTCCCGTGGGACAGATTTATTTTAATTTTTGAAATAACACCAGAATGGCTGAACGGATCTGAATGAAATTTAGCACAGAGATAGATTATAGTCTGGAATAGCATATTGGCCACTTTCTATCCCTGTAAAATGTATGGTTCCCGGTGGGATAGATTTGTTTTAATTTTTGGAATTACACCAGAATGGCTGAACTCATCTGAATGAAATTTAGCACAGAGATAGATTATAGTCTGGAATAGCATATTGGCTACTTTTTATTCCGGTAAAATGTATGGTTCCCGTTGGAAAGATTTGTTTTAATTTTTGAAATCACACCAGACTGGCTGAACGGATCTGAATGAAATTTAGCACAGAGATAGATTATAGTCTGGAATAGCATATTTGCTACTTTTTATTCCGGTAAAATGTCTGGTTCCCGTGCGATAGATTTGTTTTAGTTTTTGAAATTACACAAAAATGGCTGTACTCATCTGAATAAAATTTAGCACAGAGATAGATTATAGTGTGGAATTGCATATTGGCTACTTTTTATCCCGGTAAAATGTATGGTTCCCGTGGAATAGATTTGTTTTAGTTTTTGAAATTACACAAAAATGGCTGAACTCATCTGAATGAAATTTAGCACAGAGATAGATTATAGTCTGGAATAGCATATTGGTTACTTTTTATCCCGGTAAAATGTATGGTTCCCGTGGGATAGATTTGTTTTAATTTTTGAAATGACACCAGAATGGCTGAACGGATCGGAATGAAATTTAGCACAGAGATAGATTATAGTCTGGAATAGCACATTGGCTACTTTCTATCCCTGTAAAATGTATGGTTCCCGTGGGATAGATTTATTTTAATTTTTGAAATTACACCAGAATGGCTGAACGGATCTTGATGAAATTTAGCACAGAGATAGATAATAGTCTGGAATAGCATATTGGCTGCTTTCTATCCCTGTAAAATGTATGGTTCCCGGTGGGATAGATTTGTTTTAATTTTTGAAATTACACCAGAATGGCTGAACTCATCTGAATGAAATTTAGCACAGAGATAGATTATAGTCTGGAATAGCATATTGGCTACTTTTTAGTCCGGTAAAATGTATGGTTCCCGTGGGAAAGATTTGTTTTAATTTTTGAAATTACACCAGACTGGCTGAACGGATCTGAATGAAATTTAGCGCAGAGATAGACTATAGTCTGGAATAGCATATTGGCTACTTTTTATCCCGGTAAAATGTATGGTTCCCGTGGGATAGATTTGTTTTAGTTTTTGAAATTACACAAAAATGGCTGAACTCATCTGAATGAAATTAAGCACAGAGATAGATTATTGTCTGGAATAGCATATTGGCTACTTTTTATCCCGGTAAAATTTATGGTTCCCGTGTGATATATATGTTTTAATTTTTGAAATCACACCAAAATGGCTGAACGGATCTGAATGAAATTTAGCACAGAGATAGATTATAGTCTGGAATAGCATATTGGCTACTTTTTATTCCGGTAAAATGTATGGTTCCCGTGGGATAGATTTGTTTTAATTTTTGAAATCACACCAGAATGGCTAAACGGATCTGAGTGAAATTTAGCACAGAGATAGATTATAACCTGGAATAGCATATTGGCTACTTTTTATTCCGGTAAAATGTATGGTTTGTTTTAATTTTTGAAATCACACCAGAACGGCTAAACGGATCTGAATGAAATTTAGCACAGAGATAGATTATATTCTGGAATAGCATATTTGCTACTTTTTATCCCAATAAATGTATGGTTCCCGTGGGATAGATTTGTTTTAATTTTTTAAATTACACCAGAATGGCTGAACTCATCTGAGTGAAATTTAGCACACAGATAGATTATAGTCTGGAATAGCATATTGGCTACTTTTTATTACGGTTAAATGAAGGTATTAAATTATAAAGCTATAAAAGGAGAAGAAGCTAGATTACGATAGACTATACTCCTAAAGCTATAGTCTACTTCTTGATCAGCTGAAACGCGAGCGAAGCCGCGGGTAAAGGCTAGTAATATTATAAATGTGAAAGTTACGATGTTTGGATGTTTGTTGCTAACTAATGCCAGAACGGCTAAACGGATCTGGATAAAATTTTGCACAGAGATAGTTTACAGTCTGGAATAGCAGATAGGCTACATTTTATCCCGGTAAAATGTATGGTTCCCGTGGGATAGATTTGTTTTCATTTTTGAAATCACACCAGAATGAAATTTTGCACAGAGATAGATTATAGTCTGGAATAGCATATTGGCTACTTTTATCACTGTAAAATGTATGGAACCCGTGGGATAGATTTGTTTTAATTTTTGAAATCACACACTGAGCCAAAAAAAAAACACGTCAAATCAACTAAAACCACTTTCAATCAATCGAAAATCAATACATTTTTAGCCTTAAGTAGAAAAACGTCGAATCTTTGCACTTCTACTTTAAAATCGTTGAATCTTAAAAACACATGAAATTAAACTCGGTTAAAGTTTGAATTGAAGTTGAAGTCGATATGATTTTGGCCTAAAGCATAAAAACGCTAAATCAAAGTCGAAACCACTTTACTCTCTTATATTGTATTGTTTCGCATTTAATTTTGTTAAATTTGACACATACTTGAAGTGTTTTTGGCATTTGATCTAAATATGAAGCCAATTAAATGTATGAAGCTCACACTTAAATAGTAATATGAAGCCACATCAAATTGATTGTGTCCACACTTTGAATTGAATACGAACCATATTTAAATGAATTGTGACTACACTTTGAAGCGAAATTATTTGTTACGTATGCGTTACGCCCACACTTTAATTTAAATATAAAGCCAGATTAAGTTATATACGTCCACACTTTAATTCAAATAGTGGCCTAATTTAACTAATTAAGGGTACACTTTAAATTAAAAATGAAACCACATCAATTGGAGCATGTGCACACTTTGTATTGAATACGGAGCCTAATTAAATTGATTGCGGCTATACTTTAAATTAAATATTAAGCTGATTTAAATGAATAACGGTTGCACTTAAAATTAAATATGGAGCCATTTTAATTACATCACATCCACACTTTGAATTAAATATGGAGCCTAATTAAGCTTATTACGACTACACTTAAATTTGAATACAAAGACTCATTAATTTGACCACTTTCACCCTTTGAATTAAATACGGAGATATATTAAACCAACAACGGCTACACTTCATATTAAATATGAAGCCACATTAAGTATACCACGTCCAACCTTTGAATTAAATACGGAGCCATATTAAACCAACAACGGCTACACTTTAAATTAAATATGAAGCCACATTAATTATACCACGTCCAACCTTTGAATTAAATACGGAGCCATATTGAACCAACAACGGCTACACTTTAAATTAAATAAGAAGCTTTATTAATTGGATCACGTTACATTGGATATTTTACATTTAATATGGAGCCTAATAACATTGATTGCGGCCACACTTTAAAATAAATACAAAGCCCATTTAAATGAATTAAGGCTACACTTCAGTTTTAATGTGAAGCACATTAATTTCATTAGGTCCACACTTTAAATAAAATGTGAAGCCTAATTAAACTGACTACGGCTACACTTTAAATTAAAGATGAAGCCACATTAAATTTAATACTTCAAAACGTTAAAATTTAATATATTTCATACTACTTTTTGATAGAATTCCACTTTGATTTAAATGCCAATGTTATGCTTTTGACATTTAAATTAAAGTGGGATTCTCTTAAAAAGTAGTATAAAATGTTTTAAATGTAACGTTTTATAGTATTAAATTTAAACAAATTTTTAAATTGAATGCAAATGAAATTTATCAAAAACAACCTTTGCTAAAAATATAAATAGAGGAATACAACTTTTTGTGAAGAACAACTAACCTTTGTTGAAATTAAAAAATTTATTTTTTTTTGAAAATAACATTATAATTTTGCAAAACGTTCTTATAAATATACAGTCATAGAATTTTGTAACTTAAATCTAAGAACAGTATTTCCATTTTAAATACAATGTAGCGGATGGCTTTTGAAAAAATGTTTGCAATAACAATTACAAATACTTATTTCTTATAAAAGTTTTTCCATTGTTTATTTGATATAAGTGGAGCGGAGGGCTTGTGAAAAACTTAAAATTCTTAATAAGTAATTTAAAATTTTTTTCTCCGACTTCATAAGCTTGAAAATGTTCGTTAAACCTTTTTTTTTTATTTCATAGCAAAGAATTGACAAATTACAAAGAAGAAAGTTGATTTTAAATAGTTTATAGGAAGAACCAGCAACACCTAAGTAATAGTTAGTTTTGTACAGTATACCCTCATACGTCACACTATCTGAAAATCTGATTTTGTCTAAAATGATATCAGACAAAACTAATTCGGAATAATTATCCTTATTTACTAAATTTTCACTTTTAAAATTACTATCATCAAAGGAGAGTCTAATTCCTTCCTTGTATTTCGTTAAAAAATAAGAAAATTGTAGTGAGCTCTTAATGGCAAGTGAATGAGTTGCATTTAATCTAGATGTAATGTTATTTAGGTATTAGCATTGAGTTTATATACATAGAGGAACCACCTCATTGAAAACAGAATAGTGCGTTACTTCGTCACTTAGGTGGCGTTATGATTTAGCATAAGCACGAACCATTTTTGGATTCCATGTGGAATGTGGATATACTATCGACAAGCAGATGTGGACTGCTATCCTGCATCCTCCCTTAACGATCAACATGTGTGTATCTTACCAACACAAAACAACAATAATGGGCTGGAGTTGAAATTGAGAAGTTTGCTTTTTAAATAAATTAAATAATTTTTGAAAAATAGTAATCATTTCGTTGATTTAAAAGAATAGGAAAGGTTGATTTTTTCATTTTGAGTTTCTTTAACAAAAGCTAATCTTGCTAAGAAATCCTTTTGAATTGGAGAAAAGTGTTGTTTTTTAAACTACATATAGGTACATATGTACATACATTTTTACGTTAGGGATGTAGCTGAAGGGCGAAAAATCGTTTTTATTATGTTTTGTTATGAGACAAAACAATACCTAATTTGAAAATGAAAAAGAATTCCTACACTCAAGACGCTTATCGTTAGTTAAAAATAGACATATTATCCGGCAGGTACCGCGGGGAGGTGATAATACGATTTTACCCGCCATTTTTGGGGTGCTTGTTTTGAGTGAGTCCCCTTGCCTCTCACTTTGATTTTTTTTTCGACATTTATAAGTGTTTTTTTGACGACTTGAAAGCTTTTTTATGGGATAGTTTTGTCTTATACTTTTGTATGCATTGTCTTTTGCTCAGCTTACCATTATTTTTAGCTTTTAAAATCTTGGTTTTTAAATTTAGATTTTTTAACGAGTTATTAAAATTTTTCACAGCAAACCTTATCAAAACGTTTGTAATACAACCCATTATAAAATTGGAAAGAATTTGACAATTGCAATTTAATTTAATTTTATTAGAGAGTATTTTCAACATGTGTCCATAAACATTTTTTTTGCTCTTAAAGTATTTAAAATATCGTTCGAATATTTGAATTGCTGACTTTAAATCAGATTCAAACATATCTGACGGTGTTATCAAGCTAAAGTTTTTGTAAGCCCGAAGGTTTATTAACTGAGCAGTCTTCTTCTCATAGTTGTGTGTTTCTTTTAAGTATTTAACACAATCATTGCAATGATTTTTCGATAGAATTTTTTTCACTAACCATCCAGCTACATACGCGTTTGCACAGTTTTGCAGATTTTCATTTTGCAAATTATTGTCTGCAACACATATTTCAAAGATGTCCTGCAAATTGTTTTCTTCGTCGTTTTCAATTTCTTTATCAGCTGCGCTGATATTGACAAGACAATCTTCTTCAATATTTCTGCTCTCATCTAAATTCGAAAAACTGGATTGCTCAAGTAAATTAACTGAATTTGAACATTCGTACCCACTGAGAGAAGAAGACTTAAAGTTTTGAAAACAAATCAATTTTAAATTTCTGCAAACGCGGGCAGCTGATGGGTTTTTGTCATAAGATCCTCTGCTTGTTCTAAGCATTGAAATATTATTTTCCAACGGATCTTTATTTAGATGAGATGTTATAAGATACTTTTGATCTGAATCCTTTGATATATAGTCCCATAGTCCAAGTATTCCATTAAGAGTCTGCTGAAGTCCATCAAAACAATATGGTTGTGACATTTTGCCTTCACATTTCCACAGAGATATTTTTTCTGCCGACTCTTGGAGATTTTTTAAAATATCAGGATTTTCAAAAGAAATTGAGTTTCTGTCTGGGTTCCTTGCATATTTACTTGTGCTATTTAAATTGTCAAAGAGCTCATTCATAAACAAAATAAATGTTGCAGTATCGATTGCTGTTTTCTTTTCAGTTTCTGTACAAAAGTCACTGGCAACAGCCGTGAAAATTGCCATTGCTACCTTGCCACTAAAAACTTGCGTTGCCAATTTAACAGTTAGTTTTTGAAATGCATTTGGTCGTAAGTGTTCCTTTGTAAGCTTGTATAAAAGTTTAATAGTGCCGTGATCGGAATCAAATATTTTTTCGATGATCTTCCAAGATACTCGGTCCGGGGTTAAAATGTCACCAGCTAAGAGTCTGTTTCTTACGCTTTTAACGAGATGTGGTACGTCGTGAAGTAGAAAAATGTTCGCACTGGATCGGCTTTGCTACTAAAAAGTTCATTTATTTTATCTTCTATTGTTGCATCGTCATTTTCAACAGGTTTTTTTGGGGACCTGAATAAAAATTGAGGAACGCGTGAAACAGAAGCGAGGCTTTCAGAACAATCTGTGTTTCTTTTCGGTGAAACACCTAGTGTTAATTCTGAATCCCTCTTTCGATGAGAGTAAGTTCTCAAATTTGGTCCAGGTGGTGATCTATTTCCCTCTATTGATAAATTATCTTCCTAAAATGATGAGGGTAAGTCTATAGACGCTATAGGCGTTATTAATGTCGACGTCGTTCGTTTACTCTTTATATTAATATGCTTTCCTACTCCTTCAAAAGATACCTTTTCTAAAAGTTGTTGGCATAAAGGATCTCTATAAGTTTCAGAACAAGAGCAAATGTTGGGGGCTGAAATTGGTATACAACTTTGGGTTATTTTTTTTTTCGTGCCATACACAACCAAATTAGACCTATAAAAATGTTTTTCACAAAACTTAATATTAATTTTCCCATACTTTGCCAAATTTTCCAATTTTTTATGTCCCGAGTGCTTAACCCACACCATTCGCCTTTCATCACTAGGCAAATAGAAGAAAGAAAAACATCCAGGACTTTGACCATTAAAGCAATTTTCATATGCACACACACAAGGCATTCCTGAAATTAGACACAAAATCATACGTGCTCTTACGATAAGAACCAAAGAGGTAATGAATTTGAATATGAATATGAAATAATGAACGAAGACAAAACAATAAATGATATTTTTGTCTAGTTGCTTGCTATATCCAGAAAGCCTTTAAAGGATTGGCACAAAACTCACACACACAATTAAAAAAATTTGGTATACCTGCGACCTGTGAGCTCACAGTCACGTGAGGCGAGTCTGTCCATGTCCCTTTAGCCCGCACCATGCTTGTCCTTTACTAGGTACCTACAATTTGCAAAAGTAATAAAAAAAAAATACCAACCCCTCGAAATCACATTCAGTTTTTGTTTTGCTTTTTTCACAAGTCAATGGGTTCCACAAAAAAATATAAAAAGATCTACAAAAATATAAAATCTTGATTTGGTGTACCTGGTGCCACCTAGTGACGTAGTAACGTAATGTTTCGTGATTCCTCTATGTATATAAACTCAATGGTATTAGGTATGCTTTACCCTCTTTATGTTTGGCTTCAAACCGCATCACCCATACATATTTTAAGGGTCCACACATTTTAATTGCTGTAGGGTAATGCACCAAAAAATGGTGCTTTGGTTTCAGGGTTGGTCCATATAATGTAACATACTGTGAATGATGTTCAGAAATCAACTTTTTTAATTTTATTAATTCCTTTTCGCAAAAGCTAGTTTTAAATAACGAATCGAAAATTTGAAGAAGTTTCGTCAACAATTTCCAGTGTGGATTTTTTGGATCAGTCAAATCGCCTATCATTAGTGGCAAAAAATTAAGAAAACATAAAGTTTCACTGGCTGTCATTTTCAAATTACAGGATGTCAATCTTTTTATATCTATTGGAGAAGAAAGATTTCCTATTTCGGTTTCTCCGTAATGAAAAAGCTGTTTTCTGTTATTCAAAATTTCGAGTGAAATAGCATTTTTTTTAATTAAAGCAAGTTAAATGTTACCATTGAGTTTATATACATAGAGGAATCACGAAACATTACGTTACTACGTCACTAGGTGGCACCAGGTACACCAAATCAAGATTTTATATTTTTGTAGATCTTTTATATTTTTTTGTGGAACCCATTGACTTGTGAAAAAGCAAAACAAAAAATGAATGTGATTTCGAGGGGTTGGTATTTTTTTATTACTTTTGCAAATTGTAGGTACCTAGATACTCGTTCATATTTGGTTTAAGGTCATGATTTTTTGTTGTTTATTTGTTTTGCGTAGATTGCGATTCAATGTGTGCTTAAGTCACTATAAGAGCATAAGCTTAAGGGTAGAAATTGAAACTTGGACTTTATACAAATTCGGAAGGATTTAATTTTTTTTTTAACATATGTATAATAACATAAGTAGGTATCCTAGATTCATATTTTCGGGTGAATTAAGCATATAGACAGATAAGGTACATACAATATTTTTTTTTGAATATGTATGTGTAGGTACCTAAGTATATCTGATTATACAGGGTGATTCACGAGCGTTGTACCAAAAAGCTAGAGCGTGTAGGTTGAGTTGAGACAAGAAAAAAATCGTATGGGAGGGGGGGTCTATTCCCCTCCGTTTAGCCGGGAGATGCAATTTTCTGAAAAATTGACTTATTTTGTAAAAAAAAATATTACAAATCAACGGCTTCGTTTGCAACACCGTGTTATACCTTTTCGGAAAGCCAAAAACTTCTTTCATTTCGTTTTTAAATTAAATTGTTTTAACAAATAGTTCAAAAAACATAAATTTTCAAACTCAAAATTTTGGAAAAAAAATTTGAAAAAATAATTTTAAAACAAATTTTTTTCAAAATTTTACGTAATTAAGTATAATTTTTGTTCTCAGAATTCAACGCTCTTATTAATGTTTAATCCAACACTGAAAACCGTATGGCTCTACGACTTTTTGTTGCCAAGGTATTCAAAAATAACCAAACCTACTTCTTCACAAAAACACGAAAAAATTGGCTAAATAGTCACTTGTGCCATCCCGTAAGGCTAGGTTTTCTTGTTTTTGTGAAGAAGTAGGTTCGGTTATTTTTGAATACCTTGGTATTTCAAAGAGTGCTTTGAATTGAAATTGAAGTGACATCATATAAATACTTACAGATTTAGCTTCAAAAGCATGTATTCCTTTAACTACTTTTTCTAATATTTTATTTTCTATAACAAACGCTTTTGGGGCCTCGAATATTTTCAGATCATTTAATGTTTTAAACATTTTGTGTTCAGTTTTCATTTCTTTGTATGGATCACTACAAAATGATAATAAAGTGTCAAAATCTTTTAAGATTTCTTCAGGAATTTTTCCTAAAGTAATAACTTTAATTGAAGAAGTTATAGTGGTTAAAAAACTTGAAATCATTTTTTTAATTTCAAGAACCTCTTTTCGAGGCATAAAAGTTCTTGCATAAAGTTTCAGGGATAAAGTTAAGGCTTTACCTCTGAGGTCATTTATGATATCGTGCATAACGTAACTGTTCAAGACTTCAACGGGTTTAGCTATCTGGATTGAGCATATTTTAGTATCTAGGTCAGGACAACGACTGATAGCCATATTTGAATTTGATTGAAATGACATTATTTCTGGATTTTTATGCAAGTTTTCTAAGTGCCGCCGAAAATTTCTATAACTAGAAAATTTATGATGGCAATCATTTTGCTTACATTGTAAGTTACCATTTTTTATTAAATGGTCATATTTGAGGTGGCATATAAGGGTATCCACTCTTGAATAATGTTTTGAACATTTAAAGCAAATAAACATATTTTTTTTTTAATAACGGATACGTTTTCGAGAACTTAGAAGAGGTTAACAGTATAAAAAGGATTAAACAAAGTTACTTATTTTACTGAAACCTTACACAAAAACACATACAAGTTTTTGGGGTAAAATGTTTTAATAGTGGTAAGGTGGATAAAAAAAATAATAAATAAATAGGATACAAAAAAGTTTTTTAAGCAAAGCAAAAGTGATTCAGATTGTGATGATGAGAAAGCCCATAATTCTTTGAAGCAAGAATTGAGTCAACAATGTTTGACTATTTAAAAATTTAAGTAGTGATGTAAAGGTTTGAGTCAATTATTTTGACACAAAAACACAAGTTTTTGAAGCAAAGCCTATCAATATATGTAGGATGTGCCTGCTGTCTTTACCCTTAATCCATGCTCCACGCCAAATACCATTCCATACTTTCATCTTCAGTTAATCCCTTTTACAGTTAAATAAACATGCGATGATAGCCAAAAATCGCAATCAGTTAAAATAAACGTAAAACTGATTGAGAGAGACGGCAGAACGATTACGACCACGCAACGGCTACGACATCACCGCCACGCACGCATCGAACTCTTGAAATCAATTGCATATTATTTTTTCTTTATTAATTCCTTATTTTTGAACTTTAGAACATTTAAACTTATTTTATACATTTAATTCGTGAAATAAAAATTACATTAAATCAGTTTGACTGAATTAAACTGCCTTTTGTCCACGCACCCCTCCCACATGGTGTCAGAAGTGTTAAGATCCCCCTGCTCTTTACTTTTAAATTCGGTTACGGATTGTGATTTGAGTGCTGATTAATACTAAATAATTTGATTGATAAAAAAAAAAAAAAAAAAAAATATGTACCTATGTGAACCTGTGAATGTTATGTAAAAAAAAAAAAAATTCTTACCCATTCTCCTAAAAAAAAAAAGTTACTCTTTGAGTACAGTCTGCACAACATATAACGGATAGCTATAGCAGCAATGATTAAAACCGATAAGTATCATATTAAATTTAAGCTATGAACTTTTTTTTTTTTTTAATTAAGATCATTTTTGTTCATTCATTAAATGACGTTAGAGGAGCTATCAACTAAACAGCTTCAATCCCTCTTAAAAAATCGTGGTTTATCGTCACGTAATAGATTAAAAATAGAATTAATTGAAGAAAAGTCAAGCAGTGAAGGTAGTAACGATAGGAGCGAACACGAAAAAAGCGAAAAAAAGACAATACAAAGCTTGAATTCAATTCAATTGAAAACGGTAGTAACGGTCCTGTGAAAAGTAACGAACCTATAAAAATGACTCAAAACAATTTTGTGTTCAAGGACATAGAAGATTCACTTGAAAATTTTAACGGTGAAACCGGGAAAAATGTTACCGATTGGCTAAAAGAATTTGATGACATTGCAAGTGTATGTGGGTGGAATGATATACAGCGGTATTTGTATGCGAGAAGACTTTTGAGGGGTGCGGCGAAGTAAGCGATCGAATCAGAAACGGGTGTGCATAGTTGGAGCGAATTGCAAAAAATACTTAAAAAAGAGTTTGCTCAAACAACGTCTAGTTTAGTTACGCACCGCGCGTTAGAAACCAGAAAGAAAAATAAAGAAGAATCATACCTTGAGTATATGTTTCAGATGAAGCAGATAGCAAGTAGGGGAAAAGTAGATGAAGAGTCATTAGTGTCTTATATAGTTATAGGTATATATACCTATATAAATAAAACAGTTTTGTTTGAGGCGGAAACTTTTGACGAACTTAAATCTAAATTCAAAATTTATCACGAAATGAAAATAGCACGGCAACGAATTCGAGGTGATGACCGCGGGCAAACTCAGCCAATAAAAACATTCGTTCAAGATCTTGAAACAAACAGACAGCGTTGTGTGAATTGTGGGGCAAGAACACACGTCACAAACGTTTGCCCTCACAAAGAAAAAGGTTCACGATGTTTTAATTGTTACGATTTTGGGCATCTGTCAAGGCACTGTCCCAAAAAGTGTCGAAAGTAAATCGTATTAGTACTCCGACGGTTCTGGTGGAATTAAAAATCCAAAATTTTTTATTTAGTGCACTTATTGACACAGGTAGCCAATTGTCACTTGTTAAGAAGTCGGTTTTTGATCGTTTAAATACAGAAGTCGAAAACTCAGGTACGTTTCTTGCAGGACTGGGCCAAGAAATTCGGCAATCGATCGGTTCCTTAAAATTTTCGGTTTTGATTCAAGATACCACCTACACTCTTCTTTTTGATATCGTTTGCGATGAATGGTTATCAGAAGACATATTAATTGGAACAGAGATCTTAAAGTATGCCAATATGACCATTGAGAACGGACAGGTTAAATTAACTCCGATATTTTTAAATTCTTGTAGTGTCAACGAACTTAACGAAAATAATATCCTTCAAATAGACACTAGCGTTATGAAAAGTGAAAACATGTGTGAATTTGATAATATTCAAAACGTTGAAATAAAAGACTGCCTCAAAAACGCCATTGAAACATATAGACCTCAAAAACCAGAAAAGTCCTGTGTGCAAATGAATATCGTTTTAGAAGATGAGAAGCCTATTTACCAACGAGCGCGGAGATTAGCCCCCAAAGAGAAAGAGATCGTCCAATCAGAAATTTCAAAGTGGTTGGCCGAAGGCGTAATAATCCCTAGTAACTCTAATTTTGCGAGTCCCATAGTGCTCGCGAAAAAAAAGGACGGTACTTATCGCGTTTGCATCGATTATAGAAAACTAAATAAAAAAATTGTTAAAATACGATACCCGCTTCCACTTATGGAAGATGTCCTTGATGAACTTTATAACGCCAATGTGTTTACAACTTTGGACTTAAAAAATGGTTTCTTTCACGTTGACATTTCCCCCGAAAGTAGAAAGTATACATCTTTTTTAACGCCTGATGCACAATACGAGTTCTGTAAAGTGCCATTTGGTCTTTGTACATCTCCTTCCGTTTTTCAGGAATATATAAATAAAGTTTTTAAGGACCTCATTCTAAAGAAACTCGTGCGTATATACGTTGATGACTTTATAATCGCTTCGAAGAATGAAAACGAAAATTTTCATACATTAATGCTAGTTTTAGATGTCGCAAGTGAAAACGGTCTTCAATTTAATTGGAAAAAATGTAAATTTATGTTACGGTCAATTGAATTTTTGGGCCACATTGTCGAACAGGGTTTGGTGAAGCCCTCAATCGAAAAAACTAAAGCGGTTAGAAACTTCCCTGAACCTAAAAATTTTAAACAAATGCAAAGCTTTCTTGGCTTAACGGGATTTTTCAGAAAATTCATACCCAATTATTCTAGGATTGCGAAACCCCTATCGGATATGACTAGAAACTCTGTAGCCGTGTTTTATTTTGGAAAAGAACAAAGAGACGCTTTTGAACATTTAAAGAATCTTCTGTGTAGAGATCCGGTTTTAAAAATTTTTAATCCGAATTTAAAAACCGAACTTCATACCGACGCAAGCAAAATAGGACTTGGAGCAGTCCTACTCCAACTTCATGATGAAGCTTTACATCCGGTGTTTTATCTAAGTTTCAAAACTAAGCCTGCAGAAGAAAGATACAGCAGCTATGAGCTGGAAGTTTTGGCTGTTGTAAAGTCTCTGAATAAACTGCGAGTTTACCTCATGGGAATCAAATTTAACGTTTGCACTGACTGCTTAGCATTTCAGATGACCATGAAAAAAAAAGGAGTTATGTTCACGGGTTGCGAGATGGGCACTTCAACTAGAAGAATTCGATTGTGAGGTCTTTCATAGACCAGCTACTGCCATGAAACATGTAGACGCACTTAGCAGAGTGCTTACGATAACGAACGTCGAAACGGGAATCTTACACCGAGTAAAAAACGCACAAAGCAAAGATGAAACTTGTAAGTTAATATTAAACGTACTGGAACGTGATAGCTACGAAGACTACGTCAACAGATGTGGTATTTTATACAAGTTCGTCAATGGTGGCTATTTACTTGTTGTCCCAAGAAGTTTGCAAAAAGATATTATACGAAATGTACACGAACCAGGTCACATCAACGCCCAAAAAGTTGAAAAAATCATTAGGCAGGTATACTACTTTCCTAGCATCGCAAAAAGAGTTTCGGAAGTTATTTCGAATTGTGTGGCATGCATTCTTGCAGTCAAGAAATATGGAAAGCAAGAAGGTTTCCTTAACCCTATAGAGAAAGCTGATATACCACTACACACTTACCATATAGACCACCTGGGCCCGATGCCATCAACAGCAAAAAACTATAAATACATATTTTCTGTCATGGATGGATTTACAAAATTTGTGTGGATTTTTCCGGTTAAGACAACAGCAACGGATGAAGTTCTGAAAAAGTTGAGATTCCTTGAAGATATATTTGGAAACCCGCATCGAGTTATAACGGATAAAGGCGCTGCCTTTACATCGACAGCATTTAAAGAGTATTGCGATTTAAGGACTATTCAAAATGTTCAAATCACGACTGGAGTTCCTCGCGGTAATGGTCAGGTGGAACGCTTGAACCGCATCATGATTGAAACGCTCACCAAGTTATCGATAGAAAATCCTCTCAAATGGTATCAACACGTTTCACAACTTCAAAGGACAATCAACTCAACAGTGTCTAGAGCTACAAAAAAGACACCTTTTGAACTTTTAATCGGCGTACCCATGAGAAATGAAAAGGATTTGAGACTTTCGGAAATGATGGAAGAGGAGATAAGGAACGAGTTTGAAGCAACCAGAGTTGAACTACGAAAAGACGCAAAACTCCAAATAGCGACGCTGCAACAGGAAAACAGAAAAAATTACGACAAGAACCGAAAACCCGCTAACAAATATGCACTTCATGACCTTGTTGCTATACAACGTACGTAGTTTGGACCAGGACTTAAAGTTCAACCTAAGTACCTTGGTCCGTATGAAGTAACAAAAATTAAACGAAACGACCGCTAGGAACTGTCAAAAATTGGAAATCACGAAGGACCCAATAAGACTTCATCTGCTGCAGACCTAATGAAGAGATGGATAAATGATGACTGCGATAATGAATCTGATTCATCCGAGCCGGATTCAGCACAGGATGGCCGGATGTAGGATGTGCCTGTTGTCTTTACCCTTAATCCATGCTCCACGCCAAATACCATTCCATACTTTCATCTTCAGTTAATCCCTTTTACAGTTAAATAAACATGCGATGATAGCCAAAAATCGCAATCAGTTAAAATAAACGTAAAACTGATTGAGAGAGAGGGCAGAACGATTACGACCACGCAACGGCTACGACATCACCGCGACGCACGCATCGAACTCTTGAAATCAATTGCATATTATTTTTTCTTTATTAATTCCTTAATTTTGAACTTTAGAACATTTAAACTTATTTTATACATTTAATTCGTGAAATAAAAATTACATTAAATCAGTTTGACTGAATTAAACTGCCTTTTGTCCACGCACCCCTCCCACATATAATATAAAAAAAGTGATTTAGATTGTGACGCATGAGATACCTGCAAATTTGTGAAACAAGTTTTGAGTCAATTAATTTTGACTATTTAAAAAGTTTAGTAGTGATGTAACACTACTGCATTTAAAGTCAAACATGCTTTCAATATTGAACAAATATTTTTGGATGAACAACCAACATGGTTGACAAGCCAAAGGATATTCTAAAGAAAGAACTTGGAAGATTTTGAAACACAAATTAAGAGCTTCAAGAAAATTAGCAAGCTTATATAAAGTTTTATCCAAATATATATAATAGGCACTAAGATTGAAATCATTCGGGCCAATACAAATAATAAAAGGCTGGATGGTAAGACCTACATTATAATTGTAAACTCGAATAATAGTAGTGGACTGTATTTTCTTTTCCTTTGTAATTTGTCCCTTATTTCTCTTTATTAAAATGAAACACGAGTTGTTAAACCTTCTTGGTTGTCAGGCGAACTTGTAATAATAATTTTTTATTGTGCCGTGATAGCCGCGGCAAACTTTACAAGAAAAAAACATAACGAAGAGAGAGAGAAAAAAAATAAATATGACGAAAAAGAAATTCACAATAGATCGTCTAATTTAGAGTTAAGTTATAAACACAATGACAATTAGAAATCACAATAATGATAAGCAAGGATAAATAGATTTAAACTGGTAAACATCCTCCCGCCGTTGAAACATATTTCAACTAAATATCTATGAATAGCGGACATAGCTTGGTAATCGGTCGCTTCGCTTCTCCCTTTGACGTTATAACCGATACGACTCAAACTAAACCATCAGTTCCTGGATATATTTGAGTAACTCTCCCAACGAGCCACTGGCATGGAGGCTGATTGTCGTCCTTGATGATCACAATATCATTTATCTGGATGTCTCTGATCTTTTCAGCCCATTTATTTCGCTTTTGGAGTTGATTGAGATAATCGCTCGACCACCTTTTCCAAAACTGCTGAACAATACGCTGAACATGCTGCCACCGCTTTAACGGTTTAAAACCATCGTCTATAGACTGGTCAGGAACACTTGTCATGGGACGCATAATCAAGAAGTGCGCTGGCGTAAGAGGATCAATATCTCCTTCGAAGCGGGAACACAATGGTCGAGAATTGGCGCAAGACTCTACCTGACAAAGGATTGTAACGAACTCCTCATATGTAACTATTGTACTGCCCAGTACTCTGCGGGGGTGAAACTTCACGGTTTTGACGCCGGCCTCCCAAAGCCCGCCGAAATGTGGAGCATGTGGAGGTATAAAACGCCAATTTATGCCCTGGCTAGTCAATTCATCTGTGATATCACGTTGAAATTGGTCTCAGAGAAAATGGTTGGACCAATTTCGAAGCTGGTTATTGGCGCCAACAAAATTCGTGCCATTGTGACTGAAGATGGTGTGGCATCGGCCACGCCTGGCAACGAAGCGTCGTAGGGCAGCTATGAAGGCTTCTGAAGTAAGATCCATCACAGCTTCTAGATGTATAGCCTTAGTAGCCAAACAGATAAATAAGGCGATGTAGGTCTTAAACCGTTTAGCACCACGACCTTTCCATGAAGAAACGGTAAAGGGTCCGGCATAGTCGATGCCGGTATTATTAAAAGCTAATCCTGGTTCCAACCGTTGCCTAGGCAAATCTCCCATCTGCTGCTTAAAGGGAATAGCACGCTGTCTCATACAACTTGTACACTTATAGACGCAGCTCTTGACTGCGTGGTGTACATCGACGATGAAATGATTCAAAGATAACAAGTATGTCATTTGATGCACTCCCGCATGCATATTACGTATATGACAATCCAGAACGATTAGGTATGTAAGACGATGATCCTTGTGAAGGATTGCAGGATACTTTTGACTTAATGGAATATCGGCGTTGGATAATCTACCGCCTACACGCACTACGCCATCCTCATCAATAAACGGGTTCATCCTAAAGATTTTACTTTTCGCAGGAATGGGTTTTTTACGATGTAAACAATCAATCTCATTGGAAAACGATGATCCTTGGGATATTCGCAGGACAGCAATTTTAGCCGAGTTAATTTGGTCAGGCGTTAGCCATAACGCGTCCAGAGGGCTTTAATATTGTCGGAATAAGCGGATGCAACGAGCAACTACACGGAGAAGTCGACTGAGGCTACTAAACCATTGAAATAGGCCCCACTCAGGCTCGGCGGAGCTGGCGAAACAAGAAACTTCGGTCTCTTCGACGGGATTTTCGGCAGAACGAACATAATGCCAAGCTGAAGACGGCAGTTGAGCAGTTATTTGGGCTAATCGATTATCGGCAAAGACATTTCTAGGGCGAGGATATCCTTGGATCCATTGCAACACGGTTGACGCGTCCGTGTATGCAAAGCATTCGACGTTATGTGAATTGAATGACTCTTTAGTCTTGCTAAGCAGCTTGGATAGCAGTAAAGCGCCACACAACTCGAGTTTGGGAATCGTCAACTTCGTTCTTACTGGTGCGACACGCGTTTTGCCACAAATGAGAGATGTGGAAACGCAGCCATCAGTTCTTATAACACGGCAATACACCGCTGCAGCATACGCGGACTCAGACGCATCCGCGAATCCGTGCAGCTCAATCAGTTCACTCCGTTCATGCTGAATCCATCGAGGTATACGTAGAAATGCAATGTTTTTTAGATCAGCCCTAATGTCAGCCCATTCTTCAAAAAGTTCTGAAGGAATGACAGCATCCCAACTAATTTCTTTGAGCCATAGCTTCTGCATGAAGATCTTCATTTTGATTATAGTAGGAGACAACCAGCCTAGTGGATCAAATATCCGAGCGATATCCGATAAAACCTCTCTTTTAGATATTTGAGATCGTAGCGCTGGTAACTGCAGACTGAATTTAAAGCTATCGGTTTCGGTATCCCAAACCAAGCCAAGCAATTTAACGCTAGAGTCACCCATCGGCAGTTCAGTCGAAATTTCGAGGCTTTCGGCTTCAAACGTTGATAAGAATTCTGGAGAATGGGAAGCCCATTTCCTAAGCTCTAATCCCGATTCTTTAAGAATTTTACATAAATCATTTTTATTTTGAACCGCATCTTCAACCGAGTAGAAACCTTCATTGTAATCGTCGACGTAAAAATGGTACTTAAGACTATTGCTAGCCTGAGGGTATCTTGTGGAACAGTTAATACCTATCTGCTTGAGGACTCTGGTAGCAATAAAAGATGCTGGAGCCGTCCCATAAGTCAAGGTCAGTAGGCGATAATCAGTAGGCTCTTGTCCAACGTCCTCTCTCCAAACAATGCGTTGGTAGTTAGTATCGTCCTCGTTGACCATGATTTGGCGATACATTTTAGCGATATCCGCCTTTACTGCTACCGCGAATTTTCGAAATTCTATTAGCGAGGTCACAAGATCGTTTTGGATTACAGGTCCTACCAACAAGCAATCGTTGAGCGATATACCATTACTTGATTTAGAAGACGCGTTAAACACTACCCTCAGCTTCGTCGTTGTGCTGGAGGGTTTTAAAACTGCATGGTGAGGCATATAAAAGGAAGACCGTTGTAGCTCGCTTGGCGGGACAGGTGTCATATGACCTAACAGCTCATACTCACGCATAAAATTGGTATATTCCTGTTTTAGATCAGGATTATTAACGAATCTTCTTTCCATCGAATGAAGAATACGAAGAGCAGCATTCCGTGAATTCCCGAACTCAACGGTTGACGTTTTAAATGGCAGACTGATAACATATCGACCATCAGGTCGAACGAAGTGGGTTGAAGCGAAATGATTTTCGATCTGCTCGTGTTCGTCGGATTGCAAAGAGCGGATCTCTTGAACGTCTTCATATTCCCAAAATCTTTGTAAAAGGTAATCGAGGTCAATCGCGGTTTGAAAAATACTTACTTGTTGCTGACTATTGGAAGAGATGTTTCCTGCGAGTATCCACCAGCAGTGTTTTGGGCTATCGGCGAACCCGACGGATGAACGATTTTACCATCCGTTAGTATGTCAAAGAAGACATCAGACCCAAGCAAAATATCGATTTTGCTAGGTAGAAACCATTGAGGGTCAGCAAGCAGGAGGTTCTCGAAAAAGGCAAGCTTTGACTTCGGAATCGATAACGTTTGTAAGTCGCCAGTTAAATTCGAGAGTATGTACGCGTTTGCAGAAATTATAAATTTAGTCTCACCTGGCGAATGTAAACTCAAACTTACAACTCGTCTTGTTCCCAACGAACTGCCGTTTTGCCCGATTCCAAGAATAGGAATTTGGGCATGGGATCTTTTTAATTTCAGGCGCTGTACACAATCTTCCGAAATTAACGTTGACTGCGATCCGGAATCAAGAAGTGCTCGGCACTTATGCAGCTGGCCGTGATCGTCAACAACAGAAACTATAGCCGTCGGCAAAAGCGTGTAGCACTCCCGGAGCGCATAATTGATTGAATGTACCGACATTCCACAAGCGAAATTTTTTGAACATCCCGGTAAACTTACTTCAGGCCCTGCGTGACCTTGATGTAACATTGTGTTATGCTTTTGCGAACATAGTCTACATACGGCATATTTACAATCGGAGTGTTTAACGCGGAGGCAGTTTTCACACAGTTTGTTCATCTTCACAAATTCAACGCGAGCCGGTACAGAAAGATTGCGAAATTCGTTACATTGATACAGATAGTGGTTTTGCTTACATTTTATGCACGGCTGCACAGATGTGCTAAGTACGCGTTTACTCGGTGTTTTGTAGGCCACCTTTTTATTAACACGTACCTCTCGCGATATGGTAAGGCTTTCGAGTTCGTTTATGCGTTCCTTTAAAAATTCATTTAAATCCTCGATAGTTGGATCAACTTTATTTTTAATGTGTCGTACCCACAAAACTCTGTTTTCTTCCTCCATTTTTTTCGCAAGCACATACACTAGTAGTTCATTCCACGAATCAACTGGCTTTTTAAGACAACGTAACGCATTTATATTTTCACTAATCAGTCTAAAAAAGCACATTAATTCTTCTAACCCGGTACCTTTAAGAGTTGGTGAATCGAAAAGATTATCCAAATGCGCGACCATTATGAAATGAGGCTTATCGTAAAGCGATTTTAACAAGTCCCACGCCACGTCAAAATTAACATTATTTGGGGACAAATGTTTTATAACCGACGAAGTATTACCCTTTAGACACGAGAGCAGATAATCCATTTTTTCTGCGCCAGAAATATTTTCCTTGGATTGCACCATCGCGACGAACAGATCGTGGAACCGCATCCACTCATCATACCCGCCATGAAAGTCCGGTAGTTTAGTTTGTGGAAGCCGAGTGTTCGAGCTCGATTCCAACCTTGTTATACTAATGGGCCTACGCGCTTGTTCACTTAAAGTTTTTAACATTTCAGTTAAAGCGCACTGATTGTTTGTTAGTATTTGAAGCGATTTATTAATTTCATCATTCGCGGCACTACCGAGCGGACTAGAAGCACTTGACGTCTCAATTATGTCAGATAATATAGCATAATTATTATAATACGACTCTTCGAACTCGACGCGATAATCCCTTTCTGTTGAGAGATCTGCTTTATCGTCTAATAATAATTCGATTTTATTTTGAATGCGTTCAAAATCCATCATATAACCGTCTAATTTAGTTTTCAAAGCCCGTGCTCTTGACACTTGTAGCGAAGGTGTTTGACTAGCAACCGAAATTCTAGTGACTTGACCTTTTAACGCGGCACGTTGACGCTTTAAACCGTCCATATCGAAAAATAGAACTTCAATGCAAATTAATGACGTCCAAGAAAAATAATCAGAAAGCACTTTAATTCTCACAAAGTGGCAACACTTAATTGTTCTGGCACGCATACCTACACACTCCTTTGATATTCTTCTCCTCTTTTCGTTTTTATGTGCGTGCTCAGTTAAATACGAAAGGTATATAAAGAGAACCGTTGGACGAAAGTAACGGAAGTTATATTAGAACCGATTCCGTTTGCACTATCGAATTTAACAAAACCACAATATTGTAGGCACAACAAATATGAACGAATATTAAGTAGGTATGTAGGTAGCTATTATTTCGTACCCGGCCAAAATGCACTAAACACACAACACGAGACAGGCCGACACAACCGAACCAACAATTGAGTTTTTTCTTAAAAAAAACTTGAAACAACCGTTGCAGGCAGGCAAGCAAAGTAACGGGTCGTCTGCCACTTTCGGATTGCACTCGTTTTTTTTTATTTTACGAATTTAAGAACACGAAATGATTAAACAATTTTGAGGGTTGGTTTTTGCACTTTTATGTAGATATCTATTTCGATCCAACGAATTGAAAAAAAAAAGTATTGCCGAAAACAAGACCCGACCGAAAAAAGGGCTTTTCTCGTGTCTCACACCGCCCGAGAGAAAATGGGAAATTAAGGAAACTTTTAATTAATTTTCGCACGAATCCGGTCCGAAGTGATCAATGTAAACTCGAATAATAGTAGTGGACTGTATTTTCTTTTTCTTTGTGTTTTGTCCCTTATTTCTCTTTATTAAAATGAAACACGAGTTGTTAAACCTTCTTGGTTGTCAGACGAACTTGTCATAATAATTTTTTATTGTGCCGTGATAGCCGCGGCAAACTTTACAAGAAAAAACATAACGAAGAGAGAGAGAAAAAAAATAAATATGACGAAAAAGAAATTCACAATAGATCGTCCAATTTAGAGTTAAGTTATAAAAACAATGACAATTAGAAATCACAATAATGATAAGCAAGGATAAATAGATTTAGACTGGTAAACAATAATATTTATTTACCAGTTCGCCAATAGATTGTTCATATTAGTCAATGGAGCTGATTCTCAAAACGAAACTTGCCTGCGCATCAGCAATGGTCACCTTTCGCTTGTTGTTTCCGTTTTTATCCTTGAATCTTGAAACTGGGGGAAGCACTGAGTTCAGTAGAGTTGCCAGTACAAAATCTTCTGAATCTACAATAAAGTAACGATAATATTATAATTTAATGTTTATGAAGTTTAATGCATACAGATCAGAGAGAAAACTGATAGAGGATAAAATAGCTAAGGATTTTAAAATATAAAAGTTTAAGCATTTTTAACAGTCACATATTTTAAAATCTTTTTTACTTGCGATTATAGGTAAAAAAAATGTGAGATAACATTCACACATGAAATTATAACGATGAAATGAAATGTTGAAAAAAGTGACTCTGGAAATTACGGAAATAATTTTTCGGAGAGTCTTTCAAAAAAACCACTTTTAAAAAATCTGGCCGAAGAGCATAAGAGCAAGTTCGTGCGACCCAGTGGTGCATTTTATTGAATATAATTATACATAAATTAAAAAAGTGTAAAATCTATTTCATGGAACACAAACCTTTACTTGTGTTGGCGGGAGCACTAGAATTCAATAAAAGCAACTGCTTTCGGCAATTCGGGTTATGGATGTTTGCTTCGTAGTATGTTTTGATGAGAATTTTAAATTGTTCCCACTTGCTATATAAGAGGTAATTTTTCCCGGGATACAAAAGTTTAAAATCAATTCTAATCTGAAAATAAAAATTGAATGAAATTAAAGCTTAGACGAAAATCTTTAGGTATATAAATTTTAATTTGTATTTAAAATTTTTAAGCGAAACGAACAGCAGAATCAAATATACACAAAACACCGAAACATTACCAGTTCTTGGGCCATCGCATCAGTAAATTTTGGCCAAGATTTTAAAAAATCAGCTTGGCAAGCTGATGTTAGCTCTAGTTGACGAAGTGAAAATGTTTTTTTCCACTTATCGCATACTGAGTCCCAATCGGAGCTATCTCGACTCAAGGCAGTTTTCAAAGCAAGAGCAATGGATTCATCCACTTCGTCTAATGGCGTTTTGTTTATTTCTATTTGCTTTGAAGTTTCAAGTTCAAGTCTCTTCGAACGCTTTGATCTTGTTTTTTTTTTTTTTTTATAATGCACACGCGCTCAAGGGGTTTGTTATAGCCCTTTTAATGATAAGTCACAGCGCGAGCGATAGGAAGTAAGGAAGGAAGGGAAAGGAGGTGTCGATGAACATTAATCTTGAATGTTTGAAGATCAAAATGGCAAGGAAAAATTGTGCCAGGCAATCCATTCCACATTCGTGTTGTACGGCTAAAGAAAGAATCTCTATATTTCACGGCACGTCCGAAATTGGGCTCAAGTGTAAACTGATGAGCGTTCCTAGCAAGACGATTATTACGGGGGAAATGTTTAAGGGGTGGAACGCAGCTGGCTACCTCGAGTGAGCATTTTTTGTAAAAGAACCTGTAAAATAAGGAAAGACATGACACATTTCGACGATGTTCGAGTGACGGAAATGTTTCCATAATGTTTCTCTCTCCTATCAATTTTAACGCTTTTTTCTGAACTCTGTCGAGCAGGTGGAGAAAAGTTTGAGAAGCACCTGCCCAGAGATGGGAGTTATACTCGAGTTTAGGACGTATAAACGCTTTGTAAATTGTAGCCAGATCAGAAGGGGTGAAAAACTTCTTGCATCTATTAAGAAAGCCTAAGCATCTTGCAGCATTCTTGGCAATCTCAAGTATATGATCATTCCAACGAAGATTGTCACTGATACACTGATAGCTTTTCGGCCTCCTCGATGCAAGTACCATTCATGGATAATGGCATAGGGGGTATGTTTAGCTTCATCGACAAAAGACAGCATTGAGTTTTCGACGCATTAAACTCCACACGATTTCTAGTACCCCAATTTACAATGCTGTTTAAATCGGAGTTTAACGAGCTTATCATACGATTTCGCTGTAATAACACGTCCGAAGGCGAAGGCCGTGAATTATCAAACGTATACGAAAAGCTGAGGGTTGAGTCGTCAGCAAAACAATTTAATGGATTAGAAGTCACAGACAAGAGATCATTTATAAAAATGAGAAAGAGAGTCGGAGACAGAACGGAGCCCTGGGGCACACCAGCATTTATTTTGTGGAGATCAGACTTGAAACCGTCTAATACAACTTATATTGAACGGTCCAGAAGATAGCTTCTAATCCAACGAATAAGAGTAACATCGATACCAAATGCACGCATTTTCGATAAAAGAGCTTCATGCCAAACTCTATCAAATGCCTTTGAAATATCAAGCGCAATAATCTTGCTTTCGCCAAAGCGATGCACAGATTTGTTCCACTGTTCGGTGAGATATGCCATCAAATCACCAGTGGAACGATTGCTGTGAAAGCCGTATTGCCGGTCATTTAAAAGCTCCCGATCTTCGAGATATTTCTTGAGCTGACGATTTATCAGCGTTTCCATGACCTTGGAAAAAAGGGACGTAAGTGCAATTGGTCGGTAGGAGGAAGGGGAGGAGGAGTCACCTTTCTTTGGGACGGGCTGGACAAATGCTGTTTTCCATCTACTAGGAAAGATTCCTGAACGATAGGAGCGATGAAAAAGCTTACGCAGTGGTTTTGCCAGAGATGAAGAACACTTCTTCAGAAGAATAGGGGGTATACCATCCGGGCCAGCGGATTTGTGTATATCAAGATCTTGAAGTACTCTTGCTACTGTACGAGTGCGGAAAAATATCTGTCCCATAAAAGAATTAACGTTCTCAAGTACAGGAGGGGCATCGTTGCTTGCAGGCAACGTAGAACTTGCAGCAAAATGAGCTGCGAGCATATTCGCCTTCTCTGAAGAGCTGACAATGAGTTTATCGTCGACGATGAGCGTTGGAACTGATGATGACGTTGAGTTCTTGACGTTTTTTACAAATGACCAGAAGTTTTTACTGCCTTTGGGACATTGCAGAATTTTTTGCCGTAACTTCTGGTCATGTAAAAATTTCGTTTTGTGTATAACGGAGTTGCACGAGTTCCTAACTTGTTTGTGTTTCTTCCGATTTTCCTCAGTTGGGTTGGCTTTGTAGGATCGGAAGCTTACTTCTTTCAACCTGATAGCTTCTTTACACTCTTCGGAAAACCAAGACTTTTCTTTTGGTTTGATACATTTTGTTCTGTGAGGGACAAAAGTTCTCATTCCAAGAAAAATCACTTCTGTAATCATTTCAGCACTGGCATCAATGTCATTATCGAGGGAGCATAATGACCAGTTAAAGTTGCGAAAGAAAATATTCAGACCGTCCCAGTTGGCTTTCTCGTATTGCCAAACGGTCCTAGTGGGAATTTTTTCTTTAACTGGATGGTTGGAGATCGAGAAATTAGCTGAAATGACACAATGGTCCGAGGTGCCAAATGGAGAAGTTACTTTAATAGTATATTTATCAGGATGGGAAGTAAGGAACAAGTCAAGAGTATGGGCGGAATGCCCATCAACATCCGGTATACGAGTAGGCTCATCGACAAGCTGGGTAAGATGGTTATACTCAGCAAAGATCTCGGTATACCTTCCTTCGAGTGTTGTCTGGCCAGAATATTGGAGCCAACTTGAATTGTGTACATTGAAGTCGCCCGTAATCACGACTTCAGTGTGAGGACAATGGGAAACAATTCGGGAAATTGAATCTGACAAAACATCTAACTCATCACAAGTAGACATGCTGTCAAGATTCGGACTCCTGTAAAGAAAACAGTAATGAATGATATGCTTGCGGACAGTGAATTTGAGCCACAGGAAATTAAAGTTCGTATTAGAACAATGCCCACATTGGGGAAGGCTCTGGCAAGCAATATCATTCCTAACATAAACGACAAGACCATGGTGGGAAAAAAGTAATGGCACTAAGTTATATCCAAACAAACAAAATTCTGATAAATCAGTATTCTGTCCAACCTGGGTTTCACTTAATGCCAAAACAGCTGGCCTGTATTGCACAGTATGGGCGTACACAGAAAAGAAATTCTTTCTTAGCCGACGAACATTTGAATATACAACACAAAAATCACTTACCATTTTGAAAAACTAAACACAAAAGATTCAACTTTGACGAAACTAATTTCAGCCGTGCAGTATAGGCCCATATTAATTCGAATTATAAACAAACTGTCCTAGGTGTTATGCCCATAAAACAATTTGCAAACGGGAATTAATATAGACAAAAAAACACGAAAGAATATACATCAAATGCTGCTCACCATCCAATGCAAAACCTCTTGCGATAAGCCTCACAAGAGGCTTGCATTGGATAGAAAGCAACAGTTATGTGTGGCGCGGGTGGAGAGGATGGGTATTGTTGGATGCTGTGCTGCGAATGCGAGCGAGGTATTTGGTGTATATATATATATTTTTTTTCTTCTTTTTATTTTCCACTGATTTATTCTATTTATTTTTTTTTCTAATTTTGGGTAACGAAAAGGGCTGGGTTTAGTTTTTGATGCACTGTGTATGTGATATATGAATTGGGTTTGGTTTATTTTTTTTTTCGATTATTTTGGGTGACACACGCGCACAGAAGCAACGCGACCGCACACGACGAGTACTTGATCGACAAAGGTAATCGAGGTCAATCGCGGTTTGAAAAATACTTACTTGTTGCTGACTATTGGAAGAGATGTTTCCTGCGAGTATCCACCCGAAAGCAGTGCTTTGGGCTGTCGGCGAACCCAACGGATGAACGATTTTACCATCCGTTAGTATGTCAAAGAAGACATCAGACCCAAGCAAAATATCGATTTTGCTAGGTAGAAACCATTGAGGGTCAACAAGCAGGAGGTTCTCGAAAAAGGCAAGCTTTGACTTCGGAATCGATAACGTGGGTAAGTCGCCAGTTAAATTCGAGAGTATGTACGCGTTTGCAGAAATTATAAATTTAGTCTCACCTGGCGAATGTAAACTCAAACTTACAACTCGTCTTGTTCCCAACGAACTGCCGTTTTGCCCGATTCCAAGAATAGGAATTTTGGCATGGGATCTTTTTAATTTCAGGCGCTGTACACAATCTTCCGAAATTAACGTTGACTGCGATCCGGAATCAAGAAGTGCTCGGCACTTATGCAGCTGGCCGTGATCGTCAACAACAGAAACTATAGCCGTCGGCAAAAGCGTGTAGCACTCCCGGAGCGCATAATTGATTGAATGTACCGACATTCCACAAGCGAAATTTTTTGAACATCCCGGTAAACTTACTTCAGGCCCTGCGTGACCTTGATGTAACATTGTGTTATGCTTTTGCGAACATAGTCTACATACGGCATATTTACAATCGGAGTGTTTAACGCGGAGGCAGTTTTCACACAGTTTGTTCATCTTCACAAATTCGACGCGAGCCGGTACAGAAAGATTGCGAAATTCGTTACATTGATACAGATAGTGGTTTTGCTTACATTTTATGCACGGCTGCACAGATGTGCTAAGTACGCGTTTACTCGGTGTTTTGTAGGCCACCTTTTTATTAACACGTACCTCTCGCGATATGGTAAGGCTTTCGAGTTCGTTTATGCGTTCCTTTAAAAATTCATTTAAATCCTCGATAGTTGGATCAACTTTATTTTTAATGTGTCGTACCCACAAAACTCTGTTTTCTTCCTCCATTTTTTTCGCAAGCACATACACTAGTAGTTCATTCCACGAATCAACTGGCTTTTTAAGACAACGTAACGCATTTATATTTTCACTAATCAGTCTAAAAAAGCACATTAATTCTTCTAACCCGGTACCTTTAAGAGTTGGTGAATCGAAAAGATTATCCAAATGCGCGACCATTATGAAATGAGGCTTATCGTAAAGCGATTTTAACAAGTCCCACGCCACGTCAAAATTAACATTATTTGGGGACAAATGTTTTATAACCGACGAAGTATTACCCTTTAGACACGAGAGCAGATAATCCATTTTTTCTGCGCCAGAAATATTTTCCTTGGATTGCACCTTTGCGACGAACAGATCGTGGAACCGCATCCACTCATCATACCCGCCATGAAAGTCCGGTAGTTTAGTTTGTGGAAGCCGAGTGTTCGAGCTCAATTCCAACCTTGTTATACTAATGGGCCTACGTGCTTGTTCACTTAAAGTTTTTAACATTTCAGTTAAAGCGCACTGATTGTTTGTTAGTATTTGAAGCGATTTATTAATTTCATCATTCGCGGCACTACCGAGCGGACTAGAAGCACTTGACGTCTCAATTATGTCAGATAATATAGCATAATTATTATAATACAACTCTTCGAACTCGACGCGATAATCCCTTTCTGTTGAGAGATCTGCTTTATCGTCTAATAATAATTCGATTTTATTTTGAATGCGTTCAAAATCCATCATATAACCGTCTAATTTAGTTTTCAAAGCCCGTGCTCTTGACACTTGTAGCGAAGGTGTTTGACTAGCAACCGAAATTCTAGTGACTTGACCTTTTAACGCGGCACGTTGACGCTTTAAACCGTCCATATCGAAAAATAGAACTTCAATGCAAATTAATGACGTCCAAGAAAAAATAATCAGAAAGCACTTTAATTCTCACAAAGTGGCAACACTTAATTGTTCTGGCACGCATACCTACACACTCCTTTGATATTCTTCTCCTCTTTTCGTTTTTATGTGCGTGCTCAGTTAAATACGAAAGGTATATAAAGAGAACCGTTGGACGAAAGTAACGGAAGTTATATTAGAACCGATTCCGTTTGCACTATCGAATTTAACAAAACCACAATATTGTAGGCACAACAAATATGAACGAATATTAAGTAGGTATGTAGGTAGCTATTATTTCGTACCCGGCCAAAATGCACTAAACACACAACACGAGACAGGCCGACACAACCGAACCAACAATTGAGTTTTTTCTTAAAAAAAAACTTGAAACAACCGTTGCAGGCAGGCAAGCAAAGTAACGGGTCGTCTGCCACTTTCGGATTGCACTCGTTTTTTTTTATTTTACGAATTTAAGAACACGAAATGATTAAACAATTTTGAGGGTTGGTTTTTGCACTTTTATGTAGATATCTATTTCGATCCAACGAATTGAAAAAAAAAGTATTGCCGAAAACAAGACCCGACCGAAAAAAGGGCTTTTCTCGTGTCTCACACCGCCCGAGAGAAAATGGGAAATTAAGGAAACTTTTAATTAATTTTCGCACGAATCCGGTCCGAAGTGATCAATGTAAACTCGAATAATAGTAGTGGACTGTATTTTCTTTTTCTTTGTGTTTTGTCCCTTATTTCTCTTTATTAAAATGAAACACGAGTTGTTAAACCTTCTTGGTTGTCAGACGAACTTGTAATAATAATTTTTTATTGTGCCGTGATAGCCGCGGCAAACTTTACAAGAAAAAACATAACGAAGAGAGAGAGAAAAAAAATAAATATGACGAAAAAGAAATTCACAATAGATCGTCCAATTTAGAGTTAAGTTATAAACACAATGACAATTAGAAATCACAATAATGATAAGCAAGGATAAATAGATTTAGACTGGTAAACAATAATATTTATTTACCAGTTCGCCAATAGATTGTTCATATTAGTCAATGGAGCTGATTCTCAAAACGAAACTTGCCTGCGCATCAGCAATGGTCACCTTTCGCTTGTTGTTTCCGTTTTTATCCTTGAATCTTGAAACTGGGGGAAGCACTGAGTTCAGTAGAGTTGCCAGTACAAAATCTTCTGAATCTACAATAAAGTAACGATAATATTATAATTTAATGTTTATGAAGTTTAATGCATATAGATCAGAGAGAAAACTGATAGAGGACAAAATAGCTAAGGATTTTAAAATATAAAAGTTTAAGCATTTTTAACAGTCACATATTTTAAAATCTTTTTTACTTGCGATTATAGGTAAAAAAAATGTGAGATAACATTCACACATGAAATTATAACGATGAAATGAAATGTTGAAAAAAGTGACTCTGGAAATTACGGAAATAATTTTTCGGAGAGTCTTTCAAAAAAACCACTTTTAAAAAATCTGGCCGAAGAGCATAAGAGCAAGTTCGTGCGACCCAGTGGTGCATTTTATTGAATATAATTATACATAAATTAAAAAAGTGTAAAATCTATTTCATGGAACACAAACCTTTACTTGTGTTGGCGGGAGCACTAGAATTCAATAAAAGCAACTGCTTTCGGCAATTCGGGTTATGGATGTTTGCTTCGTAGTATGTTTTGATGAGAATTTTAAATTGTTCCCACTTGCTATATAAGAGGTAATTTTTCCCGGGATACAAAAGTTTAAAATCAATTCTAATCTGAAAATAAAAATTGAATGAAATTAAAGCTTAGACGAAAATCTTTAGGTATATAAATTTTAATTTGTATTTAAAATTTTTAAGCGAAACGAACAGCAGAATCAAATATACACAAAACACCGAAACATTACCAGTTCTTGGGCCATCGCATCAGTAAATTTTGGCCAAGATTTTAAAAAATCAGCTTGGCAAGCTGATGTTAGCTCTAGTTGACGAAGTGAAAATGTTTTTTTCCACTTATCGCATACTGAGTCCCAATCGGAGCTATCTCGACTCAAGGCAGTTTTCAAAGCAAGAGCAATGGATTCATCCACTTCGTCTAATGGCGGTTTGTTTATTTCTATTTGCTTTGAAGTTTCAAGTTCAAGTCTCTTCGAACGCTTTGATCTTGTATTTCCAAATCTATTATACAGGGTGATTCACGAGCGTTGTGCCAAAAAGCTAGAGCTTGTAGGTTGAGTTGAGAAAAGAAAAAAATCGTATGGGAGGGGGGTAGTCTATTCCCCCCCGTTTAGCCGAGAGGGGGCAATTTTCTGAAAAATTGACTTATTTTGTAAAAAAAAATATTAAAAATCAATGGCTTCATTTACAACAACGTGTTATACCTTTTTGGAAAGCCAAAAACTTTTTCTCCATTTTGTTTTCAAATTAAATTGTTTTAACGAATAGTTTATAAAATATAAATTTTCAAACTCAAAATTTTGAAAAATAATTTGAAAAAATAATTTTAAAACAAATTTTTTTCAAAATTTTACGTAATTAAGTGTAATTTTTGTTCTCAGGTTTCAATGCTCCCATTAATGTTTAATCCAACACTGGAAACCGTATGGCTCTACGACTTTTTGTTGCTAAGGTATTCAAAAATAACCGAATCTACTTCTTCACAAAAACACAAAAAAATTGGCTAAATGATCACTTGTGCCATCCCGTAAGGCTAGATTTTCTTGTTTTTGTGAAGAAGTAGGTTCGGTTATTTTTGAATACCTTGGCAACAAAATGTCGCAGAGCCATACGGTTTCCAGTGTTGGATTAAAGACTAATGGGAGCATTGAATTCTGATAACAAAAATTATACCTAATTACGTAAAATTTTAAAAAATAGATTTAAAATTATTTTTTCAAATTTTTTTTCAAAACTTTGAGTTTGAAAATTTATATTTTTTAAACTATTTGTTAAATAAATTTAATTTAAAAACAAAATGAAAGAAAAAGTTTTTGGCTTTCCAAAAAGGTATAACGCGGTGTTGTAAACGAAGCCGTTGATTTTTAATATTTTTTTATACAAAATAAGTCAATTTTTCAGAAAATTGCCCCTCCCGGCTGAACGGGGGGGAATAGACCCCCCTCCCATACGATTTTTTTTCTTGTCTCAACTCAACCTACACGCTCAAGCTTTTTGGCACAACGCTCGTGAATCACCCTGTATAACTTTCAATTATTGTCTGTATTAATGTATCCCTATGGACGTTTTCCAATCGATTGTTGTTTACGTAATGTTGTATTAAAGACTTTCCTTTGGACGAAGAATTTAAAAGTTCCAGAAGATTCTAAACGTCACCACAATTACACAAAAACACATACAACAGTAACTATACTTACAATTTTATTTCTTGATTGTATACTTGAACTTGGCGTGTCGGCTCCAGAGTCCTTAAGATTTTGCCAATTATATACTTTGGAATGGAGCGAAAGCGTGTCATCATCGATTCCCTGTTAAAATCATTTTTGTGCATTAAGTATCTAATATAATTTAATGGTTTAATTGATGTTAGTGCTTAAAAATGAGGGATTTTCGTAAATTTTATTTGCATTTTTTGCAACACATTGAAAATATATTATCAGGTATTTTTCAATCTAGTGCATTGATAATATTTTAAGGTAAGAGTATTTTTCTCGACTGAAGTTGAGGCAATTGCTTAAATTATTTTCGTTAAAGATAATTTATAATTTTAGAAACGTTCATTCATGCTCCAATAATTCCAAAACTTATCTTTCAATTTAAATTTCGTCCAGAAAAATATTTACCCGAAATTATAGTCTTATAAAGTCAATGGACTCACCTGCTGCGTTCTCCAAATGAAAAGTTTTTCAGGGAATTCAGCACGCAATCCGATGTCTTTTATAATATCGTTGATATCTTCCTTTGCTAAGTATTTCAGTGACCGGTAAGTAATATTTTTATCTACATTAAACGAAGAAGCAAAATATGTTTTTGGCGGAGGTGCAGTTTTTAAAATATAAGATGGCTGACGCCAAGAAAAGTTAAGAAGTAATCTTATTCTGACAAGAAAAGATTTCTAAATCAAATCTTAATCAAAACATACCTCTAAAAACTGTGAAAAGACTTTCCCGATCAAAAGTCTTCAGTAAGTTATTTAATCGGTAGGAATCAGCTTCTTCAGATGATGAAAACCATATTTCGATAAGTTTTCCGTTTTCACCTACTAATTGAATGTTTTGGTCCAATGAATTGTTTTCTGTTAAATTTTGTTCAACAATAAATGTTTCCGGGACATCATTATTTGCCATTATTCGTCAATAAAAATTTAACCTTCCTTAATGTGGAAGCTCTTTCATAAACGATATAACATTAATTTTTAAATTTTTCAAAAAAAAAATTTGAGTTCTTAAAAAGAAGTTACATTTTTGCTTGCGATTTCGTTAAAAAAAACAACTCTTAACAGAACTCGAGTACATCGAGCTCGCTCTGAACGTCCTCTAAACCAATTGTGTTCAGAGCGTTCTAAACTATTAATGAAAACGAATTTAATATCCCCATTAATTTCCTTTTCTCATGCCACTGGAAAAACCAGATTTTGTTTCACATTTAAAATACCTTCGGCGATCATTTTGATTGTTTTTATTTCAGACGCTGCTATAAAGTTCTTTTTATCATTTGAATTGGTTTGGAAGCGTCTCACTTCTGACGTTTATATTTTTGTTCAGCTTTTGCTCAGTCTGCCCCATCTATTTATTTGGAGCTCGTAGAGCGCAGTCAGGGCCGGCCCGAGCTAAATTAGCGCCCTGTGCAAGCTTTATCATTGGCGCCCTCAATTGCGGTGATTTTTGGAAGAAGTCATTTCCTCATTACCCAAGGGGTAGACTTTGCAATGCGTTTTTTTTTACGAGGTATCCATAACAGGCCTATTCCATATATCAAAAAAATAAAAGTAACTGAAGAATACAAAAATAATTGTAAATTTAAGTCAAAAAATACATCACAAAATTATAGGAGATATACAAGATATATTTGAGGTAGGTTGTGTAACGTACAGTTTGTGAATTTTCATAAGCGAAAGCTTATGAAGGGTCATTCACTTAAGGTGTGCCAAACAGCTAGAGCGAGTAGGTTGAGTTGGAACAAGAAATACTCATGTCGGAGGGGGTTCTATTCCCTTCCGTTTAACTGAGAGGGACATTTTTTTTTTAAACATGACTTAAATTGGAAACAAAAATTATTAAAAAATAACAAAATAACTTCTACAACGCCAACCAATGTTTTATATGATGATGAGTGTGGACTGTATTTTAATTGTGATGTTAATATATTTGTTGATTAGAATAAAAGATAGGTATTTTGTTGAATTGAGTGTTTAATTAAATGTGATAATGTATATATATAAATGTAATGTGTAAATTATAATGTCTTCTTGTGTAATGTGAATAGGTACTTAGTGTTTTTGTGTTCTGCTGTTGCTTGCTGCGACTGTTTTTCTTTTTTAAGGCCAAAAACCTCTTCTTTTACCTATTTTGTTTTGAAAATTATTTATTTTAGTGAAATTTTTTCAAAATATTAATTTTCAAACTCAAAATTAAAAAAAAAAAGTTAAAATAAAATTTTCAAACTAATTTTATTTCAAAATTTTACCTTATTTAGTATTTTCTTGCCATAATTCAATGCTCTTATTTGATTCAAGTCTTACATTGAAAACCGTATGTCTCTAGGATTTCTTTTTGCCAAGCTATTCAAAAATAAAAGAACCTTTTTCTGCATAAAAACACGAAAATCTAGCCGAGATGGCACAAGTAATGCAAATTTTTGTGTGTTTTTTATGACCAAGTAGGTTGGGATATTTTTGAATAGCTTGACAACAAAAAGTCCTAGAGCCATACGGTTTTCAGTGTCTGACCCAAAACTAATAAGAGCATTGAGTTTTGACAACAAAAATAATACTTGAAAACAACAAATTTTGAAAAAAATTTTTGTTTCTATTTTTTTGCTGCCATAATTTTGAGTTTGAAAGTTAATATTTTGAAAACGGATCACTAAAACAGCTTTGTTTAAAAAAACAAAAAAGGAAGAGATTTCTGGCTTTACAAAAAGATATGACATGGCATTGTAGGAGTTACCGTTATTTTTTAATTATTTTTGTTCCAATTTAAGTCATGTTTTTAGAAAATTGCGCCTCCTGGCTAACTGCTGGAACACAATAGAAAAACGCAGCCGGAACCGCAGCCGCAACCGTACCGCATGCCGTACGTACCTTACCTAATTAGAAGTGCCCACAATAGAGTCGTACGTACTACACGTTTTTTTACATTTTCCACTGAGAAACATACATATATATGCACATAAAAGATGATAAAACATATATATCGCATCATGTATAGTCTTTTCTATAAATTTATAATTACCTGACCTAATTTCTAAAAGGATTTATTAGCACGTTGCTCTTTTTTTTTGTATGGAATGTCAAAAATACGCACGTATTTATTAAAAGTTGGCCATCTCGTCCGTCGCGGTTTGCGGCTGCGTTTGCGGATCCGTCTCGTTGTGTTCACAACATTGAATTCGTGTGTATTCAATATTTTGACATGCGATACGGCTGCGGCTGCGGTGCCGGCTCCGGCTCCATTGTGTTCCAGCTGTAAACGGAGATGTAACAAGTATTTTTTGTTATATTAGGTATCTTTGCTCACACCGATATTACCCTGTTTGCCTGTATTAGTCAAAAAATTCTTTTTTTTTTTAATGGAAACATTGACTGGCAGGCAAGAACAAATAAAGTGCACGACTGGGTCGTACGAACTTGCTCTAATGTGTTAAAATGGTCTTGGGTGCTTGAGATTTTGGGAAAAAAGCGTTGAAAATTGAAATTTGAAATCATAAATCACTGAAAAATCAATACCTAAACCGTTTTTGGAGGAAATGAAGTAAGCCATCAGGTTTCTTTTACGTTTTTGAATTTTTACGAAAAAAATTTTCAAAATCGTTGGACCAGTTTTTTCAAAAAACAGTTTTTTTTTAAAACTTTTCAAAAATATATTCCAAATTTTTTTTGAGTATGCCAACTTCTAGCACTTTTTAGTTTTTATCAGAAAAATAAAATTAAAAAATTATAAATTAAACCGTTTTTGGAAAAAACTAAAATTAAAAAAAAAATTTGAAACTTTTTTAAAAAACTCAAAAAAACTTTTTTTGAAAATTTTTCGAAATTATGTTATTTCTGTTATAAGAGGGCTTCTACATTAAAAGTTTCATCGAAATCCGTCAAGTGGCTTACGAGAAAATAGGATTTCAAAAAACCGGTCCTATGGGAGGTACCGTTATAAGACTTTTCCCGAAAAATCTATTCCAACCAAAACAAAAAGTTTGCACAGAAAACACAATTCAGAAAGTTTTATCAAAATCGTAGGAACCGTTTTTGAGAAAAATTAATTTTTCACAAAAAATCGTATGGCAGGTACCGTTAGTTTTAGAGCTAGAATGCTAATTCCAAAAACCCCTCTGTAGGACGTCATAATAATACTATGTACCAAGTTTGAAGCAAATCGGTCCAGCCGCTTAGGCTGTAGGTAACTATACAGACAGACACACGGACAGACAGACAGACAGACAGACAGAATTGTCGGACCCACTTTTTTCGACTTCTCTACGAATTCATAACTTGCCTTATAGTACCTATAATCGCAAGTAAAAAAGAGAAAAAAGAAAATTGAACAAAAAAGATTCACTCAATAACGACAAACGACAAACCTCATCATCAGTCATCAGTCATCACTCATCACTCATTATATCCTATTTAAATTTCAACTCAACCCTTTGTCATCTTTCATCTCTCATCTCTCCAGACGAGTGATAAGATACCACTCATAAAGAAGAATGACAAACTTAAACATAGTACAAAAAACACTCAACCGAAAGAGTTAAAATTCATAGGTGCAGTTTTTAATTTTGCACACTGTTGTGTACATGAGTATGAATTTTGTACCTCAGAATTTCTGTTGAGTAACATTGCTCACTTTGATTTCATATAGAAGTACTGACATCGTGTGCATGTTACCAACATGCACACTGTTAATTATCTGTATTTATGCTGTTGAAATTTTTTTTATGTTACACTGCATAGGGGTTGGTTATGAAAATAAAATAAAATTCCTCACACGCGGTGCTGGTGAAGGTGATGCCTTATAAAAAGAAAGATAGCATATAGCTAGGTAGGTAGGTTAGGTATTGAAGCTAACTTGGTAGATAAAGTTTTTTTTTTTACTGTGGGACTGTGGGGTGGGTGTGAATAAGAAGGTAAACATGGATTAATTTTTGGAATAGTAGATATGTATACATATAATTGTATAATCTGTTATTAAATTCAAATTAGCTGTTAGTTATATAATGAATATCAATATTGGTGTGAGCTACAAAAATAAATGAGAATTAAAAAAGAAGGTAGTGGTTACGAAGTGACTATTTAAACGCTCGCCCAAGGCGCCCATTGGTTTCAGCGCCCTGCGCATTTGCACCGCTTGCACGTATAGCTTGTCCGGCCCTGAGCGCAGTCTGACCGCACTCTAAAGGAAAAAAAAATACGAATTATAAGCTCTGAACACTCTGAAGCAAAAAAGAAACACTTATTTTTTTTACAACTCAGGCTCTGCTGTGAGCTAAAAAAACGCCTATTAAGGCGGATTGTTACAAGTTCAAAGCAAAATCTGACAATGGGGAGATAATGTTTTCTTTAGCCAAAATGGAACAGAGTGAAAACAATTTTTTTACTTTAAAAGTACCTATGTGCAAGAGTACGAACAGAATCTGGAGGATGGTACATGGAACCAAATTCCTGAAAACGGGAATTCTGAAATTCAAACAAATTCTACGAACCCGAATATGAAGACCAAACTTTAATGCAAGAAAATGTTAACTTAATAAGTCCTGTTTAAAATATTATTTATCAAGAACTCACATCTGTATGCTTTTATATCGATATTTGTATGCAAATATTATTATTAAATCAAGTAAATGAAAATGAATTTAGACTTATTATACATATGTAGACTCTTTACTCGATTTATAGGATCTTAACTTTAAAAAAAAATTAGCTTATTACCTTACGCGTCGTTCTACCCTTCAACTTCACAAAATACAAGTTTCTTTTTAAAAATCCAATAAAATGAAGAAAATTAATTTTTACACATATGTATTATGGCTTTATTGGTAAGAACAAACATTCCCATTAATTATGGACAAAAAGGGTGCCTCGGCTGGCTTCGCAATGGCGCATTCTGTCACTCCAATTTTCCAAGACCTTTTCTTGTTAGTTTCAAACTGTAGCTCACGAATTGTGTTGATATTGGCCTTAAGTGCTTGAATCGTTGGCACAATATTGGATTGTTGGTACAACATCAGTCTTACACAGTTTCCCAAAAAAAAAAAAAAAATAATACAAATTTCAGAGGGCTCAAATCGCAGCTCTGAGATGGGCAATTGACATCGCCAACGATTGGGATTTTGGTGCGCAAAAGATCAATTGTGGCATGGGCTATGATGTTGCACGGCGAGCTCGCCTGCATCAACCAGACATCATCCAAATCCATGCCTTCATGCCATGCCATTAAAGCGAATTGCTAAAAGTTCAAAGCAAAATCTGACAATGGGGTGACAAAATTTTCTTTAGCCAAAATGGAAAAGAGTGAAAACAAATTTTTTATTTTAAAAGTACCTTTGTGCAAGAGTACGAGCAGAATCTGGAGGATGGTACATTGAACCAAATTCATTCCTGAAGACGCGAATTCTGAAACTCAAGATGTTTTTTACGAACCCGTATATGAAGAACATACTTTAATGCAAGAAAATGCTTACTTAATAAGTCCTGTTTAACATATAATTTATCAAGAACTCACATTTGTTTGCTTTAATATAGATATTTGTATGCCAAAATTATTATTCAATCGCGCAATGAAAATGAATTTACACTTTATATACACAGATTCTTACTCGCTTCATAGAATCTTATAATACCTAAGTTTTTAGAAAATCACGATAAATATTTTTCTAAAAAGTATAAAGATACCGAGGTATTTGGAAGAAGACTTTATTAACGAAGGAAATTGTATGATGTTATTTATGGTGCGGAAAATTTTTACTTAGTCCTGTTTAATATATTTATTTATCAAGAACTCACCTTTATATAGTTTAAAATTCATATTTGTGTGCTTAAATTATTATTTAATCGCGCTATAAAAATGAATTTAAACTTTTTATACATAGATTCTTTACTGAATCTTAACTTTTTAAAATTTCTAATAACCTTACGTGTGCGTCGTTCACAACTTCAACTTCACAATACGAATGACGCCGACTCGACGCCGGGTGACAGTGATCAGTTTGTGAAAGAAAAAGCGACAAGCATGTGAGAGTGTGTGTAAGGAAATGTCTATTTATTTGATATACAGTGCTGCCACTTTCCCACAGAGAAATTGTTATCTTTTTTATGTTTTGCGAAAATAATATTCGTCGTTGGGAAAGCAAAATGACAAAAGACTTAATTTTGTTGTTTTTACATTACATTTAATTTTAAATGTAGATAGGTACCTAACAAATACTTTTCAAATATATATAAGTATTCAATATATGTAGTAAGAACAGAAGTAGGTAATTGTTTGTATCAATAATTTTTTTTATAATTTCAGTTCAGTAAATGATTTTGGTATCCATAATCCACTGGTTTAAAAGTTTTCATAGATATAAATTCAAAATGATATATTTTCGCGATTTTATGTAGGTACATTATGAGAATAGCAATATCTCAAACAAATTCAGAAATTTTATATTAAGCCTTATTTTCTTTAAATTTGGTGTAAAACAATTTTAGAATGTTGGTAATCCATGTTTTAGAGAAATATTTAAAGTTTGAATAATAAGTATATTATCAACAGAAATATCTAAAGTTTGTGTTAAAATAATATGTATGCAACACGATTTTGTTTTATAGTTCATTATCTTTTATTATATATATACTTCAATAAAGGTTTTATAAATTGAACTTATCTTGAGTAGAGCATGAAACAAGACTAAACTAACTTACAAGAAATCGGCGCAAAACTACTTAATGTCTAATCTCACGTATGTACAGTGAGTAAATAACAAACTGTTGGTTTACATAATTCAACACTCCTCCTTAAATCTACAGTTTGTGACTTTAACATTTTTATCGTACACTACATTTTTATTTTTACTTTATCTTAAATTAATTTCAATAAACTTCTTATAGTTATAAACTTATTTTTACAAAGACTTTTCGTTATTATATCTGCAATATTATCTTCTGAATTTACTTTTATTAAATCAATAATACCTTTTTCATAATTTTCGTTTACATAGTGATATTGTACTTCTATGTGCTTTGAATTTTTGTGTGATTTCCATATTTTCCAATTATTAATGCTCCCAAATTGTCTTCATACAATTTTACTGGTTCGTTTAATTTTATACGAAAAGATTCATTTAAAATATTTTTTATAAAAATAACATCTGTTACTGCTTCTGACAATGCTATATATTCTGCAAAAGTTGATGACTTAGTAACAGTGTTTTGTTTATGTGTTTTCCAAAAGATTACATTATTGTACATTCTAATTACATATCCACTTGTGGACTTTCTGTCTACATTGTCGCCTGCCCAATCAGAGTCTACCATACAATCTAGAATTTCGTTTTCATTATTTTTCTTATACGTTAATTTTAAATTTTTTGTTTTATATAAATATTTTAAAATTCTTAAAGCGTATTTATAATGCGTTTCAGTGTAACAATTCTGAAATCTACTTAAATAATTAACGCTATACGCTACATCAGGCCTTGTACCAGAGCTTATGTATAATAATTCACCAATTAAATTTCTATATTTAATTCTTGGATCTATTTGAAATGAAGGATCTATTTTTAAGTTTGTTTCCATAGGGGTATCATATAATTTAGAAAATTTTAAGTTATATTTTTCTGCAAGAGTTTCAATATATTTTTCCTGACTTAACGTTAGCTCATTTCCTTCCAAATTATTATTTATTTCAATGCCAATATAAATCTTTACTTTGCCCATATCTTTCATTTTAAACCTATAGTCCGGTCAAAATAGACAAAACAATAGTGCTAGGTTTGCAAAAATTCGCATAAAACTGAAAATTGGTACAGACGTTGGGAACACTATTTCAAATAAAGTAAGCAACATCCCCATCGATCCGACTGGTGCGTTAAAAGTTATTCAAGGTCAAAAGGTCAACTAAACGGTTTTTTCAATTTTTCTGGTAAACGGTAGGATTTATCATAAAAATACATGAGACAAAGTTGTAGACCATGAAATTATCTACAAAACTTGTTAATATCATTTTTTTGTTAGAATAACCATTTCGGAGATATCGTGATTTTAAAACTTGAAGGAGTCACGTTCTTCATGATATGCTCATATATGCCACATGCTTAAATTTAGTCCAGTCGACAGGTTGGAAAAAGTGGGTGAAAGGTGGAAAAAGGACGGAAGCTAATGAAACTATTAGATATTGTTGAAGGATAGTTAATACAAATTTTACGAAGTTTTGGATCTCGAGGGCCCTATGAAAAAAGAGAAGGGGGAGGTTGAAGGGGTAACTGCAAAATGTTTGACCTTGCAATGGTTTTTCCTCACTTACTTTTTTTTCGTACGATCTATAGCAAAAGCATTTCCATATTATAGTAGAACGTCAAATTTTCTACAATAGTGTTAGTACCAAAATGGTTGTATACTTATTCTTTACCGAGATATAGCTCTTCGAAAAACAGGTAATTTTTCAGAATTTGCTAAAAAAAATTCCAAAAAATTCAGCTTATTTCTTCTAATAGACGAAAACTGGTGCGAGGTTTTTGTATGACGAGATTTTCATACTACGATTTGTGCTGCTTAATAGTTTCTAAAAAATATCGTATGAAAATCTCGTCAAACAAAAACCTCGCACTAGTTTTCGTCTATTAGAAGAAATAAGCTGAATTTTTTTGGTGTTTTTTAGCAAATTCTGTTTGTTCCTTGCTGACGCCCATTTTTCATTCAAAACCATCAATATTGTTTTTATAAAATAACAATGCTTACATTAGGCTTAGAGCGAAAAACATTAAATTTTGGGGGTACTACTTGCACTAAGAACAGGTTATTTTTTCAGAATTTGCTAAAAAATACCAAAAAAATTCAGCTTATTTCTTCTAATAGACGAAAACTAGTGCGAGGTTTTTGTTTGACGAGAGTTTCATACGACATTTTTTAGAAACTATTAAGCAGCACAAATCGTAGTATGAAAATCTCGTCATACAAAAACCTCGCACCAGTTTTCGTCTATTAGAAGAAATAAGCTGAATTTTTTGGAATTTGTTTTAGCAAATTCTGAAAAATTACCTGTTTTTCGAAGAGCTATATCTCGGTAAAGAATAAGTATACAACCATTTTGGTACTAACACTATTGTAGAAAATTTGACGTTCTACTATAATATGGAAATGCTTTTGCTATAGATCGTACGAAAAAAAAGTAAGTGAGGAAAAACCATTGCAAGGTCAAAAATTTTGCAGTTACCCCTTCAACCTCCCCCTTCTCTTTTTTCATAGGGCCCTCGAGATCCAAAACTTCGTAAAATTTTTATTAACTATCCTTCAACAATATCTAATAGTTTCATTAGCTTCCGTCCTTTTTCCACCTTTCACCCACTTTTTCCAACCTGTCGACTGGACTAAATTTAAGCATGTGGCATATATGAGCATATCATGAAGAACGTGACTCCTTCAAGTTTTAAAATCACGATATCTCCGAAATGGTTATTCTTACAAAAAAATTATATTAACATTTTTTGTAGATACTTTCATGGACTACAACTTTGTCTCATGTATTTTTCTGATAAGTCCTACCGTTTACCAGAAAAATTGTAAAAACCGTTTATTTGACCCTTTGACCTTGAATAACTTGTAACGCACCAGTCGGATCGATGGGGATGTTGCTTACTTTATTTGAAATGGTGTTGCCAACGTCTGTACCAATTTTCAGCTTTATGCGAAGTTTTGCAAACCGAAATGTCTATTTTGACCGGACTAACCACGACCTTGGGCTTTCTCTTAAGCCATATAGCGACTTCAACAATTTACACACCTTATGTCTGTCCTGTTCATAACCTTCAGGCTGCTTTACATATACTTCGGAATTTATTTTGCCATTTAGAAATGCTGTCCCAACGTCCATTTGCTCAATTTTAAATTCATTTTGGCAACAGTATGACAATAATAATTTTAATGTTTGCATTTTTACTACCGGTGAATAAACGTTATCAATATATTCTTTTTGTTGAAATCCTCGCACAACTAATCTTGCTTTATAAGTATTCTCATTCTTTTTCTTATATACCCATTTTACATCAATAATATCTTTATCTTTCGGTTTATCAACTAATTGCCAGGTTTGATTACTTATTAAACTTTGAAACTCTGAATCCATAGCACATTTCCACTTTTCCGATTCCTTACTGCAAATTGCTTCATCAAAACTATTAGGGACATCACAATAATTTACATATATATAATTTGTTGCATGCTCATCATAACCGTATCTTACTACTGGAATTTTCTTTCTATCTGATCTCCTTACTTCTAACTGTTCATTATCTTCACTCTCTTGACTATTATTTGCCTCATTACTATTCCTTTCATTATTCACTTCAATTTCAATATCACTATTTTCTTTAATTTCTTCTCTATTTACTTTATCTTTTTCTTCATCTAAGCATATAATTTTTGTACCTTCTTCTATAACATCAACATGTCGTGCATTTACAATTTTATTATTTATGACTACTCTATAACTATTCTCATTGTAGCCTACCAGAATTCCTAATTTCGATTTGTCATCCCATTTACTATTTCTCAATTGTTCGGGCGTTCTCACAAAAACTCTACTTCCGTACATTTTCAAATGCTCTACGCTTGGCCTTTTATTAAACATTACTTCAAATGGAGTTTTAAGCTCATAGGTATTAGCAATTGTCCGATTTTTCAAATAAGCTGAGGCCAATATTACTTCAGGCCAAAAAGATTTATTTAAATTACTTTCTTTTAATAAACACCTCGCGGTATCCATAATTGATCTATTATAACGTTCAGCAGTACCGTTTAATTCGTGTACATATGGAGGACATGGATTTATTATGATACCCTTATTTCTTGCAAACTCAAAAATATCTCGGTTTAAATATTCTTTTCCATTGTCACATTGTAATATTTTTATATTCTGTCCTACTAGATTTTCAACTAAATTTACGTACTCTACAAAATATTTGTATGTCTCAGATTTAGATTTTATACAATAAACTTTAGCACATTTAATATATTCATCAATGAATGTAAGAAAATATTTTTCACCGCGACAACCCGTAGTTTGATGTGGCCTATTCAAATCTGTATGAATAATTTCTAACACTTTCTTAGCTTTAGTTCTATTATTACGAAATGGTAAATTTGTCATTTTACTTTCAATGCAAGTAGCGCACTTAATATATTCATTACTTAAATCTTTTGGCAAACCAATTAATAATTCATTTTTACAAAGCTTATTTAAATATTGAAAATTTACATGCCCTAATGTTCTGTGCCATTTTTCTTTTTCTGACATTTGATTATTTCTTACAATATTTACATTTATTTCTTCATTTCTTGCTTTATTCACAAAACTTTTCATAAAATATAAATTGTTTTCTTTTTTGGCAGTTGCAATTAAATTTCCTTGATTGTTAAAAATGTTTGAAATATTATATGTTGATACTATTTTGTGTTTTTCTGTCACTTTTGCATAACTAATTAAATTCTTTTTCATATCTTTTACAAAGTAAACATTCTTTAAAATTATTTCGGAATCGTATGCATTTTTTCTAAATACAGCTTTTATATTGCCAATTTTTGTAGCTTTGAGAATATTACCATCACCTAACTTAACACTAACCGGTTCTTTTAAAACAATAAATTCATCGTAAAACTCATCGCTATTTATAATATGGTCTGTACAACCGCTATCAAGAATCCAAATTATTTCATTACATTTTTTCATAACATCATTATTATTACAATAAATATTTGAATTTTTATTGCTTACTTCGGCTGTGAACACATTTTCATGACCATAACCTCCGCCGGTTGTTGGCACTTGTGAACCTTGGTTGTTGTTTCTACCATAACCACCTCTATGGAAGCCTCTGCCGTAACTCCCCCGCTGATACCCTCTGTTGTAGCCACCACGATGTACCGATTTTGAATTTGAATACCCTCTGCCTCGATTGAATTGTGTACCACTTTGCAGCTTACAATATCGTTGTAGATGCCCAACTAATCCGCATTTGTAACACTTGCTTCTCATCTCTACATTGAATGCATTTGAGTTATCTCTGTCTGATTTTGTTCCCTTTTGGCTTTCTTTTTCTATGCTTTTCATCATTATTTTCGATTTAACATAGTCACAGGTTCTTTCTCCTTCTTGCAATACATCAATCAAATCACCAATATAAGAATACTCGTTAGGTAGGGCTTTCAACATATAGCGCAGCTTCTCTTGCTCATCTAATTTACCGCCAGATATTATTAATGCATTCGCGGCCTTTTCAAAGTCATCAAAAAATAATGTCACATTTTCGTAATTACTCAATTTCACATTTTCTAATTTGCTACGACAGACTATTTGTAATGCAGTAGATTCTTTTGAGTACATTTGGTCGAATTTTTGCATTATTTCGAAACTTGTGTTTAGGTTACTGATGTATTCTAATTGGCGGTTTGATATTGAGCTATATATATAATTTGTAGCCTTTATGTCTTTCTTACTCCATGCCGCTTCATCGTCTTTTTCTGATCTTGCTCGTTTTGCCTGTTCATTACACTCTTTGAACTCCAATAATTTTAGTATTCTTCTTTTCCAACTTATATATTCGAATCCATCAAAAATGGGAATCACAACATCGTCTACCTTAACATACGAAGCCATTTCTTCTTTTTTACTTTTTAGTTTCTCAGAATTTTCAATAAAATTTTTAATTTCTTGCACTTTTACAAATTGGTCTACAAACAATTTTCTTATTCTTATTAATTCTTCATTCAGATCAATTTTTCTTTTGTCCATAGTAACACTAGCTTTTTGCTTTTGATTTTATCAACTACGCTCTGCTACCATGTTAAAATAATATGTATGCAACACGATTTTGTTTTATAGTTCATTATCTTTTATTATATATATATATACTTCAATAAAGGTTTTATAAATTGAACTTATCTTGAGTAGAGCATGAAACAAGACTAAACTAACTTACAAGAAATTGGCGCAAAACTACTTAGTGTCTAATCTCACGTATGTACAGTGAGTAAATAACAAACTGTTGGTTTACATAATTCAACAGTTTGAATAAAAACTAAATATCAGACATGCATTAGGTAAAACTGTAGCATTTCTTAAAGCAAAGAAAAAAAATATTACGAAAGTAGCAACCTGGACAGCAGAAGTACCAAACAGAAGAGGCAGACATTATAATTTGAATGTATTTGCAAACTTACAGATGTGGCATGTGGTATTGAGCATGTATTTGTATATGTGCTATTTACAAGCACATAGGTTCTTTGATAGGTATGCTGAGGTAAAAAAAACACAGCCGCCAAAAATAAAAATGAACTAAATTTTGAGCTAACTGTGTTACCACTTTGATTTGATTAGTTTGCTATTTGATTAAAATTTGAATTTTATTTTTCCACATTCATTCAAAGTGGAATATTAATTATCTTCTTTGATTTAAAGTAAAAAAGTATTTGTTATTTTGTTTAATTCGAAGTTGTTTTAAATCAAAGTTCAAAAGTAATTGAATTAAAAGATACCCAATTAAAATTTGGCGCTAAAAACCGAAACTGAAATGCCTATTAAATAAGTGGTTTCCTGGTTAATTTTAGATTTATGTTTGATTTTTAAAAGGAAAAAAGATATTGAAGGAAAAGTTCCCACAACTTTGTTAAAAGGTACACAATATTTTTCAGACATTGATTCAATGAACTTTCGACTTTGATTCTAATTGTGACATCTTTGAATGATAAAATTATTTTTTCTACTTTGAAGTAAAGTGATTTCGTATTTACATTTATAAATGTTGTCTCATTTATTTTAAATATAAAGAAAGAATACAATTTAAGTGAAAAGCGAGATTGAATCAAAAACGGTCATCACTTGGTTTAAAAGGTACAAAATATTTGTCAGACATTGATTCAATGAATTTTCGACTTTGATTCGAATTGTGACATCTTTGAATGATAAAATTATTTTTTCTACTTTGAAGTAAAGTGATTTTGTATTTACATTTATAAATGTTGACTTATTTATTTTAAATACTAGCTGAAAACCCGTCGAAAACGACGGTGATTTATGGCGCCTACTTTTAATAAGGTTCACATAGTTTGCACTGAAAGGTGGCGGACAGTAATAAGGATGGTAACCATTGACTTTTCTTTAAAAAAAAAGATGAAATCACATCAACTCCCCCTGAGAAACCGATTTTTTTTTAAGGTGAAAATCTCAAAAGACACTATGTGGTCCTCCAATTCCTACAATTATAGTAGTGTGAGATTTTAACGCCACTAAAAACAACTTAAGCCAATCCTACTAAATGAGTTATCTATCTCGAAGATGATTTAGTACCAGTTGTACAATAGCGGTTCAGCACTGAATCTTGTTTTTAACTTCTTAATCAGTTGGTCAACTTTATTTAAGCCACCGAAATCGATGGGTTTACTCTTGAACCACACTTGAACCACCGTCTTTACATTAATTTCCCAAACACGAACCGAGGTAAATCGTTTTTAAATTTTGATCCGAGGATAAACCACGATTGTACCTACAACTGGACCTTAGTATAACTATGTAGTCACTGAAAGTGTAAAACTTCGTCAAAGCCTACAATTATGTGCAATCAGCTGAATATTTCCTTATAAACTATAATTTTATTAAAACACATTTCATACATTGTTTAGCGGTTTGAAACATCAGCGAAAATTTTGGAATGGCCGCGATCGGGTCGAAGACAAACAAATGCAGGCTTTAACCAAAAATATTTTTTATCCGCTAGCATTGTTAGAGTCGTTGGAGATGAAATCAAAGTTAATATTCCCAATAAGGTCGTTAAGCTTATCATAATTTGCTTTACGGAAGTTAAATGATTGGGACGTGAGGGAGTACGGTTGGATATAATCACACTCAAAAGCAAAAGTGAGGGAAATGGGGGGATGATAACTGTCGATCTTTGAAAGGATATGGTGACTTTGTATAACTTCAGTGTTTTGAGCGTCAGATGAGAAAATAAGGTCTAATTGTCTTTGCAGGCAGTTTTTTACACCACTCATTTGAGCGAGATCAGAAGAGAGGAGGCGGTCAATAAAGAGGATTTCCTTCTCAGAGCTTGCGTTGGATGAAATAAAATAAATTTCATCGTCAGATATTTCCCAATTTAAACGAGGAAGATTGAAGTCACCAACGATTATTATGTTATCTTCAGGATTAGAAAGATCAACAACATTATCAATTGCATTAACTAGAAGCTCATATTCTGATGTAGGTTGGGTAGGTGGAATGTAACAGCACAAAATGTAGAGGGAACGTTTAGATACACAGACTTTAACACAAACAAGTTCAAGGTTAACTGTGTTAGGAATAAAACCCAAGGAAGAATCGAGATTGGAATGAAGTGCCAACAAAACACCACGTCCGGGTGAAAAGCTTCCAGGCGGATCTATATTTGGACTAGCATTAGAGATTAAAACATCTTCTCGGAAAACACTGAAATCAGAATTAAAGAACTCGTTATTATGAAAATCAGATTTAAGGTTTGTTTCGGTGAGGGCAAATACATCAAATGGAAGTTTTTGGGAGTTTAAGTAAACATTCGAACTTTTTGTGCGCAGACCCCGAACATTTTGGTAGTAGATAGATACAAATTTGGGTCTCGGCGGGTCTGAAATGCGGTTGTTAGGAACGAAAGGGATTATTGTTACGATTTGACTCAAATCGCGAGAGCCGTCTGGAATGAACGTAAGAGGAATAAGTAGAAAGATCATTTTGAACGTCAGAAGGTGTAAAATTAGAAATAATTTAATGATAAAGGTTAAAAATTCTTAACAGATCATTGAAATTAGTGGGAAGACCTTCTTGATGTATGGATACCATTACGTTGGTTCTGGTAACACCATCAACACAGATAGAATCATATTTATCATGAAGATATGCAAGATACAAACGTACGTTCGCATAAACGAGACAATTTCGGAGGCGAGATATAACATAGCGTCCATCATCGCTAGGTCTGAGAACTTTCTTGTCATTTTGACAGTTGGTGGGAATAGAGGATCAAGGAAATTGTTTGGGAGATTAGAAGAAACATTACTAATGTTCATAATGTCTGAAGCCGAGGGCAATATATTACCTTCATTAGGAGGAGGAACAGGACTATTCTGAGGAATAAGATTATGTGGTGGGTTAAGAGTATGAGAATAGATGAAATTTTGATATTTAGGAAACGGGGAACGGCTGGGTATAGGTGGATTTGAGCCTTGGGGCAAAATGAACGAATTACTAGAGTTATTTGACTTTCTAGGAGCAGCAATCGGGCGAGAAACAGTGTTATTGGTTAATTTAATGGGAGCAGAAGTTGGACGCATTAGGACAGGAGCTGTACATTTTTCGTCACTTTATGTTTCAATAAACTCTTTGAATAACTTTTATTAAGACAGCATGAACAATTTAATTGCAATTTGCTTGGTTTTCCAATAAAAACTAAAATCTTACACTCTTATAAAAAGTTTGGCACCGAAAAACGTTGCGGCTCTGTTGAAAAAATACATTATCTATTATACACACATAAAAAAAAACATAGCTATTATCCGGCAGATGTCACTTTTTCTATGTGCATATAATACGGCGTATCGGGTTGTAAGCTTTGGCATAGCTATTATACGGCAGATGTCATGCTTTTTCTATGTGCATTGATATGCATTTATATAAGCATAGCAAAAACATAGCTAGTACTCACTAGGGGTCTCTGAAAATAAGAACAAAGCACCATTCGATTCGAAAAAACATTGCATACAACCGGCTATTATTATATAGGGGATAAAGAAAGAATACAATTTAAGTGAAAAGCGAGGTTGATTTAAAAAAGGTCATCACTTGGTTTAAAAGGTACAAAATATTTGTCAGACATTGATTCAATGAACTTTCGACTTTGATTCGAATTGTCGCATCTATGAATGATAAAATTATTTTTTCTACTTTGAAGTAAAGTGATTTCGTATTTACATTTATAAATGTTGTCTCATTTATTTTAAATATAAAGAAAGAATACAATTTAGGTGAAAAGCGAGATTGAATCAAAAACGGTCATCACTTGGTTTAAAAGGTACAAAATATTTGTCAGACATTGATTCAATGAACTTTCGACTTTGATTTTAATTGTGACATCTCTGAATGATAAAATTATTTGTTCTACTTTGAAGTAAAGTGATTCCGTATTTACATTTATACATTTTGTCTCATTTATTTTAAATGTAAAGAAAGAATACAATTAATGTGAAAAACGAGATTGAACCAAAAGTGCTCATCAATTAATTCAAAAGGAAAAATGCAATTTTCTTCTTTAATTCGAAGTCTCGTCCTCTTTGAAATTACAGTTTTTTCGAGTTTAATAAGAATAGTTTCAACTTTGATTAACAAACTCTTATTTTCTACTTTAATTCAAGATGCTTTCGCCTTTCAAATGACGTTTCTTAGGAGTTTAATTCAAATAGTTTCCTCATTGAATAAAAAACTTAATTTGTCCACTTCAAAATTATTTGGTTTCGTCACTGACGTGATTATGTTTTTCATTTGATTTTTTTTCAAGTCATTAAAAGCATTGATTCGAAGGTACTCAATTGTAATTCAAAGGCGTTTCGTAGTATAAATCTCAGTTAACTCACTTTCATATTCGAATCAAAGTAGTTTTGGTTTAATTTAAATGCGTTTTTTCAAAGTGACTCGCAAAGTAGGTTTAAACGTTCGCGCATTATAATTTACGTTGCAATATTTTTCTGAGTGCACCAGAATGGCTGAACGGATCTGAATGACATTTAGTACAGATATAGATTATAGTCTGGAATAGCATGATTGGCTACTTTGTATCCCGGTAAAATGTATGGTTCCCGTGGGATAGATTTGTTTTAATTTTTGAAATCACACCAGAATGGCTAAACGGATCTGAATGAAATTTAGCAAAGAGATAGATTATAGTCTGGAATAGCATATTGGCTACTTTCTATCCCTGTAAAATTTATGGTTCCCGTGGAATAGATTTGTTTTAATTTTTTAAATTACACCAGAATGGCTGAACTCATCTGAATGAATATCATATTGGCTACTTTTTATCCCGGTAAAATGTGTGTTTCCCGTGGGATAGATATGTTTTTAATTTTTGAGATCACACCAGAATAGCTGAACTCATCTGAATGAAATTTAGCACAGAGATAGATTATAGTCTGGAAGAGCATATTGGCTACTTTTTATCCCTGTAAAATGTATGGTTCCCGTGGGATAGATTTGTTTTAATTTTTGAAATTTCACCAGAATGGCTGAACGGATCTGGATGAAATTTGGCACGGAGCTAAATTATAATCTGGTATAGCAAATAGGTTTCTTTTTATCACGGTTAAATGCAGGTATTTAATTATAAGGCTATAAAAGAAGAAGAAGCTAGATTACGATAGACTATACTCCTCAAGCTACAGTCTATTTCTTGATCAGCTGAAATGCGAGCGAAGCCGCTGGTAAAGTCTAGTATTTTTATAAGTTTCAAAATATTTTTTTATTGTAATTGGCAATTTATTTAATGCAAAAGAATCATAATAAGCAATTGTATTCTTATTTTTCTTACCAGTACCAGTTCCAGAAAAGTTATCCAAATTTATAATTACAGATTCTTGATTTTTAATTTTCTTAGGTAATTTATCTTTCATAAAAACACCTCTAAAATGAGAAATATTTAATTTCTTGGCATATTTTTTTAAATCATAATTACTCAAAGGTTTCACTGGGATTGAATCAATTATTTCAAATTTTTTTTAGTAACATACCTTCACCAGATTTTTTAAGTAATAAACCCTTTCCATTTTTTGCATTTTCTTCTAAAGCCTTATCATGACGAATTTTTTCTTCTAATAATTTGTCATTAGTTTTTTTTTAGCATACTCTATATAAAGAAGTGCCAGCTGCAGCTCCTATAACAGGAATTAAAGGAAATAATGCCGGTAGGAAACCTCCTATTTTTTCATTATTACTTGTGATTATAGGTACCTACTATAAGGCAAGTTATGGATTCGTGCAGAAAAAAAATTTGAGATAACAATCACACATGACATAACGATGATGGAGAAGTCGAAAAAAGTGGGTCTGGGAATTCCGTCCGTCTGTCTGTCTGTCTGTTCGCGCCTCTGGAGGCTGAAGGGATGGGCCGATTTGCTTCAAATTTGGTATTTAGGATTTATTTGGCCGTCCCTCGGAACAAATTTTTTATGTTTGCTCTAGGTCCAAAAATAACGGCACCTGTCATACAATCTTGAAGACAAAAATTGATTTTCTCAAAAACGGCTCAAACGATTTTGATAAAACTTTCAGAATGCTTTTTTTGGCGTTAGGAAATAACGCCCAAGGAAATATCGCCCAAACGGATTTGGAAATAACGCCCATAAAAATTTTTAACGCCCGAAATCAAGAAAAAAAAGGAAATAAGACCCAAAAAGTTAGGCTTAACACCCAAAATTCCATATCGCCCAAAACAATAAATGGCAATATCGCCCAAAAATTTTATATGGAAATTGTTTTTGCAATATTTGGGCTATATTTCCAAAATTTTGGGTGTAATTTCCAATCACTATTTTAAGTAAAAATGTTTAGTTCTCATCACCCAAAAACAATTTTGAAGCATGTAACATTTACTTAATCACTAGTAAAGTGTATCGAACAATATCCTTAAGATTTGGAAATTAAATTCGTTGCGTGGGGGGGGGGGGCGACGCGGGGGGCACGCGGCTTTGCGACCGCAGTGACCAGGCGGGAGCGTGCCGTCGCGTGTGGAAATTAACTTCGGTGCGTGGGGGGGTGACGCGGGGGCACGCGGCTTTGCGACCGCAGTGACCAGGCGGGAGCGTGCCGTCGCGCGACGCGTGCCCCCCGAGTCGCCCCCCCCCCACGCACCGAAGTTAATTTCCACATCTTAAGGATATTGTTCAATACAAGAAAACTATTTGTGTCCATTATGCAGGCAAATAGGGGTAGACAGTATACAAGTATTTGTTTGAAAAATAAAATTTTGGGCCATATTTTCCCTATTTGGGTGCTCTTTCTTTTTGTACTTGCACTTTTGGGCGGTTATTCCTACTTTTGGGCTTTAATTCCTTTTACACCATTTCAGCTTCATATTTTGGACAGTATTGCCTTTTATAAAAACAAACTAAAACAAGGAAATAGCACCCAAAATGGAAAAATAAATACAACAACCATTTGTTCGACTATTTTTTGGGCGTTATTTCCAAATCAGTTTGGGCGATATTTCCTTGGGCGCTATTTCCTAACGCCGCTATTTTTGCAAGAAAATCTATCTTTTGGTTTGAATTTTTTTTTTCAAAGTTTGTCTAATAACGGTACCTCTCATAGAACCAGTATTTTCAAATCAAATTTCCTCGTAAACTAAACATTCGATTTCAATAAAATATAGGCCACAGGAAGTCATTCATAATTTTAATAATATGGCATTTCAAAACTTTCAAAAACTTTTTTTTTGATTTTTTATAATTTTTTCAAAAAAATTTTTGGTTTTCGAAATATGTTGGAAACGGGTACATTGATTTTTTTTCAAATTATTTTTCAAATACTACAGATTGCCATATATTCGCATACTCAAATAAATTTCAAAATATTTTTTGAAAAAGTTTTTCAAAAATAACCTTTTAAAAAATAAAATGCACGACTGGGTCGCACGAACTTGCTCTTATGATAAGCAATTGCGTAGTGGCTGCATATATGGATATTAAAAAAAAATTAAATAATTTCGAAAATTCTTTTATTTTTTTAATTAGTTTAAGAGTTTTCTCGGAAAAACTAAGTATGCAATAAAATTTCAAAGCTATACGTCAATCTAGGAAAAAAAAATATTGAAAATCGTTCGACCAGTTTTTTTTTAAAAGGTTATTTTTGAAAAACTTTTTCAAAAAATATTTTAAAATTTATTTTAGTATGCAAATATATGGCAATCTGTAGTCTTCATTTTAAAATAATTTAAAAAAAAATCAATATACCCGTTTCCAACATATTTCGAAAACCAAATTTTTTTTTGAAAAAATTATAAAAAATCAAAAAACTAAGTTTTTGAAAATTTTAAAATGCTTTATTAATAAAATTTTGAATGACTTCCTGAGGCCAAAATTTTATTGAAATCGAATGTACAGTTTACGAGAAAATTTGATTTGAAAATACTAGTTCTATGAGAGGTACTGTTATTAGACAAATTTTGAAAAAAATTTCTAACCAAAAGATAGATTGTCTTGCAAAAATAGCATTCTGAAAGTTTTATCAAAATCGTTAGAGCCGTTTTTGAGATAATCAATTTTTGTCTTCAAGATTGTATGGCAGGTGCCGTTATATTTGGACCTAGAGCAAAAATAAATAAAATGCACGACTGGGTCGCACGTACTTGCTCTGTGGGTGCAATAGTACGATGAAAACAAATTTTTCGAGCAATATGAGGAACTCATGTTTGAAATATTTGCGAAAACTACAAAATTTTGGTTAAAACTGGAAAAATACGGCTTACGTTAAGAAATCTTTTAATATTTAAAATTTAGACGTCATCTTTTGGGTGCTTGAATAAAATTGTTAAAACAAATTTCCGTTACTATCATTTGTAGCAAAAAACTTGAATGCAGCTTTCTTCAAAACATTCTATGTATATTACATACAAATTTTACAAAAATCGGTTAAGCCGTTTTTGAGTAAATTAGAAAAAACTAAAAAATTGGCCAAAACATAGTGGCACTTGGTATGGGAGCCACCATTTAAAAAAAAATAACTGAAAAAAAATGCAATGCGATGTTAAGACCAGATCTCCGTAATTTGCATTTTTTGTTTAAACCTGATTTTCGTTACGACCATATAAACCAAAAACAAAAAAAGCAGTTTTGTTAGAAATATCTTCGGTAAGTTAAATTTTGAGTTTTATCAAAATCGTTAGAGCCGTTTTCGAACTAATCCAAAATGAAAAAAACAGTTGCCTGAAACGTACCAGTTTGAGCCATGTTAAAACGAAATAAAATACAACTCGACAATCGTTTTTCTTCAAACTGCAATATATCAAGTTTGAAGAAAATCCGTCAACCCGTTTAGGCTGTAGCATGACGTGAAAAAGCGCACATCCGCACAGACAGACCGACGGACGGTATGACGAAAACCATTTTTTTTGGGTTTCTCTATCATCGTAATGTCATGTTTGATTAAAACCTCGATTTTTTTTTTCTGCATGAAACCAATACTTGCCCTATAGAGAAAGTAAAAAAAAACGTGTGCGTTACCCTATACGTGATAAAAGTAAAAGTTAAAGGATATGTTACTCTCGTTATCCCTTTATCTTTTTTATTACGGAAGGTTTCGAAAACATCATCATGTTAAATTATCAGTTTAAGACGGGGCCTTTTTATTGTTAAGGAGAGGACTTAGTTTTTTTAGTGATTTCTTGGGCTTTTGTATGAAGACGTTATCCTAGGACGAACACATTCCGTTCTAGGATTTGAATGTTTACCTTTCTTTAATGTAACTTTTGTAATAATGTATGTTCTGTTTGTCTGTCACTGTCTGCTCGCAGCTCTGTAGTTTAAGCCGATTTGTTTAAGACTTGGTAACGAGAATTTGGTTGGTAGTCATCTGGAGGATATTTTTCATTTTGTTCTGTCTAAGTTCCAAAAATAAATTTTTTTTTCGAAAATGACACTAAATATTTTGATAAAATTTTCGGGCTGCTGTTTTGTGGGTAGGTACAACTTGACTTTTGGTTTGATTTGTTTTTGTTTTTCAAAATTCTTACCGTGATTCGTCATATTAGAACCAATTTTCATTGATTGAAAATCTAAAAAAAACGAAAGTTTTTTTGTGACCTCAATAAAAGTAAAAATGTGTTTCACATCTGACCCTTAAAAAATGCAACTTAAATAAGTGAGAACACAGAAAAACTAAAAAAAAAGAATCTGATAAAAAAGACGAAAGGAAAATAAACAAGACGTCTGTCCATTCCAAAGATACATTATAAATTCTGTGACGTTTTTGCGACAAGTCAAATTATAATTTTTTCGTATTATCTGTCTACTCCAATAACAACAACAATATACAAAAAAAAAAAAAAACACCACAGTTCAAGCATCCCTCTTAAAAAAAAAAACATACCCCAACCCCAACGATACGTCCACATCGTACCCGCACCGTACACCATGATTCCACCAGAAAATGTATAATCTTAAATAAAGCGGGGAAAACAAAGAATATGGAACAGAAAAACTTAATAAGATTGATATTCTTGCTTGATTTGTCTTTCTTGTTTCTTCCCTTAGTTGTATAGTCTGTTTTTTCTTGATTCGTAGATATTAAAAAACAGAATTCGAACAAAACAAAACATTTCATAGGTTAAAGAGGGATGAATTTGTAATCTAATATGTGGAATGATATGCAAGTAGGCAGAAGGTAGAAGGTAGAACACCCTCACACAACACTCATACCCCGATATTCTATCAAGTTTCAAATTGTTTTGGTTTGAGATTTCTCGAGGCTTCCAACAACCCTCTCCAGTCTTTATACCTACTTTGACTTTGTGGTTGAGTGAAAACGATTAGTGATTTGATTACGATTAAGAAATGGAATTATAATAATTGTAATGAGTTATTTACAGGTGGTGATGGTGAGAGCAAAACCCAAAAGAATTTCAGATACATAATCTATTTACTTGTGTTTTATTATTACTGATGTAAATATTTTTATTTCATCATTAATTGATAATAATATACTTGTATCAATAAAATAAATAAATAAGTCGATTTTGATGTCTAGGTACCTACTCCTTGTATTTATTAAAATCAATCAGGCACGCGCGATAAAAACAATGTGTTCTAGAAATATCATCGAAATGAGTTTTTTGACACAACAACTGGAACATAATAAGCGACAGTGGAATAATCTGTAATTAATGCTTAAAATAATTTCAAAGAAGAGACCATGGACTGAAGAAATCTAGTCAAGTAGGGTGTTATATACGGAGGCAGCCGATCCTATCTCTCCAGACTTAAAGATAACACAAACAATGTTTTGCTGTAGTTATTTTTATATAAGGGTTTCTTTTATTTAGAAACACAATAACAATTTGGTAGGTATTGTTGTTAATAATTATTGTTTTGCAATAAAATAAAATTATGATTGAGTCATAAAAGTTTTCGACTGATTAATGAGTTCAAGGTTAAATATACGAGTTAGAATTGACCAGGTACGATACTAATTTATTTCAAAATCATTATAAGGCAGATTTTGAGTCATTGAGAAAAGCTCTAGATTTCATTTTGATGACAAATTGACCTAGAGAAGACATTCAAATTGCTGTCCTTTGTTTAAATTGTGATAAATTTCAATGAATTAAAAACTTTGTTTAATGATCTTGATAAAAGAATTCGAAGTTTTGAGAACTCGATCTCGATTGTTGTAGATAGTAGATTATTTTCGTATTTTTTTATAATATTATTATTATTTTATTGGTATGCGTCTTATAGAATGTATTGAAAAATTTTACATGATGCTGAATAGAAACCAAAACATGACTAACCAATCATTTGTAGTGTCACTTTAGTGTCCCAAATAGCTCATAATAAAATGTTTTAAAAAGTAAGAGAAGAGTGAACCTTTTTTGCAGTTTTTTTTTTTAAGTGATAACTTCTTATGGGAAAGTAAACCACTTTGTTACGTAATGCGTTACAGCGCCACTCTATCTCGCTTCCCTTTCTCTCACGCATACGCTAGCAGCAGCAGGCTCCTTCTCTCTCAATTTAACCCACAGCGTAATTAATAATCAATTAAAGATTTTTATTAATAAAAAACCTTTCCTCACATTATTATATTAATATACATAGAGTTTATGTAATAACTTAAGTTTTTGTCAAGTTTAACAATTTCAATATTAAATAGATCAACTTAGATTAAATTAAGTTAAGTGATAACTGTCGAGCGTCCCGAAACGGACACGTTTTTTTTTTCTATAGTACGACTTGGAATGTAGAGAACACAGCAACAGGGTTTCTTTTGCAATCTTCTTAGGGTGGCTAAAGTAGTTCATTTTTTTTTTCAATATGTCTACCCGGGAACCCAATAGTAGGTACATAACGTATACAAATCTATTCGAAGCGGGCTGATTCACTGTGCTGTGCACAATACACTGTGTACAATTAACTGTGGCGGGCAATTAACTGTTTTGGGCAATTCATAGTGGTGGACAATTGTGGTGGAATTATTCGCTGTGGCGAAAGTTGATAAAATTTCACCTTCTATAGTAATGAGCAAACATTGAATATACATTAACTGGAAGATTGAAGATGATTTTACTTTTGTTTTTCAAATATTTTAATTATAAGCTTATGAAACTAATAAAAAATTTAATCAAAAACTACATCTTTTAACTTATATTTGAATCAAACATTAAAATGTTTAGATTATAAAATAAAAACAAAATCCGTGGCCTGTGTGCGTTTCGCCCAAGTAAGAACGGTGGGCTCATCAGTTAGATGCCGCTCATACTCTTCTAAGACGCACTTTTGTTCGATAAAATCGACACTATATATAATTTTTAGTGCAAAACTACACTGCGAATTATATATTTTTAGGGAGCTTTATAAAAGCATAAACCCTAATAAATGCCATGCTCGTTTGGCCAAATAATAGATGATTAAAAAATTCAAAGAAAAAATATTCAATTGAAAAATGTTAAAAGAAAAAACAACAACAAAAGTTGTTGCTTTTAAATTCAACACGAGCATGTACCTTGTTGGTTGTTTAGATTATAAAATAAAAACAAAATCCGTGGCCTGTGTGCGTTTCGCCCAAGTAAGAACGGTGGGTTTTTTCTTTTAACATTTTTCAATTGAATATTTTTTCTTTGAATTTTTTAATCATCTATTATTTGGCCAAACGAGCATGGCATTTATTGGGGTTTATGCTTTTATAAAGCTCCCTAAAAATATATAATTCGCAGTGTAGTTTTGCACTAAAAATTATATATAGTGTCGATTTTATCGAACAAAAGTGCGTCTTAGAAGAGTATGAGCGGCATCTAACTGATGAGCCCACCGTTCTTACTTGGGCGAAACGCACACAGGCCACGGATTTTGTTTTTATTTTATAATCTAAACAACCAACAAGGTACATGCTCGTGTTGAATTTAAAAGCAACAACTTTTGTTGTTGTTTTTTCTTTTAACATTTTTCAATTGAATATTTTTTCTTTGAATTTTTTAGTCATTAAAATGTTTAGTTTTCAACATCTAACAATTTTTGACCTGGTTTCAGTTTGTTGCAATCACTGAAAAAATGATTACAATTGGAAACAAGATCGGTTAGATTTTTGTTCTCTGTTTTCTGATTTAAGGAAAAAACTTTATAAAGAATAATACTAAACCGTTATAAAATTTAGGCATTATTCGCTCGCGAATAGTACACCACAGTGAAATGCGCACAGTTAATATTTTTCCGCCACAGTGAATTGTAACAACAGTGAATTGTGCACAGTATGAGTTTAGCAGAATTAATTGTGCACAGTGAATTAGCCTAGACCCAAATACATGTATTCATAATGATAGAAGATAGCTACAGCTCTTTTAGTCTAACTTCTAATCGTTCTATAGACAAAATTGATAGTGCTAGGAGAGGATATATGAAGAACCAGTAAGATCACAAATAGCATTCCAATATGCGTCATCCCTAATTTTCATTTCTCAATTAGACAGTTCAATTATAATAAATGAGCTGAATAATAAAATATAAAATATAAAATACCTTAGTCGGCTGGAATGGACTCCGCATTCCGCAATCTTATTATTGAACTTATTTTATACAATCTAATTATTATTATAAGAAATTAGGAATTTTTCATTACTTTTTTTTTCTTCTATAAAATTCGAGAAGAAATAGTAGAACATTTCGTTTATATTTCGAATATGACATATTGGGAGAACTTTAAAGAAAACAATTTGATTTCATGAATGTCCACGATTATTACATAAATGATTTATACGTTCCTATAGAACTTTATCCAATTGAATGTGTCAAGAGATCAATAAATTAACTTATCTTATTAAAATGGAAGTAAGTTCAAATTGTTAGACAAAAACACTTTAAATAAATAATTTATTGTTTGAATTTAAATCTTTATAATCAAGCCTCAGATCTTTAATGGAATGCCCTAATTTTTAGTTATTGCTAACAAAGTCTACAATTATTCGCTTTGTTGAAATAGTTTTGTTAATAAGTTTTTTTTTTTCATATTTTAGAATGTGCTGTCTGCTTCAACGAACAACCTTGAAGACTTTTTAAAATAAAATGCACGACTGGGTCGCACGAACTTGCTCTAATGAGTGACAGTGGTTTAGGGGCTTGAGATTTTGATAAAAATAAAAATTTCAAAATTCTTAAATAAATACTTAGACTAATTTGAGCAGAAAAAAAAGTACGCCATTTTATTTCTTGGAGAAATTTGAATTTATGAGAAAAAATTTATAAAAATCTGTGGAGCGGTTTTTGAGAAAAAAAGTTTTTTTTGAAAAACTTTTTGAAAAAAAATTTCAAAAAAAAATCTAAAAACGCCAGTTCATAGGTATTCAGCAAATACATTTATTTAAAATTTTTAGAAAAAAATTTCATAAGCCGTTTTCAAAATATTAATTTTTTAAATTTTTTTAAAAAAAATGCTTTCAAAAAACAAAAAAATGTTTTTCAAAAATATTGGTATGCAATACAAATTGAGCTACCTACAGCTATATGTGTGTGAAATTTCGAAAGAATCGGTTGAGTTGTTTTCGAGATAGTTGAAAGCAAAAAAAACGGTCCTATGGAAAGTACCGTTCTTAGCCATTTTTTAAAAAACTTTTTTTTCAGCCATATTATTGGTCGTACCTAAAAAGCAACACTCATTTTTTTAAATCGAAATCCTTAGAGCCGTTTCTGAGAAAACTTAGCTTTAACGTAACGGTTGTATGGCAGGTACCGTTATTTTTTAAACTAAAAAAAAAAATTTCAATTTCCCCTCTGTACAATACCTAAAAAAGTCTATATACCAAGTTTGAAGCAATTCGGCCCACCCGTTTGGGCTGTAGGTCTCTATACATACAGACAGACAGACAGACAGACAGACAGACAGACAGACAGACATACAGACGGACAGAATTTTTAGACCATCTTTTTTCGTCTTCTCTATCATCGTAATGTCATGTTTGATTGTTATCTCAAAACTTTTTTTTTTCGACGAATGCATAACTTGCCTTATAGTACCTATAATCGCAAGTAAAAATATGTTCCGAGGGACGGCCAAATAAATCCTAAATACCAAATTTGAAGCAAATCGGCCCATCCCTTCAGCCTCCAGAGGCGCGAACAGACAGACAGACAGACAGGCAGACGGACGGACGGAATTCCCAGACCCACTTTTTTCGACTTCTCCATCATCGTAATGTCATATGTGATTGTTATCTCAAATTTTTTTTTTCTGCACGAATCCATAACTTGCCATATAGTACCTATAATCGCAAGTAAAAACTGGTCCAACGATTTTCAATATTTTTACTTGCGATTATAGGTACTATAAGGCAAGTTATGCATTCGTCGAAAAAAAAAGTTTTGAGATAACAATCAAACATGACATTACGATGATAGCGAAGACGAAAAAAGATGGTCTAAAAATTCTGTCCGTCTGTATGTCTGTCTGTCTGTCTGTCTGTCTGTCTGTCTGTCTGTCTGTCTGTCTGTCTGTATGTATAGAGACCTACAGCCCAAACGGGTGGGCCGAATCGCTTCAAACTTGGTATATAGACTTTTTTAGGTATTGTACAGAGGGGAAATTGAAATTTTTTTTTTAGCTCAAAAAATAACGGTACCTGCCATACAACCGTTACGTTAAAGCTTATTTTTCTCAAAAACGGCTCTAACGATTTCGATTTAAAAAAATCAGTGTTGGTTTTTAGGTACGACCAATCATATGGCTGAAAAATTTTTTTTAAAAAAAGGCTAAGAAGGGTACTTTCCATAGGACCGTTTTTTTTGCTTTCGACTAACTCAAAAACGACTCAACCGATTCTTTCGAAATTTTACACACATATAGCTGTAGGTAGCTTAATTTGTATTGCATACCAATATTTTTGAAAAATATTTTTTTTGTATTTTTAAAAGCATTTAAAAAAAAAAAATTTTTAAACTTAATATTTTGAAAACTGCTTATTAATTTTTTTTCTAAAAATTTTAAATATATGTATTTGCGGAATATCTATAAACTGGGGTTTTTGAATTTTTTTTAAAAAAATTTTCAGAAAGTTTTTCAAAAAAAACTTTTTTTCTCAAAAACCGCTGCACAGATTTTTATAAATTTATTCTCATAAATTCAAATTAACCCAAGAAATAAAATGGCGTACTTTTTTTTCAGCTCAAATTAGTTTAAGTATTTATTTAAGAATTTTGAAAAATTTATTTTTATCAAAATCTCTAACCCTTAGACCACTGTCACACATTAGAGCAAGTTCGTGCGACCCAGTCGTGCATTTTATTTACTTGCTCTATAGGGCAAGTATTGGTTTCGTGCAGAAAAAAAAATCGAGGTTTTAATCAAACATGACATTACGATGATAGAGAAGCCCAAAAAAGTGGGTTTCGCCATACCGTCCGTCGGTCTGTCTGTGCGTCTGTGCGTCTGTGCGGATGTGCGGATGTGCGGATGTGCGCTTTTTCACGTCATGCTACAGCCTAAACGGCTTGACGGATTTTCTTCAAACTTGATATATAGTAGTTTGAAGGAAAACGGTTGTCGAAGTTTTTTTTATTTCGTTTTAGCCCGGCTCAAACTGGTACCTTTCAAGTAACGGTTTTTTTTTCAATTTGGATTTTCTCGAAAACGGCTCTAACGATTTTGATTAAATTTATAATTTAGCTTACTTTAAGCATTTCTAACAAAACTGCGTTTTTTGTTTTTGCCTCAAATGGTCGTAACGAAAATCAGGTTTTAACGGCATTTTTTCAAATAGCCATAAGTTCACAACGGCTTGATTGAATCAACTAAAACTTTGTTTGACACAGTTTTTAATAGTGTTCTATAGGATGGTTTAGTAAATTTTTCACTGAAGCCTTTCTAAACGGTGGCTTCCATACAACGAGCCGTTGAGTTTTAGCCAACTTTTTTTGGTTTTTTCTAATTTTCTCGAAAATGGCTCTAACGATTTTGATTAAATTTTGTGTGTTATATTTTTTTAGTGTTTTTAAGGGAACTGCGTTTTTAGTTTTTGGCTAAAAATGCAAAGAACGGAGATCTGCTCTTAACGGCTTTTTTTCAAATGGCCATAAGTTGTCAACGGTTGCATCGAATTCACTCAAACTTTGTTTCGTATAGTTCCTTACAGCTTCCTATCAGATGGCATTGATTTTTTTTCAGTTTCTCTTTTTTAAATGGTGGCTCCTATACAAAGAGCCACTAGATTTTGGCCAATTTTTTCATTTTTTCTAATTTACTCAAAAAAGGCTCCCCCGATTTTTATGAAACTATGTATGTAACATATATAGAATACTTCAAGGAAAACTGCATTTTTAGTTTTTGGCTATACATGATAATAGCGGAAATTGCTTTTAACAGTATTATTAATTAGGCCATAACCCATACGTGGACATTTGTATCATTTATAACACCCAAAAGATAACGTCTTAATTTTAAATATTAAAGGTTTCTTAACGTTACCTCCCGTATATCGAGTTTTCCAGTTTTAGCCAATTTTTTTTGGTTTTTACCAAATTTTTCAAAAATGAATTGTTCTTATTGATCGAAAAGTTTGTTTTCATCGTACTTTTGCACCAACAGAGCAAGTACGTGCGACCCAGTCGTGCATTTTATTTTTTCTAGATTGACGTATAGCTTTGAAATTTTATTGCATACTTAGTTTTTCCGACAAAACTCTTAAACTAATTTAAAAAATAAAAGAATTTTCGAAATTATTTAATTTTTTTTTAAATCCATATATGCAGCCACTACGCAATTGCTTATCATAAGAGCAAGCTCATGCGACCCAGTCGTGCATTTTATTATTTAATGATTCAGGTTTATTCAAATTAATGGTTTTACCTAATTTAAATGTAAATCTTCCTACAGCATCTTTATTCCTTTTAATTGATAATTTTTTATTATATTCAATATTCCATTCTTTAAGTTTTTTAAAAACATAAATGTTGAGTGAACTTGGAACCACTGAAAACGATAACCATCTGTCAAGAACAAAATGAGTGTGACATCGATGAAAAGGCATATATCTGTCTTTGTCTTCGAAATTTGACGCGCCTTTTCTCATTATCCGAGGACTTTCCACATTTTTGAATTTTTCATTTGTAATTCGGCGACAAAAGGAGGTTATCTCAGAAAAAATATTTTTTTAAATGTACCTAAATTTAAAATGTAGAGGTACGCGTTCTCGCAGTATAAATTAAGCTACCTATACCTACCATATATTTACATATGTATAGTATGCAATTTTGAAAGTATTGGTTGAGCCGGTTTTGAGATATTCAAAACAAAAACCGTCTTATGGAAGTACCGTTTTTAGACATTTTTTAAAACTTTTTTCAGCCATTATGGTCGTACCTGAAAAGCAACAGTGATTTTTTAAAATTTAAAATCGTTAGAAATGTTTTTGAGAAAACTAAGCTTTTACGATCGCAGCATTGAAAATTTTTAGAAAATTGAGCGACGGATTGATTTTATGTTTAAATATAGTAGGTATAAAAGTTTTTCATACAAATGAAAAATAATTAATAATTTCGTTTTTAAACGTAAATTTGCTTCTTTTTGCTTTGCTTTTGGGTCCTTGGTGTAGCCAACCTAATATTGGAGACCAGGAATCGCCACTGCATTTTTCATTTGTAATTCGGCGACAAAAGGAGGTTATCTCAGAAATAAGTATTTAACAAAAAAAAGGTATTATTAATAAAAGAAAAGTTTAATTAGAAATTAAAGAAAAAAGAAAGAAATTATAAAGAAACAAAGAAAAGAAATTGAAGTGTAATCTATATCTATGTACATACATTTATAAAAGACTAAACGTAAGCATATTCCATAGGTTGTAGATACCTGAGTTATCTTCTCAGGAACTAGGAGCAGGAAGAAAGAGATACGCTCTGAAGATCCAACCACCACAAAGATCTACGTCATGCACAGGCCTCACAAGCCGGTCATGAAAGGGAAACTAGATTGTGATGAAAACCGCAGAAAATGCCTCGGATGAAAGAACCAAAAATGTTGACGACCCCCCCCCGCAAACGAAAAACGGACAACGATTTACGCATATGCACATGGAATGTGCGTACGCTAAACAGGCCGCGTAAAGCCGAACAGCTAGCCGAGACCCTCGCCAGTCTCAACGCTGATATAACAGCCCTGCAGGAGATGCGATGGGATGGACCGGGCCTGAGAATTACGGAGGACTGTAATTTCTATTATGGGAAATGCCACCTTGATGGGAGATCGCGCTTGTTTGGGTGCGGATTCGCTGTCAGAGGAAGACTTAGGCAAAAGGTCTTGAGCTTTCGCGAAGTCAGCGAGAGAGTGACAACGATCCGCATTAAGGCCAAATTCCACCACATAAGCCTAATTAGCGCCCATGCCCCTACAGAAGAGAAAGACGACGCTACCAAAGAATGTTTCTACGAGCTCCTCGCCAAAACATATGAGCAGTGCCCAAAACATGACATTAAAATTCTTTTGGGAGACTTCAATGCCAAAATTGGGAGAGAGGACATCTTTGGTATGACGATCGGAAAACACAGCCTGCACGACACCACCTCCGACAACGGACTCAGGCTCATCGATTTTGCAGCGGGAAAAAACATGGTGCTGAGCAGCACGCGATTCCCACGTCCCGACATCCACAAGGGCACATGGCGATCCCCAGATGGTCGAACCTGCAACCAAATCGACCATGTTGTGATTGATGGAAGACACTCCTCCAGCATTATGAATGTCCGTACTTTCCGAGAAGCAAACATCGATTCGGACCACTACCTAGTCGGTGCAAAACTTAGGGTACGGATCTCCATGGAAGTTCTTAGGCGAACACCGACTACACCTAGGAAATTCAATGTTGGACGTCTTCAATCGGAAGAGACCGCCGCTGCCTATGCCGACCGCGTATCCCTTGAGCTTGCGAGAAATCCTTCGACTGATGACATGAACCCGGAAGACCAATGGCAGCTATGTCAAAAAGCCATAAGAAGTGCTGCGTCAGAGGTATTGGGCTTCTCACATCCACCCCCCAGAAACCCCTGGTTCGACTCCGAATGTGCTCAGGCAAACAAAGCCAAAACGGAGGCATACAAGTCGTGGCTCCAGAGAGATACTAGAGCATCCAGAAATCTCTATGTTGAGCGAAGGAAAGTTGAGAAACGTCTACTCAGGAGAAAGAAAAAAGAACACCAGCAACGCGAAGTCGAAGAGATGCAGAGATGTTTTTGCAGAAAAGAGGTACGAAACTTCTATAAAAAGGTGAAACAGTCTACATCCGGTTTCACAAGCCGCCCTGGGCCCTGCAAAGATCAGGATGGAAATACCATAGTGGAAACGCAGGCGATGTTAGCCATCTGGAGAGACTACTTTAACCGGTTGCTAAATGGCGATGACAGCCAAGATCCCGCCCAAGATCAACTTGTTCCAGTTAATCTAGATGACGACCACGAACTACACCCGCCCGACCAAAATGAAATCAAAGTAGCCATCACCAGACTAAAGATGAATAAGGCAGCTGGATGTGATGGCCTTCAAGCGGAGCTTTTTAAACACGCTGGAGATGACCTGGTCAGGAGCATACACCAACTCATCTGCAAAATATGGTCGGAGGAAAGTATGCCCGATGAGTGGAATCTCAGTACCATCTGCCCGATTCACAAAAAAGGAGACCGCCTCCTCTGCGCCAACTATAGAGGCATAAGCCTTTTAAACATCGCCTATAAGATCCTGTCCAGCGTTTTATGTGAACGTCTCAAGCCGTTTGCTGACGACCTGATAGGTCCTTACCAATGCGGCTTCAGACCTGGAAAATCTACCACCGACCAAATATTCACATTACGCCAGATCCTGGAGAAAACCCAAGAGTATAACATCGACACCCACCACCTGTTCGTCGATTTTAAAGCCGCCTACGACAGTGTTAATAGAGTCGAACTGTATCGTGCCATGTCTAACTTTAGAATCCCTGCTAAACTGATACGCCTTATCAGGATGACGTTGGAGAATGCTCGCTGTTCCGTCCAAGTTGGTAGAGACTCTACTGAAACCTTCGAAACCACCAGAGGGCTAAGACAAGGTGACGCACTGTCATGCAGCTGTTTTAATATTGTGCTTGAAAATGTAATACGGAGCACCCATCCCAGTACATCAGGCACCATTTTCAATAGATCGACACAATTACTTGGGTTTGCTGACGACATAGACGTGATAGGAAGAACAAAGCGAGCAGTAACCGGTGCTTTCACTACTATGGAGTCAGCAGCAAGCAGAATGGGGCTGAAAATAAACGAGGACAAGACGAAGTATATGCTTTCATCAACAAAAGTCCAATCCCACCACCGACTTGGTCAGAACGTAACCATTGATAGGTATAACTTCGAGGTAGTCAGTGAATTTGTCTACCTGGGCACTGCTGTAAACACAGGCAACAACATCAGCGCTGAAATCAAACGCAGACTAACTCTTGCTAATCGCTGTTTCTTTGGGCTGAGTAAGCAATTGAGGAGTAAAGCCCTATCGAGAAGAACCAAGGTGACACTGTATAAAACACTCATCATCCCGGTCCTGGTATATGGTGCAGAAGCATGGACCCTATCCCAATCGGATGAAAATTCACTTGGAGTCTTCGAGAGAAAAGTTCTGCGTACGATCTATGGTCCTGTCTGCGTAAATCGCGAAAACAACGTTTGGAGAAGAAGATATAACAATGAACTGTACGAGCTGTACAGCGACATAAGCCTAGCCAGAAAAATTCGAATCCAAAGGCTAAGATGGCTGGGCCATGTAGAGCGAATGGACATCGACGCTCCAGCTCGTAAAGTCTTCAACGCCAAACCCGAGGGAGTCAGAAGCCAAGGTAGACCTCATCTTCGATGGAGTGACCAGGTAGAGGGAGACATCCGTCAACTTGGAGTACGAAATTGGAGACAGCAGGCTAGAGATCGAGCCGGCTGGAGGGGCATTCTCAGCAAGGCCTTGGAGTACCACGCTCCAGTGGCGCCAACATAAGTAAGTAAGTAAACGTAAGCATATTTAATTAAATAAAAAAAAAAACTGAAATACCTACTGAATATGTAAAATTTATTAGGAAAATTAAAGAATTGCTCAAAGGCATTCTACAATTTTTGGAAAAACTCGTCTTTTCATTTAATAAGAAAGTAAGGAGTTGGACTCTAGTTCAACATTACTTTAATTTTCGTTTACTACGGACATAAATCGAACATCACGTGCTTGTGAACATCTCAAAGCTCAACTCGGAATAGCGTCGCATCACCTTCATCATCAGGATATAGCTTCCATCATCATCCTAAGCTTCAGATCATCACCTTCATCATTAGGATATAGCTTTCATCACAATCCTAAGCTTCAAATCTTTATCGTCGTTGTCGGGGCCATTTTAAAAGAAAAACATAAGCAAGAGCTACAGTACGTTTGCAACGAACTGTTGGATACCCTATTCCCCATATTTTTGTATGTGCATGAGTATGCCTCCCGCAAACAGCCGATGTTTTAGAAACAAAATTCTTCTTTAGTTGACAGAAAAAAATTCAATAACATTTATTTTATTCGGTGTGATGTTCAATTAGTGCTGGCGCAATAAAAAACCGCCCAAAGTTAAAACGTTTTATTGCCAAGGCAATTGTTATGAGCTCAGTGACATTCAATTTTATTCTTGCAGATCGATTTGAACAAAACAAGACAAAACTTAAATTTTTAAAAATTAGATTTGGAATGGAAATAGCGATTATGGGTGTTTTTAACAATTATTGGACCACACTCTGCTACGTAACCAAGGAATATAAATCCAAGTGTTCATCTGTTTACTTCAAAACTGCGACCGATAGTTAAAAAACGTTAAAAAAATTAATGCATTATACGACTTTTGACGGAAACGCCCCTTAAAAGTGGGCGTGTCTTAAAAATTTGAAGCACTTACTGCACTTTTTTCAGTATTTAGGCATATGTGTAATACTACATCTGAATCGAGTAGTTTTTAAACAATCTTACCTGAACAAAGGTATTTTACCAAAATCACGCCTTTAAAAGTGGGCGTATTGAAAAAATTTACAAAAGAAAATGTAGAGATATATTTCTCAAATAACGAATGGAAGGCAAAAGGTTTAAATTAAACATTGGAAATGCCTTAAATTCTTAAGGCTACGTTTTTCGTTCTTTCATGAAAAGTAGGCATAAGCCACGCCCAAAATTCAAAAATTTCTTTTCATACACAAACCTTTTAGTTTCTATTAAGAGACGCAAAATTTTGGCTTGCGGATTCATTATAAATACCGTTTATTTACAAAAACAATTTTTGTATAGTTTCTAATGAAAAGTGGGCGTCAGCCACGCCCAAAATCCATTTTTTTGATTTCATACACAAGATGTTTATGTGCCAGTAAGACCCACAAAATTTAATGTTTTTCGCTTTAATATAACAATTGTTATTTTATAAAAACAATATTGATGTTTTTGTATGACAAATAGGCGTAAGCCACGCCCAAACTGAAATATTTTTGTTTGATTGGAAGAAAGTTTACCTAAAGCTTACGTGTGCAAAATTTTAGCGTTATGCTTTTATCGTAACTGTACAAAACACATAATTTAATTTTATTAAATTGAGGTTGTTCAACAAAAATGGCGGTTGTGGGCGTGTTTGTGGGCGGATTTTACCGGTTCAAGAACTTAGCCTTACTCTTGAACCAAAGATTATATATACCAAATTTCAGCTTTCTAGCTCAAAAATTGCGACCTCTAGAGAGTATACATACGGACGGACGGACGGACGGACGGACGGACGGACGGACGGACATGGCTAAATCGACTAAGCTTTTGATTCTGAGTCAGAATATATATACTTTTCTATACCTAACGGTATTATTTCTCTATGTTACAAACTCCACACCAAATACAATATACCCATTCTATGGAATAGGGTATAAAAACATCACGCATCGTAGCTCGCTGGAATCGATTGGTACAGGGTAAGTCACTATGTCTCAAAAGTCTGTTGGTCATAGTCCTAAGTCAAATATTCGCAATGCTCGTAAATCTTTGTCATCAAATGAAAATGAAAATAAAAATTGCAAGAAATGCACTGCGCCCGATAGTCAGGGGCCAATGGTAGAATGTGGTAGTTGTTTGAATTGGTTTCATTTTACTTGCGTGGGGGTTACCCAGGAAATTGAAAACGTAGATTGGCACTGCAGCGAATGTGTTAGTAAGCTTGAAGCCATTCAGGAGTCAACCTCAAAGGAGAAATCCCAAACTAACGCTGACGCTTCAGGTGTATACGTTCGATCAAATTCGAAGGATGCTACTTTCGTAGACAGTCATACACCACCGCCGGGGAAATGTAGGCCGATTTAAATTGCAAAGCACCAAAGCAACGGAAAGTCAACAAGGAGCAGCGCTTCAACCACGACGTCAAAAGCAAACAAGGTCAGAATACAACTTCAAAAATTGGAGGAAGAGCGAAAACTACAAGCAAAGCGGGATCAAGAATACATCGACAAAAAAAATGCCATTCTTGAACAGTGTTCCATGGATGATGACCAGGATTCAGTTGTGAATGCACATACCGTCAATGATCGTGTTCATGATTGGGTAGAAAAAACAAATTTACACGAGAGGATGCGCGCCAGGGAAAAGAATGGGACAAAGAGTTTCCACGATGCCGAATTGTGTGACAAGCGAGATGAGAAGGATAAAAATACAAATTTAGATGTGGTCGCGATTCCAACAAAAATTTTAAACAAATCACAAATCGCAGCAAGACAATTAATGTCAAAAGAGCAGGTTCAGTTCTCAGGGCGACCCGAAGAGTGGCCACTTTTTATTAGTTGGTGGACTAACTCATCACAGGTGTGCGGGTTTAGCAACAACGAGAACATGCTTCGGCTTCAACGATGCCTGACGGGGAAAGCACTCGAGTCAGTACAATTTAGACTTTTGCACCCAGATCAGGTCGACGGAGTGATATCAACATTAAAAATGTTATTTGGCAGACCCGAGATAATCATTAAGTCGCTTTTACAGAAGGTCAGAAACGAACCTGCCCCTAAACCTGACAAGTTAGAAACTATAATACAATTTTCACTCGAAATGGATAATATGTGTAGCATGATGGAGGCTACTGGTCTTGCTGCTCATCTCAACAATCCTTGTTTGCTACAAGAGTTGGTAGAGAAGCTGCCAGCACAAATAAAACTCAATTGGGGTATGTTCAAGCAGACTTTTTCTTGTATTGATTTGTCGGTGTTCATCAACTGGCTCGTGAAATATGCAAGAGCTGCTTCGGAGGTTATGGTAACAGTTCCGTACTCGTTTGAACAGAAGACAAATAAAAGAGCAAAAGCCATTTTCAACATTCATCAAGCATCAAAATCTCATGACGAGAGTACGAGTAAATGTCCTGCCTGCAAGGGTGATTGCAAAACGCTGTCAACATGTCAACACTTCGCTCAGACGTTGCTGCAAGATAAATGGAAAATAATTAAAAGTTCTTATATCTGTCGAATATGCTTACGCAGACATGGCAATCGTCGCTGCATGTCATCACAGTTATGCGGCGTTGACGGATGTACCTACCGGCACAACTCGCTTCTACATAACAACGAGAGTCAACTGAAGAGCAACTACAACGGTGCTATGAATACAAACTATCCAACTACAAGCAATGGAATCCAGAACACCCCCTATAGTGGCACAATTATACGTCCAAGCGCTGCTCTCACTCTTTTCAAGATTATTCCTGTGAGACTATACTACAACAACAAGTCTTTGGACATCTTCGCCTTTATAGACGATGGATCGTCAGTAACTCTCATTGATGAAGAAGTTGCATTTGTACTCGGGGCGAATGGTGAGACGGAGCCTTTATGCTTAAGGTGGACTTCCAACACTCATCGCCGAGAAGACTTATCTATGAAGATTACGTTGGAAATATCAGCTCAAGACAGCAATCATAAATATTTGCTTCCAAATGCACATTCTGTCAAATCGCTGGATCTTCCGCAACAGTCACTTGATTTAAACAGCCTGAGACAACAATACTCCTATTTGAAGGGATTGCCAATAAAATCATACTTTAAAGCAAAACCGCAAATCTTAATTGGCCTTCAACATTGGCGATTAGGCATGCCTCTTAAAACGCGAGAGGGTGGAGATTCACAACCGGCGGCTATTAAAACCAGGTTAGGCTGGACACTCTTCGGTGTTGCCTCAGTGGGTACTTAATCGAGAGAACATACAGATGCAAATATTAATTTCCACCTTTGTGACTGCCAGAATGTGCTAGATTCACAGATGCATGACACAGTAAAACGTTATTTCTCTCTAGAAAGCCTAGGAACCAAACCCAAAACGCAAAGACTCTCGGATGAGGACTATCGAGCAGTACAGACGCTTGAAGAGAAAACTGTTTTCTTAGGAGATAGTTATGCTGTACCCTTGCTGTGGAAGTATGAGAATATTGTTCTACCGAATACTAGAGCTATGGCTGAAAACAGATTACTCTGTCTCGAAAGACGTCTTTTACATCAGCCACAACTAGTAGGAAGAGTCAATCAACAAATCGAAGAATATCTAAAGAAAGGGTACGCAAGAAAGCTAACTGAAGAAGAGGTAAATAATTCGAGGTCGCGAATCTGGTACTTACCTATATTCCCGGTAATAAACCCAAATAAGCCCGATAAATTAAGGATAGTGTGGGATGCAGCAGCGAAAGTGGGAGGCGTGTCGCTGAATTCATGTCTAATGACAGGACCAGATAATGTGCCAGCGCTACCGTCAATATTATTTCGCTTTCGCGAAAAGAAGATAGCGATATCAGGAGATATACGCGAAATGTTTCATCAAGTGAAGATCCTCGAGGAAGACAGAGATGCTCAACGTTTTTTGTGGCGAAATATAGAGGGTGGAAATATTGAGGTGTATCAAATGCAGGTAATGACGTTCGGGTCTACTTGTTCACCATTTTGCGCTCAATTTATTAAAAATAAAAACGCCAAAAATTTTGAAATGCAATTCCCGAGGGCAGCAAAGGCGATCATCGAGAACCACTACGTCGATGACTGGTTGGACAGCGTAGATACCGAAGAAGAAGCAATAACCCTGGCGCGTGACGTAGTACACGTTCACAACAAAGCTGGTTTTGAAATAAGAAATTTCATTTCCAATTCTTCAAAGGTTCTAAGCGCCATGCAATCCAAAGCATCAAAGGGAAATAAGCTCTTCATTGATCACACCCAAAATGACTTCGAGAAACTCCTGGGTATGTGGTGGTCACCCGGCACCGACACATTCGTTTATTCCTTCAAATCTAGCAAGATGCACAACAATATTATGAACGGCAGCCAAGTCCCAACAAAACGCGAAGTACTGAGAGCACTCATGTGCATATTCGACCCTCTTGGCCTCATCGCAAACTTCACCATCCATCTAAAAATTATTCTTCAAGAGATTTGGCGGTCAGGAATAGAATGGGATGAGAAGATCAAAGACCGACAATTTCAAAAATGGAAGATGTGGTTGAGCCTGATTCCTAAAATAAGAATCGTATCCATTAACCGGAGATACATCACTTATCTTCAATTTGGAGATGGAAGCCATGTTGAACTGCACGTATACGTGGACGCGGGTGAAGATGCCATTGCTGCCGTCGCCTACGTAAGAGTTGCTACAGAACATGAAGTTGAATGTTCTCTCATCAGCGCAAAGACGAAAGTAGCTCCCATCAAGACACTTTCTATACCACGGCTAGAGCTTGAAGCGGCCGTGTTAGGGATAAGACTTTTCAAATTGATTAAGAGCGGGCATACTATTCAGTTTGTTCTTTACCTAAGGCGTAGGTTCAAGAAATATGTAATTTAAGTTATTTAATTTGACCAAAGTTGCAGTCAAATGCAAATATGAAAAAAGACCTTTTTTTTAATAACCTTATAAAAGAATTTATTTATAAGGCTAAGTTGTAGCTACTTGTTACAATACAAAATCGCAATTGAGTTTTACATTATAAATTTGTTAGAACGAAAGCTCGCACTCCTTACTGTCTGTTATATAAAATGTAAGTTACAGCTGATCGTTATGTACAGGGTCAACAACCTTTACTTGGAGAAATTACTTCCAGTTCTACTTCCAAATTTATTAAGATTACTAATACTAACAAACTTTAATCAATGCCCCACGTAAGAGGTCTTGGTATGAGCGAGATGCACTCATTCTATTTTCTTCTAATACAATTTTTACATAAATAACTTTCCTTAAAGGAATTCCTAAATTTACTAGAAAGAGACAGTATAATTCAATAATTCATAGGTTCTTTCATTTTTTACAATTTCTTTTTAGTTTGTCTCTTTTCATTGCGTTCGGTTTAAACAAATTATTATGTTATTTAAAATTAATTTTACATGTGTTGTGTAAAAAATATTAATATAAAATTGTGAATAAACATTGTATCAATCATTGATCATGTATTTTGCAATCATTGCAACATTTATTTGCATATCAATGATTGATTCAGTGTTTAAAGCGAAATCTTCAATTTGGTGTGAAGTGTTTTGTTGTTGGTTTTGTTAGAAGCCAACATGCTCCCACCCCTCCGGGAAAGGCTGCCGCCTGCGCTGTGTCTGTTTTTTTTGTTTGGCAAAAGCTTCGTTTTTGTGATCATCCGTTTGAAATATTGTTGCACAACAGGATCAGTGTTTCTATTTGATTACCAAAATAAAAAATAAAATATATCGAAGCATTAGTGTTTTGTTTTATGAAATTTGCAAAATAAAAATAAAAAATAAAAAATATTTAGCTGGTGTTGTTGTATTGACTGCCACCATTGGTTGCATTCTTCTTCGCCTTCATTAGCTGATTTGGATACCTGTTTAGATGAAGGGTAAGCGTTATTGGTGGATTTTTTTATTTATTACAAGGGTTGTTTTGTTGATATGGGCATTGGTAGTTTATTTGAAGTATACGTTTAGGTGATTAATATTGTTAGGGTGTATTCAGGGGCTGATATGGGCTTTAAAAGATGTTTTTGTTTTAAATAATAATTTTAATCTTTTTTTATTCATTATGGTTTTTGTTATTTGTTTTGGGATTTTATGATGGCATCGGCAGAAGCGATAATTTCACAACTGGACGCTTTAAAATCGAATTTTTTGTTTTTATAGTTACTACACGAGTAAGGCCGTCTGAACCGGGATGTGTTTCAATTACTCGCGCGAGCAACCATGATGATGGTGGCAGATTATCCTCTTTAACAAGAACTATGTCTCCAATTTTGATGTTTGGTTGTTGGTGAAGCCATTTCGGACGTTGTTGTAGGAGATGAAGATATGATGTACTCCACTGCTTCCAAAATTCTTGTGTTAGTCGTTGTATATATTTCCATTTATTAAGAACACTGATATTGTGTTCCTTAAGGTTTCTGTCAGGAAGGGTGCAAAGTGGTGCTCCAATAAGAAAGTGACCAGGTGTGAGCACTGATAGATCATCTGGATCTGATGTCATTGGACAAAGAGGTCTTGAATTTAGGCATGCCTCAATTTGTGCCAACAGTGTTACATATTCCTCGAATGTTAGCTTGGAGCATCCAATTGTTCGTTTCAGGTGAAACTTTATTGATTTAACTCCTGCTTCCCAAAGACCTCCAAAGTGTGGGGAAGACGGAGGATTAAAATGCCATGTTGTATTGTGGGAGACAAGACCTTCAATGACTTCTGCAGACCATTCTTTCGAAATGAATTTGCTATCTTTGCGAAGTTCATTACTGGCTCCCTTGAAATTTGTTCCGCAGTCGCTAAATATGTTTGCGCAACTTCCTCTTCGAGCAACGAACCTTCTAAACGCTGCTATGAACGCTGGTGCGCTGAGGTCACTGACCAGTTCAATGTGAATTGCTTTAGTAGACAAACATATGAAAACTGCTATGTATCCTTTAGTAAATTTATTACATCTACCCTTCCACAATTTAATTTCAATTGGTCCGGCGTAGTCGACGCCAGTATTTGTGAAAGGCCTTGATGCAACAACTCTTTCTGCAGGTAAGCTACCCATAAGCTGCTGCTGCATCTTTGCGTTGTATCTATGACAACGAATGCATTTGTGTATGGTGGATTTAACCACCCTCTTTAAATTTGTAATCCAGTAGTTGGTACGGATTTTTGCCATCATGATTTGTTTTCCACCATGAAGCGTAGTGTGATGGATGTCTGTTATGAGTAACTTGACAAAATGGTGTGTATCCCTTAAAATGATCCGATGTTGCTGATTAAAACTAAGTGTAGAGTTCGTTAATCGTCCTCCTACTCTAAGCATTTCATCACTATCAAGAAACGGGTGAAGATTACGAATATGACTTTCCTTTGAAATAGGTTTTCCTTGTTTCAAGTTTGTTATTTCTCCAAGGAAATCTTCCTGCTGCACAATTTGGACTATCCGCATTTGAGCTAATGTAAGCTCGTCTGAATCGAGAGGATGAGTTATCAGTGACTTCCTATCTTCCTTGTTCAATAAATTAAAAAAATACCTCCGCCATATTGCCACGCTTCGAACAAGTCGCTTAAGTGTAGAATATTTGTTTACCATTGAGTTTATGTTGACCAAATTGTTAAATACGATATGTGCAAGGCTTGTTAATGATATTATAAGATTTTCTTCATATATAAATGGTTTTGGTTCTTTTTCAGATTTTAAAATTTTGGTTGATTTCTTATTTTCTAAATCCGTTTCGAAAGGTATCGACCTTGTTGTTTGTGGCATTGCAAAGTTTTGCAGAAATGTTGGGCCATGCCACCACATATCATTGCCGATCAGGTCTTCTGGTGTCAGTCCTCGTGACCCAAAATCAGCAGGGTTTTCCTTACTTCTGACGTGATGCCATATATTTGTTTTAGTGAGCGATTGTATTTCGGCGACTCGATTTGCAACAAATGTGGTTCGACTTGATGGACTTCTTCTGATCCATGCCAAAGTGATCATGGAATCAGACCATGCAAACATTTCTGCGTTTTGAAGTTGCATCGACTTTGACAAACGATGAAGGAGCTTCGCAAGCAGTAGAGCTGCACACAGTTCTAGTCTGGGAAGTGTGATGCTCTTGACCGGGGCTACTCTTGTCTTCGACGAAATAAGGTGAATGGTTTCCTTTTTATCTTTGATCACCCTTGCATATAGAACAGCTGCATACGCCTTCTCTGAAGCATCACAAAATCCATGAAGTTGAACCAAAGAGGAATTCTCGAAGTTAATCCACCTAGGTATTTCGATTTTTTCTAAGGTTTTGAGGTTGTTTCTCAGTTCCATCCAGGGTATTTTAAGTTCTTGAGATATGGTTGAATCCCAAGATATTTCGTCAAGCCATAATTGTTGCATTATAAGTTTCGCCTTAATGATGCAAGGTGCAATCCATCCTAAGGGATCAAAAAGACGCGCGATGTCAGCCAGGACAGAGCGTTTTGTGTGCTTTTCGATGTTCGGAAGATTAATCTTGAACGTGAATATGTCCTTTGCTGGATGCCATTGGATCCCGAGCGTTTTGATGGCATCAGACGATTCAAAATTCAGTGGTAGATTAACTTCCCTTTCAGATTTAGGTATCTGAACCAAAATTTTAGACGAATTGCTAGCCCATTTGCGCAGAGGAAATCCAGCTTGCTCCAAGACCGCTAGAACATCTCTTCGTAACATGGTTGCGTCCGCTTCGTTATCGGACCCATATAAAAAATCATCCACATAAAAACCTTCTGTTATAGCTTTAGATACATGAGGTTGTGTGTGCTCTACATCTAAAGCAACTTGAGTTAAGGTGCGCACTGCAAGGTATGGCGCCGATGCTGTACCAAACGTGACGGTTTTGAGTGCAAACGTTTTAATTGGGTCAGCATTACTCTCTCTCCACAAAATAAGCTGGTATGGAGTATCTTTTGGAGACATCCATATTTGCCTGTACATTTTGCTTATATCAGCTGCAAATGCAATTTTGAACTTCCTCCATTGAGCAATTAGGTCTATAATATCTTTTTGGAGCCGGGGGCCAACCATTAAACGGTCGTTTAGTGAAACTCCATTTGAAGTGACACATGAAGCATCAAAGACAACACGAAGTTTTGTTGTCGTTGACTCCTTGACAACTGCATGATGAGGGAGGTAATAATGAGTACCTTCATCTGCATAAGTATCTGGCTTAACTTCCTTCATATGTCCCATAGCTAAATATTCGTTAACACAATTACTATAAGCTTCTTTTAAATTATTGTTTGAGGTGAGACGACGTTCAATTTGAAAGAATCGTGCCATTGCTGCCCTTTTTGAATTTCCCAGGATAGGCCGGATGTTGTCCTTAAAGGGAAGCTGGACTTCATATCTTCCATCCGGGTTCCTTTGAAAGGTTTTCTCGTAGTGTTGTTGACATTTTTCTTCTTCCGACGTGAGTTTACGTTCATCGAGATTTTCTTCCAGCTCCCAAAACTGCCTTAGCTGTACATCTAGGGAATTAAAATGACTCTGTACTGTGATTGTGTGTGGTTGCGCATCAGAGTTCACAGACCCAGTTAAAATCCACCCTAACTCAGTCTGTTGTGCGACTGGAGATCCGAATTCTCCCTTAATGAGACCCTGTAAGATAATAGATGCGTAGACGTCTGCTCCTAGCAGAAGATCTATCTTCCCAGGAATATAATACGAAGGATCTGCTAACGAAAGTTGTTCAAGGTGACCCCAAGCGGCCGCATCAAGTTGGTTTGTAGGCAGTAAGGTTGTGAGTTGAGAAAACACAAAGGCCTTTATTTCAAGAGAAAACGATGGATTTGTGACTGAACATATGGTTAGATCAACCTTGAAATTGGAGGTGCCTGTTAAGGTTTGCCCTAAGCCGGTAATATTAGCTAATGTTCTATGTTTTTTCAATTTAAGAAGCTGTGTTGCATTTTCGGTTATGAAGGTTACTCGGAACCAGGGTCAATAAGTGCTCTTAGAACATGATGGGCTCCATTGGAAGCGTAAACTTTTACCAATGCAGTGGCGAGTAATGTTCTTGAGCGCATTTGGTTAAAAAAAGTGTGAGCATTTTTAGGGTTAGTTAAACTCTCTTGTTCGCTGTTATGTGCACTTGAAGGTATCGAATGATTAGGGTTTCGAATTAAGTTGACATTATAGTTTTCGTTATTATTCGGTCCTCTAAACGGATTGTGGTGCTGCGCCCGATTGTTATTTTGTCTTTGAAAAGAAGTGTCTCGAAAGTTTGAGGTATTTGTATTATGTTGTGGTTCTATATGTAACAAAGTGTGGTGTTTTAGGCCACACTTAATGCAACGATTGCTGCTAATACATACAGATGCATGGTGGTCATACCCTAAGCAATTAGAACAAATTGAGTTGCGCTTCATTGCTTCTATGCGTGCTCTGACTCCCATGTTTGAAAATTGTCTGCAAAATCGAATTCCATGATTTGCCTTACACAGGCGACAGTTAAATTGTTTATTCGATTGTTGTGATTTGACGTGATATGAAGCAGTTGGTCTTTTGAAGGATGTCGTCGAAGGTGGATGTCGAGACCCATTATCGTCACATATGTTTTCCAATGAGCTAAATCGAGCCTCTACAAAAGCTGCAAAGGTTTTCCAGTCAGGAAGAACTTTTGAGGTCCCTAAACGGTATTCCCAATCCTTTTGAGTCTGTATAGGTAATTTCTGGTAGACAACATATATTAAAATGCAGTCCCACGCATCAACTTTAACGTTTAAATTCGCAAGAGCATGAATGCATGACGTCGTAACATCATGCAAAGATTTTAAACCCGACGCCGTTTCATGTGAGAGCTTTTCTTGCTCCATAAGTCTTTTAACTTGCGCATTTACAAGCTTACGCGTATTTTTGTACCTATCGTTCAATATGTCCCAAGCTGATTTGTATGATTTGCCTTCGATTGGGAGATGACTTACTAGGTCTAAGGGTCTTTTTTCTAATGACGATAGCAAATATTGTAATTTTTGGATGTCTGAGAGGTCTATGTTTTGGTCAACCATGCTCTCAAACATATTTTCAAATTCAAACCAATCCTCGTATTCGCCAGAGAATGGTTTGATTTCGATTGGTTTTAGTTTTATTTCACAAACAGAAGATTTAGAATGATTAAACCGAGATTGGTCAAGGGAGGTATTTTCACTTTTAACAAAACTATCAAGCAGATCTTGTAATTCCCCACTAAAACTAAAATAAACCTGCTTTATTTTCGAAAAGGTTTCACTTTCAAGATATTTTTCTTTGGCTGGATCTGCTGCCGTATTAACAATGGCCGTGTGGTCCTTTTTCGCCATTTTGAAGGTTTCTTCAACTTCTACGAAACACGTGTTCAAGTACCCTTTTGAAATTTGCGCCGCGGTGTCTTTATTAAGCTTTTCAGAGAATTTTTCATAATCTTTTTGAATTTCTTTTAATCTTAAATCTTGAGATTCTATAACTTTAGCTAATTTGGACATTATTAAGGTTTTTTTTTTTTAAAACGGGCTTAATTCAATTTAAATAAATAATTCGGCATAGTTTTTTATTCAAAATTATTCAAAATATAGGTATATCTCTTTATTTAAACTTTGTAGAATAGTTCAATATGTTTTTTTAATTGTTCAAAAGTTATTTGTATTTTTGTTTTAACTTTATTTGTGTAAAAATAAATTCAATAATTTGTTGAATTTGTGTTTTTAGCAATAAAATAATAGTTACCACCTTTATACAACCGGTACAATAGCTGGTACCGTTTTTGCTAGAGTCCTGTCTAGTTAGCGGTACATGAAGTGTAGGTGTGTTCTTGTCCTGTTATGTTGTCCAACAAAGTTTCTTCCTTCGAATAGCATCAATTGGTGGTGTCTGATTGCCGTCGGCAAAACGTTCAAATGCCGTCGGCAAAACGAATTGTTTTTTGTCACTGAATTTAGCACTGATTTGAGTTTTTTAAATGTTTTTTATAAGTCTAGTTAAGACTTTTACTTTTAAATAAACAGTTTTATTAAATTTAAATTCACGCAGTCCTTTTAAAAAGGCTCGAAGGACCATGTTCTTTACCTAAGGCGTAGGTTCAAGAAATATGTAATTTAAGTTATTTAATTTGACCAAAGTTGCAGTCAAATGCAAATATGAAAAAAAGACCTTTTTTTAATAACGTTATAAAAGAATTTATTTATAAGGCTAAGTTGTAGCTACTTGTTACAATACAAAATCGCAATTGAATTTTACATTATAAATTTGTTAGAACGAAAGCTCGCACTCCTTACTGTCTGTTATATAAAATGTAAGTTACAGCTGATCGTTATGTACAGGGTCAACAACCTTTACTTGGAGAAATTACTTCCAGTTCTACTTCCAAATTTATTAAGATTACTAATACTAACAAACTTTAATCAATGCCCCACGTAAGAGGTCTTGGTATGAGCGGGATGCACTCATTCTATTTTCTTCTAATACAATTTTTACATAAATAACTTTCCTTAAAGGAATTCCTAAATTTACTAGAAAGAGACAGTATAATTCAATAATTCATAGGTTCTTTCATTTTTTACAATTTCTTTTTAGTTTGTCTCTTTTCATTGCGTTCGGTTTAAATAAATTATTATGTTATTTAAAATTAATTTTACATGCGTTGTGTAAAAAATATTAATATAAAATTGTGAATAAACATTGTATCAATCATTGATCATGTATTTTGCAATCATTGCAACATTTATTTGCATATCAATGATTGATTCAGTGTTTAAAGCGAAATCTTCAATTTGGTGTGAAGTGTTTTGTTGTTGGTTTTGTTAGAAGCCAACACATTTTGAAAGTTGCACATTCTGGACAGACTCTCAAGTTGTTCTCAGTTGGGTAAAATCCAATAGCAAAAAGTTCAAAAGTTTCGTTGCCGTCCGTGTTGGTGAGATACTTGAAAATTCAAATGCAAGCGACTGGAATTGGGTCCCAAGCAAGGAAAACGTCGCCGACGATGCTTCAAAGTACAAAGCTAACTACGACTTCAGTTTTTCAAGCAGATGGTACAAAGGCCCAACATTTTTGTACAAAAATCCACTTCCACCACCAACAAAGTTCTCACACGATCCTACATCCGAAGAAGGAAACGAAGAGGTTAAGGAGTGCTTCTTTCATTGCGAAAAGCCATCATCATCTATATTAGATTCCAACCGCTTCTCGAGGTGGAAAAGTCTTCTAAAGACACAAATATATATTTACCGCTATATCAAGCTATTTGTCAAAAAATGGCGAAAACCTTCTCGACCGCCGATATTCCAATTAGACGAAAAGGAAGCAGCTAAGATCATCCTCTACAAACAGTCTCAGAAAGACAGTTTTCCAACTGAATACGAAGCATTAACTAGCGCATCAAGTTCCGGGAAAGAAGTCAACGTTAGCAAAACCAGTCCTCTCTATACATTATTTCCATACTTAGATGAAAGTGGGATTATTCGTATTGCCGGACGAATCCATGCTATAGCAAATGTGCCAACGGAAACTAAAAGACCCATCATTCTACCAAAGGATCATCAAATAACCTATCTCATCGTAAATGAGTCTCACATAAAGTTCTGCCACCTTTTCAACGAAACCGTAGTGAATGAACTTCGACAACATTCCTAGTTTGAGACGTGTCCTTAAAAAAGTTCGACGAGATTGTCAACACTGCATGAACAACAGAGCTGCACCGCAACCCCCACGCATGGCAGAACTACCATACGCTCGTCTTCAACCATTTCAAAGACCATTCTCGTACACGGGAGTAGATTACTTCGGACCACTTTACGTAAAACTCGGAAGGCGTGTGGACAAGAGGTGGGGAATGTTACTTACCTGCCTTACCTTACGTGCAATTCACATCGAGATCGTTCACAGCCTCTCCAGTGATTCCTGTATATTGGGTTTTAAACGGTTTGTCTCAAGAAGGGGAATGCCAAAAGAAGTATATTCCGACAATAGAACAAAGTTTCGATGTGTAAATAAAGAGTTGCAGCAGGCCATAAGAGAATTGAATGAAATTGCAATAGCCAAGGAATTCGAGTTGGAGCTGAAGTGGAACTTCATTCCACCAGCAGCACCCCACATGGGAGGCTGTTGAGAACGCATGGTTAGATCTGTTAAAGAAACCCTTGCTGAAATATCGCCAACACGCAAACCTAACGACGAGCTATTAGTAAGTATGATGACAGAGGTAGAGAGCATTGTGAATTCGCGACCCCTTACCTATGTGCCAATTGATTTTGAGAGTAGTGAAGCGCTTACCCCCAATCATCTACTGATTGGCGGTTCTAATGTAGAACGTCTCCACGCAGAACCAATAGATGACGGAGTAGCTATAAGAAGAAACTGGATAGCCGCTGAAAAGTACGCTCAGGCATTTTAGCAAAGATGGCTTCGCGAATACTTACCCGATTTGACTCGTCGTACCAAATGGTTTAAGCTACAGAAGCAGATACAAGAGGGAGACATCGTCGTGATAGTAGACTACAACAGTCCAAGAAAAACATAGCCAAAAGGTAAAGTTCTTAAGGTGATAGCGGGAAAAGATAATATTGTGCGCAGCGCAGTGGTACAAACTTCTGGAGGCATTTATACGCAACCAGCTGTCAAGCTGGCAGTGTTGGATGTACACAAGTTCGAAGAAGGTGGTAAGCTGGGTCTCTCACCCAGTTACCAGGGGGAGTGTTGAGTGAACTTGGAACCACTGAAAACGATAACCATCTGTCAAGAACAAAATGAGTGTGACATCGATGAAAAGGCATATATCTGTCTTTGTCTTCGAAATTTGACGCGCCTTTTCTCATTATTCGAGGACTATCCACATTTTTCATTTGTAATTCGGCGACAAAAGGAGGTTATCTCAGAAATAAGTATTTAACAAAAAAATGGTATTATTAATAAAAGAAAAGTTTAATTATGTAATATTATTAAGTACCGTTTTAGTTTTCAACTTGTTTATTTTGATCAATTTATTATATTCAAAGAACAAAAAATTAAAAGTCAAAATGTGGAAATAATAATATTCATTCAAATAAAAACTGTAACGAGGGAAACATTTAAAATATTATTAAAATATTATTTTTTCAAAACAACTATATGTGTTTTTATTATCCATTACATCTTCAGAAGTGGGATAAAGCCCTGGAAAATAATCAAATTTAAATACAAAGCCAAAAAAATAAAAAAAAAAAAAAAAAAACCTAATTATGTCATCAGGCATGCATAAAGAAGAATTGGTTGCTTGGCTGACTGAGCGCAACATCGAATTTGCTGCAAATGCAAAAGTGGCTCAATTGCGTGCTCTGTATGCAGAACATTCAGAGGATAACCATTCCGAACAGTCTCCTGAAGTGGACGAAAATATCAGTCCTAATCTTCCTGCAGCTGAACAAAATCGAGAACTTACTACCGGAAATGAGGCTGATATGGACGAAGAAATCCGGATGTTGGAAAAACGATTGAAGTTGATTGAGCTGCGTCGTGAATTGGCACAATTAGAAGGAAATGCAGCTAATTCCCTATCACCATTAACTCAACCTACGTTCAACGATATTAAGCATTCTATTCCGTTGTTTTCTGGTTACGACTCTTATGATGTTAAAAAATGGATCCACACATTTGAACGAGCTTGCGATTCAGTCCAAGGTAACGCTATATTCAAGTTGAAGTCTATTCGTAGATTAATGAAACCCGATTCTGCGGCTGAAATTTTTTTGCAAATTGATGAATCGACCACTTACGAGGGCTTTCGACGCAATTTCTTAGCCGATTTCAGTCATAACTATTCCGTTTCCGAAATAATTGATAAAATGCGAAAAACCCCATTTGTTAGCTCGAACATTTCGGTTATGGGCTACATTTTAAGAATGCAAGAGCTGGCTTCACGTGCGGACATAAATGAAAAACAAACAATTGAGTTTATCATCGATGGATTCCGTGATCGTTCTGCCAATATTGCAGTGTTGTATCCAGCTCGAAATATTGACGAATTGAAACAACTGGCACACCGTTATTCTCAACTACGAGAACAAACTTCCTTACATTCTAGGCAATCTTATTCCGCTGTACACAGGTGCAAAGCCTAAAGTCAAGTCTTCCGCTGCGGAACCCGAGAAAAAGTCTGTTCTGTGTTATAATTGCTCTGGTACTGGACATTTTTCCACCTCGTGTCCACTTCCGAAGCGTATCAAAGGATCTTGCTTCAGATGCGGCTCAACATTGCACATTTTAAAGGATTGCCCAAAACCACCTCCTCAAGATCATCGTGGTGTTGCATTAATTGACGAGTTCTGTTCCGTTGCCACTAATCAACAATATTCCGATTCTGATATCGATTCTGTAGCTAAGAACTTCAGCGAAATTAATACTGTAAGTGTTGCTTTTCATACTAATGATTCTGTTCCTCATTATGATAATTATGTTTCTTTTTTCGATACCGGTAGTCCGATTAGTTTAATTAAGCGTTCCGCAATATCGAAAGAAGTGCATTGTGGATCTCTCAGACCAACCGGTTACTACGGGGTAGGAAATTTACCAGTTTGCACATTTGGAATTTTTTATACGTCAGTAAAATTTAATGATGCTACTAGCAATGTTAAAATGTATGTCGTTCCGGACACATGCGTGCCTTATCCTATTTTAATGGGTCGCGATTTTCTGCGATCTTTTCAAATAAAACTATATGTTATATACCAAATACTATTCCAAAACCAAAAATTGAACTTAATGTTGATTCAGATATCGATAAAATTAAAATTGCTAATCAATTATTACATTGCGTGTATAATTCATTAAATAAAATCGATCCATATTGTTTGGTGTCTTGTTCTTTATGTAGTCCGCTGCCGTATACGACAAATGCTTCATTTGATGAATCCAACCACATTGAAAATCGTTCGTTACCTTATATATTTTCAATTGATTTAATAGAAGCAAGTGAAAACAAATATGACATAAATCCAAAGTTGAGTTCCGAGTATAAGCAAAGAATACAGAACATTATTCGTTACGAATATTTAGATCTTGACAGCATTCCATCTATTAAGCATGGTTTCTCAATGAAACTTCGTCTCACATCAAATATTCCGATAAGTTTTCCTCCACGGAGAATATCTTTTTCTGATAAGCGCATTGTAGATAAACAAGTAAAAGAGTTATTAGAGAAAGGGTTTATTAGGCCAAGTGAATCACCTTATGCTTTTCCGCTGGTCTTAGTCCCGAAAAAATATAATGAAAAACGATTATGTATTGACTATAGGCCACTTAATAAAATTTTAGTGCGAGATAGTTTTCCTTTTCCAGTAATAGACGTGTTCAGTTCCACAGAACAGTCTTCATAAAGTATAAAATTCATATTCAAATATTTTTTCTTTCTTTACATACTGTAATGATTTTTGCATTTTCATAATATTCATAATATAAAACTCAATTGTAGTGCCTTCTGCATTTTCAGCATTAATTTAGGTTTCAACCAATAATGTAACAAAACACCTTGCACACTTTAATTATTTTTAAATTCACTTTTTTGTTAATTCGGCATTATTTGTCACACCAACCAAATTGTAAATAAATATAGACTAAGCATATTTTTAAGTATAAATATCGGTAGGAAATAAAATTGATTTCAGATAGCAACGAAACAGTACCCAAGACTTTTATTTATTTGAAGTGAGTCTGCTTGAAGCTGGTTTTGTCATCTCAAGGAGTTATAGTGCTGCACTATATACTCCACCCCAGTCACAGTACAAGAACTGTGATCTTGACAACATAAGACGATAGAACAATCGTTTACATTTGGTGACCCCGACGTGATAGTTGCTTCCCCCCACCAGAGATAAGGGGTAACTATCAAGGTACTTAAGAGTTGTTAGGGCTCTAACACTGATAAAAACTCTAAAACAAAGAATTGCTTCCCCCCATCAGAGGTAAGGGGCAATTTTCATCGTAAAGTAAGTGTGACCAGGGCTTAGACACTGGACATTTCAAACATACTACAATCAAGGGGATACATCAACAACGTACATCGAAGACATCAAATATGGATGAGGAAGCTGCAAAACAACAGGAGACGTGAGGCAACATCCAGCGTTTACTAACGAACTATAAGAAGGATGGGCCAGACTGGAAGACACTCCCGTATTTCCAAAAGCTGACGGCCAAACTGGACGAACTATGGGAAAAATTCGAGTCCATGAACACCAGCGATTCAAGAAGAGCATCCGACTGAGTTGTTACATGCATACCACGTCAACATGTATTTCGACTCAGTCAAAAGGGTGTATAGCTCATATAGAGAAGAATTCTCTGCCAAAATGAAAGAATTAGAAAATCAGAATAAGGTCGACACCGCCAAAATTCCACTACAAGAGGAAGAACTCAATACTGATGGCGACAGCACCAAATCCGAAGGCCAGGCTATTTTACACTCAAGCCAGAGTGAAGATATGCAAAGGCTTTCTCGCAAACAAGAAACAATAATCTCTTCACTGCGAAGGGCCTTGAACAATGCAAAACACACAGGGAAGTCAAAACAATTTTATGACCTCCAAGAAAAAACGATCCAAAGACATTGGATGCAAATCGAAGAAATTCACAATTCGATTGGAGGATCAACGGAGGCTCCAGAAAAAATTGGATACAACCAAGGCAGATTCAAAGAGCTGGAAGAAGAAGTGCATAACGTCCTCATTTCATTAGCACAGCAGCTTGAAACCAGCCTGCCACCCCATCAACCGGGTACTACTAACCCAAAGATGAATCTGCCAAAAATAACGCTACCAAAATTCGACGGGGATTACCTAAAATGGCCTCAATTTCACGATTTGTTTACCCAGATGGTAGACAAACAAAAGATGTCAAGCTGCGAAAAAATGTTCTACCTCAAAACTAACCTTACAGGAGAAGCAGAACGGGTCATAAGACATGTGGCTCTATCGGAGGAAAACTACTCATCAGCTTGGAAGTTGCTCCAAGCAAGATACAGCAATCCCAGACTACAAGTATCCGCACTACTCAACCGACTCTTGGGTCAACCGTCTCGGTCGTCAGACGCAGCATCCGCTGCGGCATTAAAAGATCTTCATGATACAACACAAGAATGTATGCATGGCCTCACCAACCTTGGATTAGATATTGCTGAATGGGATCCAATACTGCTTCACATACTCACAAAGAAGCTAGATAAGTCCACTCATACACTATATGAACAAACCTTGACCAACCCTAAGGAACTGCAGCCGCTAGATGAATTTCTCAAGTTTCTAGAAACTCGTTTCCAGTCATTAGAGGCACTTAGTGTAAAGGGCAACAGAAGGGACATCGAAGAAGGAAGGCGAAGGTACCCAAAGGCAACGAGCTCCATTACCATCCAGAATAAAAATTGTACGTTGTGCAAGAATCAGCATCAATTATACTCTTGCCGTACATTCTTGAACCTAACGCCTTTGGAACGATTAAACCATGTGAGAAAAAATAATTTGTGCGTGAATTGTCTCCAGGATGGACATACCTCCTTCAACTGTCGACTGCGAGGCTGTTCAAAATGTGCTAAAAAACACAATTCCTTAGTGAACTTGCCCAAATTCACCCAACCGAAATCGAGTGCATCAGTTTCGAATTCCGATACTAAAGACGTGGCACCACCAGATCCAGAACCATCCACTACACCCGAAGTTAAGAATGCGATACTAGCAGCGTTAAGCATAAACAAGGAAGAGGGTTACGTATTCCTCAGCACCGTTATCATACATTTGATAGATCAAGATGGCTCACCGGTCAACTGTCGCGCCATTTTGGATTCCGGTTCACAAATCAACATCGTCACAGAAAGAATGATTCGCAAACTAAACATACCCTTATCTTCCCGCCCCATGATCATACAAGGAATAGGAAACTCCAAAAGGGATTCAAATAAAAGAGCCAACATATGTTTAAAATCGACTACTACAAATTTCACCACCAGGCTCGAAGCAATCGTATTGCCTCAGATTGTATCCCCTCAGCCAACACACACAGTTGATATATCTACGTGGAAATTCCCAAGGAATGTCGTACTAGCTGAGCCGCAGTTCAACCAAAGAAATAATATTGATCTGCTCATCGGAGCCGAATTTTACCATCAGTTACTCTGCGTTGGTCAGATTAAACTTGGCACCGAATTACCCCTACTCCAAAACACGCTATTAGGTTGGATAGTCACTGGAAAGATGAACGAAGATTTATCTAGAAATACAGTTTGTGGAATAGCTACCGAGGAATCATCCCTCGAGCAAACAATCTGTTGCGAGTTGAGGGTAAACCACGGGGGTGTCTTCAGGTGTTGAAATGAGCTGTGGCACGCTTGCTTCCGCTCGGCTAAGCTCGAAGGATTGGGGGGAATTCTTGCTCATCCTAGCCACCTCCCACTCGGCAAACAAAATTATCGTGCCTAAATCAAGGGAAAAGGAAGGGAGAATGGGAAAAGGTAGTTAAAAATAGGAAACGGAATCAGGATATGAAGGTGTTGCACAAACCTGGTTACCTATGCCACTGCATTGGTGAAAGGATGAGGCTTTATTCATTTTTATTTGTGGAACAAAAATGCCTTTGTTGATAAAAAAAAATCAAAAAAAAACTATAAACTAAGCCCTTACAATCTAACTTTTCATGTCATGAAACATGTTACTTAAAATTAAGGTTTTATATCCTGAGATATAATCTTAAAAAAAACTAAACCTACACTACAAAAATAAAAGAAAATTTTGTCCACAAAAAAAAATTGTTGCCCCACTGTCTCACCAACACAATGGTTCATTGAGCCATCAGAAGCCTTGCCGGATATGATTGGCAAAAGTTAGGCCTGCCCACCCTTGTATCAGTGATACAACCAATGCTAAGTCCTTGGCCGGATGTTTGGACTTAGCCCCAAATTTGAACTTCCAGTAATGACCAGTTCAGGCGTAAGTGAAGGTAGGTATAAATATATTGTAAGGAAGTACAGGTGAGTAAAAACAAAATGTAAGTAAGTATAGGTAAGTATAAGTAAGATGTAAATAAATATAGGTATGTACAGGTAAGTAAAAACAAAATGTAGGCAAGTACAGGTAAGTATAAGTAAGATATAAGTAAATATAGGTAGGTACAGGTAAGATGTTAGTAAGTATAGGTAAGTATGGGAGCATATCAGTATGTATAGTATGAGATAGTAATTGGTATGAGTAAGAAGTGTAGTATGAGTATCGTGTGGTGTAGTATAAGTATAGGGTAACTCTGCCTAGAGCAGTCCGTCATCAAAGTTGTGGTTCAGTAGAGTATGGTTCAAATGTGGTTGTATGTGGTCGTTAAGTCATCATGTAGAGAAAAAGACATCATATGTGGATCGTCGGCTCAGCCGAGCCTCCACACACCCTTTGAATGATTTTTAGAATTCCATCTTAATTATAGTTCATAACAACTTCAATGAAATGGTCCTTCACAATTCTCATCTCAAAATTCAAATTTTTATTTCAAATTACAAAATCTAATACTATCTAATAATTTTTGTTTTTTTTTTTTTGTATGTAGGTATAAAGGAAAAGAGAAAAAAATTTGATAAAAAAAAATTGTGTAAAAAATTTTCTTTAGTTTAGCACCTTATAAGTTAAAATTGAAGCGAAGAAAGAGACAAAAAAACTTAGAAAAAAGATATACATTTAGGTAAAAAAAATAAATAATAATTGATCTGACCCAAATCTAAACATCCAGAGTGTGTTCTCATCCTTCTTCTAAATACCAGTCACACACATTCACTACACACACACAATCAAATCTGATTTTTTTTTTTCTTTTAATAATATGTTTTTTTAATTTATTTTTTTCTTTATAAAGGAACTTACATTAGAGTCCTCTCGCGCTTCAGTATCCAGGATCCTGCCGGCAGTTCTCGGTACAGATGATTTTATTAATATTATTTATGTATGTACATGCATGTATAGGTTTAACTATGCAACTGGTTAAGCTGTCTGGATACGCACAACACTTCACTGATTTTTTTCTTTCTTTCTTTTCTCTTATTCTTCCTTTTTTTTTGTTTCCTTTTCTTTTTTTTTTTCTTCACTTTTCTTCAATTTTTTTCTTTTCTTTCTTTCTTTCTTTATATTTTCTTTCTTTTTTTTTTTTTTACTATTAATATTAATTTTTACTTAATTTCACTTTTTATATCTCTTCTTTTCTTTGCCTTTTTACAAAATTTAAATTTTAATATTAAGTTTAACTCTTTTTGTTTCACTTGTCACACGAACAAAAAAAAAATGAATCCTCCGGTACAGTCCAAGGAGCACCTTGCCGTAGCAACTGTCCCTGACCTTGAACCCGTCAAAGGTCCCCTTTCGTCCCTTCCAAAAAAATCTATGCAGAGGCCCGAGTTGTATACCTCGATAAACTCTTTATCACACTTGGGGTAAGATTTTCTGTCCCTCCCTCGAACCTAAATGAATATTAATATTAAAGTTCAGTTTTGAATGTATGACATTTTATCTGAACATTACCTCTGCTTTCAAAATAGCGGAGTCTCAAATAGTTCCGTGTTTGGAAACTAGATCAGCGGATTAGTGGATTCTGAGCAGTATATTTTGTTCTAAATCTAAAGGAAATTTCTTGTTAGGTATTTCTGCTACTTGTGCTATGACAATTAAGTTTACCAACTTGTCAACAGTGTGAAAGTCCCTTTTGCTTTGCTTTAAACTCTTAATAGTAGGTACCTATATTTTATTGTAGCCGATAGAGCTTTATTTCTAGAAACATATGTTCAAATCTTATACATAATAAGGGGTCGATGCCCTATGGCCTATATTTTAAATCTTTCCTTCACCTAAATTGCTGATTAAAAATGTAGAGCTTTGCCTTCCCCTCTTTCTCGCATTTCTTCGTACACATTTTGTGAGCTAGTTATATCTGTGTACTTACACCTACGTCATTTCTGTTTGTCTGTATATGAGTACTCTTAAAAGCTTCAATATACGATCTTATAATCCTAATCCTAATAATAAATAAATAAATTTCCCTTATACCTAGACCCCATCAATAATACTTATTTCCTATCATATTGCACTTTTCATTATTATTGCACTTTATTATTCGTTATTTAAAAATCATCGATCACCAATAAAAGCTCTATAGCTTATTTATACCATTGAAATTCGCCCATACTTTCTGAACGCATACTATCGGGGCGAACTGAATTCGCCTGATAGAGCTGACAAGTGTCAAATTGGCAAATGTCATTCTGTTTTGATTCTTTTCTTTTTGTATAAATGAGGTGCTCGTATTTTTTCCCAGAAAACATTAAGACTAACTTAATCATAATAAATATAAAGGTAATAATAATAATAAATATTAACTAAACACTAGTACCTACACAATAAAATAAATAACATCAGGCACGGTGGAATCATCATTCGGGGCAAAATTAGGAATAACAAAAAAAATTAGTCAAAAAAAAAAAAAAAAAAAAAAAAATGCAGGACGTACAAGGTAAATATTTACATACGTAGAGTACATACATATTAACTTGATTTAAATTATCTTTTTTTTTCTCTTTTATTTTCAGATACTTCATATATCTAGATACAGATACTCGCTTTGTTTTTTTTCGTCAGTAGGTAAGTATTGACATTGATGGCATTGTTTACCTACCCATTTTCTTTTTTTTTTTATTTACAGGCGATCAATGGATAACCCTTAAAAGTTATTTTTTTTTTGTTTGCTTGGCTATATGTATCTAAAATTAAAATTCTTTAAGGATAAAGATAATGTCTGATTGTTTCAATTAAATCAGTGTACAGTCGGGATACTCCGATTAGGTGCATATACAATTATTTTTTTATTTTTATTTTTCTATTATGATTAAGCTATCGAACGCTGTCGTAACAAGCTCGACGACAGTTGTGGAGTGGTCGTGACGAAACTGGCCTCGTAAAAAAAACGGTGTTCGATTTTTAGTATCAGATATGTTGCACCTTTTCGTGCTTGATCCTTTTTATACGAAGAGTTGCACTCAATTTAATTTTTGTACAAGCCGTTCACGACGTGTGGCACGTCCCACTCCCTGAGATACTTTTTAAGCCGTTTAGTCTGGGTAAACTCTTAAGAGTTGAAATCTCTTTTACCCCCGTGGATTTTGATAGGTTTGATTAGGTTTCTTGATTCTAGTCAGTCTTATGGGTTCAGTCTTTGCTCTCAGTATAATACAATAAATAAATCTATAAAGCCTAAATAATAAATAAATAAATAAATAAATATATTTATAACTATACCTTTACTTAACCTACTGCTGATATAACTAAAATAAATAAATAAATCCTCTATGACAAAACAAAAAAATATATGAATTCTCTATAACAAATAACCTAAAAGCCATGAATATATAAATAAATAAAGTACAGGATATAATATAAAATAAATACACATTTAATAAATACATATAATAAATAACTAAAGAATAAATAAATAAATATTCTATTATAATTTGTGAAAAAAAACTAGTACACATACACATATCACAGATTAATTGAAAGAACAACAGCAGCTTGAGAGCGTCTTTATGAATGGATGTCTTTAGCATGATATCTTCCTACTTTTTCACCATTTAGATTCCCCAACTCATATAGAGAATTACCCACAGTCTTCAGAATGATTTGACTTAATAAATTTTGGTGCTAGTTTTGCATTATATTTATCTATGAGGTTGCTTTTCTTAAAGTTTCTTCTATATACTATCTGTCCCACTTTATATGATATTTCTCTGGTTCTTAAATTATATATTTTTGCCGACCTCTGATGGGCTAGATTCAGGTTTTGAAAGATCTTCTTTCTTAACAAAGCCTGTTTATCTGATTTGTCTAAAATTTTGATATCGGTGACTTTGATCATGTCAAGTCGTCGTAGAAGATTATATGTCTCACCATTTTGAATCATTTGAGACCCGAATACAGCATAGTATGGCTCGAACTTACTTGCGTCATGTAACACACTACGCAGTGAGAAGGCTGTGTTGCTCACGTGTAAGTCCCAATTGCGTTGGTCATGGTCGATATAGGACCGAATTTTCGCAAGTATGGATCGGTTTACTCGTTCCGAAGCATTTGCTTGAGGGGAGTAAAATGCGGTTCGTATGTGTTTAACACCGTATCTTTTAAGGAAGCTGGAAAACAATTCTGAAACGAATTGTTTTTCATTGTCAGAATGGACATATTCGGGTACACCGAAAGTGTGGAAAAGATTCTCTTCAAGGTATTTCACTACCTCAGCTGCTGTTGCTCTTCGCAAGGGTTTAAGAAAGACGAATTTACTAAAATGATCTAAAGCTATTAAAATATGTGTGTGTCCAGTTTTCGTACGTGGGTAAGGTCCTAAAAAGTCAATGTAGAGTCGTTGGAAAGGTCGTTCTGTTATTGTTTGTTGTCCCATGGGTGGTCTAGAGATTGAATTCGTCGGTTTATTGCACTTACATATATCACAGTTATTTACATAGTCTTGGACTTCGGTGGTCATATTGGGCCAAAAATACCTCTGACGAAGTTTGGCCAGAGTTTTGTGTATTCCTCCATGACCAGCTGAAAAGGAATCATGTGCTGATGCCAAAAGACTCCCACGCAACTCCATCGGTACCCAGAGTTTCCAAGCTCTATCTTCTTGAATGGGGTCTCCAGTCCGTCTGTCAGTCCGTTTGTATACGAAGCCGTCGGAGGTACATGTGTCTGGAAGTCTGTCTTGGTTTTCTTCAATTGTCTTCTTCAATTGAACATACTCTTCTGACGCAAAGTATGGAGAATTGAAGTCAACTTCTGGCATCTGAGTCGAGATCTCGTCCATATGAACTCTTGATAGAGTATCCGGGACTACATTTAGGATTCCCTTTCTGTGCTCTATTGTAAAATCAAAACCTTGCAGTTTGAAACTCCAACGAGCTAATCGGCCGCTCAAGTCCTTCTGTGTCATCAGCCACTTAAGGCTCGCGTGGTCGGTTATTATAGTAAAAGGTAATCCTTCAATATAGGCTCGGAACTTCTCTACAGACAAAACGGCCGCAAAGCACTCAAGTTCTGTCACCGTATAGTTCCTTTGAGCGGAATTCAGCTTTTGTGACATGAATGCTATGGGTCGTTCGTTGTTATCTTCATCCATTTGGAAAAGAACACTCCCCACGCCAGAAGATGAAGCGTCACATTGTATGTAAAAATGTTTTGTGAAGTCAGGGTTAGTAAGTATTGGTGCTGTCACTAAGGTCGTCTTCAGGTTGTCGAATGCTGTCAGCGCTTCGCTTGTCATAGTAAAGTCCTTTCCCTTCTTCAGACAGTCTGTCATTTTAGCTGATATAGACGCAAAATTTGGAATAAAGCGCCTATACCAACCCGTCATCCCCAGAAAACGACGGAGTTGTTTGGGAGTGGTTGGCACAGGGAAGTCCTTCACGGCAGAAACTTTTTCGGGGTCTGTTCTCAAGCATCCATCACCAACGAAATAGCCTAAGTACTTGATCTCCTTAAAACAAAACTTGCTCTTTTCCACGTTTATCGTCAGCCCCGCTTCCCGCAAACAATTCGCTACCTCTTTTAGGACACTCATATGGGTTTCAAAATCTGGAGAACAAATTAAGAGATCATCTAGATAAACAAAGACATTCTCTCTCAGACGAGCGGGAATGACCTTATCCATCAGCTTGCATATTCTCTGAGCCGCGTTGCATAGTCCAAATGGCATCACCGTGAACTGATACAACGGCCGCCCAGGGACTGTGAAAGCTGTCTTCTCTCTTGATTTGAGCTCCAGAGGGATCTGCCAAAAAGCATCTTTCAAATCGATACTCGAGATGAAATGCGTGTCGTGAAGGCGACTCAAAATCCCTTCAATGTGAGGGAGAGGGTACGCAAAATTTTTCGTGGCTGCGTTCACCTTCCGTGAATCCAAGCATAGTCTGTTTTTGCCTGGCTTTCGTACCAACACAACTGGAGAGCTATAAGCGCTGTTGCTTTCCTCAATCACCCCCAACTCAAGCATACGGTCAAGCTCAGCATACATCAACTTCTGTACGACAGGTAAGATCGGATAATGCCTTTGTTTAATGGGAATGGTGTCGTCCTCCATCTCAATGACATGTTCTTCGACCGAAGTCTTACCCAGACCCAAAACTGCGAAAGACGGAAATGTAAGCTTGACACGCTCAAGTTCTTCAGATTGTGTTGGAGAAAGCTTACGCATAAGATCAAGCTCTTGCCCTTCCGACGGTGGTGGCATGTCTAGAGCACTTATTATAGTTGGAGCAACTTTAAAAGCCCTCCAAAAATCTACCCCTAGATAAAGCTGCTGTTGCAAACTTGGGACAACATACAGCTCCATCTCTTGGGTGTTACCGCCCCATGAGACTTTGGCAGTGAATCGTCCGTTTATTTGTTGGTGTTTTCCGTCAGCTGTTCTGATGTCTACTGTCATCGTTTTCATTAGTATGTTGTGGTCTTTAATAAATTGCACTGCCCCCTTCCCAAGGCAACTAACAGAAGCTCCGCTGTCTAAAAGGCCTAACATCTCCTCCCCGTCTAACACTACCTTGGCATAAGGCCTATTATCATCAGAAACTGTTAGGACTGAGGACTCTATTCTATGTTTTCTTTTTCTAATTATTGCACACTTTTCCCGTAATTTAGCTATCTTTCTAAAATTTCTATTACTAATTCCCTTATTAAAACTAAACTCCTCATTAAAGATTCTCTTTCGAGCCTCTTGATACTCCATCATTCGTTGATGAAGGCTTTTATAATGTTTCTCTGTTTTTTGTAAAGTATTTTCTATCTTATTTACCCGTTTTAAAATTTTTACTTCTCGGAGTTCTTGTTTTCGGGGGGTGACATCGTCATTGGTGCAGTGCACCCCGGAGCACTGCTGACCTTCAGATTTCCCTGGCAAGTTGCACATTGGAAAGACAAGTTACCTTGTCCGCAACTAAAACACGTTAGAGTGTAAAACGTCGAGGGACATGATGCCGCTGTTGGGTCGTTGGCTTTTGTACGTTCTGTCTTTTTGTCTCGTTCGTTATTTGGGTATGTAGGTTGTCGCTTGTCTGTCCTGTTCTTAGTTTGTGATTTGTCCGTCCGGTTGTATTGTACAGCCGCAACATGTTCTTCCCGTTCATCCTCTGAAGTTATTGAGACGGTTCTGCTTCTTGGAGTCGTTCTTTCTCCTAATTCGCTTACTTGTTTTTTATTTTTCCAGTCTCTTGAGGCTAGATGTATTTCAGCTCGCCTACATTCTTCCCGTAGGCTTTGTATATCCTTAATCGAACATGCGAAGATGAAGTTCGCGACCCTATCTTTTATATTTGGTCTTACAATCGATAGGATTTCTGACTCACTTGGTCCATTTTTCATTTGTAATGTCAGACCCCTAATATCTTCATAGAACTGATCAACACTTTCATGTGGCTGTTGCCGCCTATCCATAATAGCTCTACGAATGTCATTATCTCCTTTACTGTTTTGATACTGTCTGAGTAGTTCCATCTTCAGATCGTAGTAATTAAGGAATTCATCATTTTGATTCTCCTCCAGATACTGCCAGTACCACTTCTCGGCAGGGCCAGTCACCAAATGGTGGAAGTTCGCAAAAATTTGCTCATTTGAGACCCCGTTTTTTGTCTGCAGAGTTTCCACTCTAAAAATGAAGCTTTCGACGGTCATGCTTTTAGAAGTGCCATCAAATTTGACACCCCACTTGTGGATGTCAATTCTCTTATTTAGGTCGTTACAGGCTACACCCCTGTGAGAATGTGACCGATTGGTTGTGGGGAGAGTGGGCCTAGGCGGGCTGACTTCGGGGTCAGACCAGTCAGCCTTTTTTTGTCGATTCTGACTCGCTTGTTTCTCCTTACTCTCCTGCTTATCTTGTTTAGCATATACTACCAAAGTTTCTACTAATTGTAACCTCTCATTCATCGCAGCCTGGTTCCCCGCTAATGATTGAATCATCTGGTGCATTGTACTAAGATTTTTAGTCTGCTCTGCCAATAAAATTAATGTTTTATTTTGCGTATCGTTAAGAGCCTGCGAAATTGCGGAATTAATGACCGTCTTAATGTTTTCTACTCCTCCTATCGATATCCCCGTTTCTTCATTTTCTTGTCGTTCCCTGTCTTGTCGTTCCTTGTCTTGTCGTTCCTTGTCTTGTTGTTGTTCTTTGTTTGCAGTCAATAAAAAGCGTTCTCTTTGGAGTTCTCGTGTTATCATGTCTACACTGTCTCTAGTTTCTCTTATATTTCCCCCTATGGAAACTAGCTCCTGAACCCCTATCCCTCTATTGGCTTCTGGAAGGTTGCCTAGTCCTATCCCAGGTATATCAATAGCCCCTCCCACTGCCTCCTCAGTTTCTAATATGTCATCGAAAGGGTTCTCTAGTAAGCTACTATGATGTTCCTCTTCAGGAGACGAAGGATCTGTTAGCCCTTGATTTTGGGCAAGGGAAAGTCGAGTGGTACGACGTCTGACCGTGCCCCTCCCTCGCTTTGACAAGGTGCTCTTTCTGACTGCTCCGGTGGTTTTGGAACTCATTTTAAAAAAGTTTCTTTACGTGGATTTTAAAAGTAAAAACCCAAACTATAAAACCTTTCAAAAAAAAAATTCACAAATAAAGATTAAAAAAAAAATAAAACCCCAATAATAAAATTTCAAAAAAATGTGTAAAAATTCAAAATTTCAAAAAAAAAATAAAAGCAAGAACTACGAATTCAAATAAAAAAATGTAAATGTAAATGTAAAATCAAAGATTAAAGCTTCAAATAAATATTTTTATATTATATATTCTTTCGAAATAATGGGAAATTCAAAATCACGATTCCAAAAAAATATATATGAGAAAAATGAATTAAAAAAAAAAGAAAAAAAAAGAAAATTCCAAAATAAAATTCAAAACGATAATTCAAAAATCTAAGTGATTCAAAATACAAAAAAAAAATACTAGGTAATTCAAACTATGAAGACCTTTAAAAATAATAAAACTTCAAGTTGTTCAAAATTACTACTCAAAATTTATAATTAAAATTATAATTAAAAAAAATTTGTTCAAGAAATGTAAATACAAAATAAAAAAAAATTGCAGAAATTAAGGTCTGTCACTGAAGACTTAAATTTTTAGGAACATTTATTAAATCTCAAATTTAATTGAAGGTTCACCAATGATTTTTCAAAGGTGTGTGGATTTTCTTTTGAGTATCCAAACGGTCCAAGAAAAGATGTCTTATCTCTGTAATGTCGTACGTCACGTCCTGTGTCATGTCATATGTCTAGTAATTTGTCTCACGATATGTCTTGTGAAGTTTGCGTGTGCGTCTTGATCACTACTGGTGCTCCTGAGACTCAATGAGTGTTTTGGATTATCCCTAGTTGTCCCGCCACATCGAGCTTTCTGGTGATAAACCTGAAAGGTGGTTGGCTAGGAAACAGAGACAACCCTCCACACAAGTAGATTTGAAGAACCGTTCACCTACACCACTCTAAATGTCTGGCTGTGCCTGACAGTCTGGTTGGCAGTAAGTGTTCAGCCTTCAAAAATACTCCGCTCCCTGCCTGATGGCAGACTTTGTTTTACCTCACGGAATCCACTGGTTCGAGACCTGTCGGATTGGACAGCCAAACTCCATCTTCCGTCCTGCAAAGAGCATAAACGGTCTCCAAGCTTGTGCAGATAATGTTTGGGATAAAATGTTAAAAAAAAATGTTAAAAAAAACAAAGATTATTGTGAGTCCAAGGGAACGACCTTACGAATAAAATCGTCTCCTTGGAGTCCCAATGGATCTTTAAGCCGTGCGTTCGGCGCCATTGTTGCGAGTTGAGGGTAAACCACGGGGGTGTCTTCAGGTGTTGAAATTAGCTGTGGCACGCTTGCTTCCGCTCGGCTAAGCTCGAAGGATTGGGGGGAATTCTTGCTCATCCCAGCCACCTCCCACTCGGCAAACAAAATTATCGTGCCTTAATCAAGGGAAAAGGAAGGGAGAATGGGAAAAGGTAGTTAAAAATAGGAAACGGAATCAGGATATGAAGGTGTTGCACAAACCTGGTTACCTATGCCACTGCATTGGTGAAAGGATGAGGCTTTATTCATTTTTATTTGAGGAACAAAAATGCTTTTGTTGATAAAAAAAATCAAAAAAAAAAACTATAAACTAAGCCCTTACAATCTAACTTTTCATGTCGTGAAACATGTTACTTAAAATTAAGGTTTTATATCCTGAGATATAATCTTAAAAAAAACTAAACCTACACTACAAAAATAAAAGAAAATTTTGTCCACAAAAAAAAATCGTTGCCCCACTGTCTCACCAACACAATGGTTCATTGAGCCATCAGAAGCCTTGCCGGATATGATTGGCAAAAGTTAGGCCTGCCCACCCTTGTATCAGTGATACAACCAACGCTAAGTCCTTGGCCGGATGTTTGGACTTAGCCCCAAATTTGAACTTCCAGTAATGACCAGTTCAGGCGTAAGTGAAGGTACTAGGTATAAATATATTGTAAGGAAGTACAGGTGAGTAAAAACAAAATGTAAGTAAGTATAGGTAAGTATAAGTAAGATGTAAATAAATATAGGTATGTACAGGTAAGTAAAAACAAAATGTAGGTAAGTATAGGTAAGTATAAGTAAGATATAAGTAAATATAGGTAGGTACAGATAAGATGTTAGTAAGTATAGGTAAGTATGGGAGCATATCAGTATGTATAGTATGAGATAGTAATTGGTATGAGTAAGAAGTGTAGTATGAGTATCGTGTGTAGTATAAGTATAGGGTAACTCTGCTTAGAGCAGTCCGTCATCAAAGTTGTGGTTCAGTAGAGTATGGTTCAAATGTGGTTGTATGTGGTCGTTAAGTCATCATGTAGAGAAAAAGACATCATATGTGGATCGTCGGCTCAGCCGAGCCTCCACACACCCTTTGAATGATTTTTAGAATTCCATCTTAATTATAGTTCATAACAACTTCAATGAAATGGTCCTGCACAATTCTCATCTCAAAATTCAAATGTTTATTTCAAATTACAAAATCTAATACTATCTAATAATTTTTTTTTTTTTTTTGTATGTAGGTATAAAGGAAAAGAGAAAAAAAATTAGATAAAAAAAAATTGTGTAAAAAATTTTCTTTAGTTTAGCACCTTATAAGTGAAAATTGAAGCGAAGAAAGAGAAAAAAAAAACTTAGAAAAAAAGATATACATTTAGGTAAAAAAAAAATAAATAATAATTGATCTGACTCAAATCTAAAGATCCAGAGTGTGTTCTCATCCTTCTTCTAAATACCAGTCACACACATTCACTACACACACACAATCAAATCTGATTTTTTTTTTCTTTTAATAATATGTTTTTTTAATTTATTTTTTTCTTTATAAAGGAACTTACATTAGAGTCCTCTCGCGCTTCAGTATCCAGGATCCTGCCGGCAGTTCTCGGTACAGATGATTTTATTAATATTATTTATGTATGTATATGCATGTATAGGTTTAACTATGCAACTGGTTAAGATGTCTGGATACGCACAACACTTCACTGATTTTTTTCTTTCTTTCTTTTCTCTTATTCTTCCTTTTTTTTTTTTTTCCTTTTCTTTTTTTTTTCTTCACTTTTCTTCAATTTTTTTCTTTTCTTTCTTTCTTTCTTTATATTTTCTTTCTTTTTTTTTTTTTTACTATTAATATTAATTTTTACTTAATTTCACTTTTTATATCTCTTCTTTTCTTTGCCTTTTTACAAAATTTAAATTTTAATATTAAGTTTAACTCTTTTTGTTTCACTTGTCACACGAACAAAAAAAAATGAATCCTCCGGTACAGTCCAAGAAGCACCTTGCCGTAGCAACTGTCCCTGACCTTGAACCCGTCAAAGGTCCCCTTTCGTGCCTTCCAAAAAAATCTATGCAGAGGCCCGAGTTGTATACCTCGATAAACTCTTTATCACACTTGGGGTAAGATTTTCTGTCCCTCCCTCGAACCTAAATGAATATTAATATTAAAGTTCAGTTTTGAATGTATGACATTTTATCTGAACATTACCTCTGCTTTCAAAATAGCGGAGTCTCAAATAGTTCCGTGTTTGGAAACTAGATCAGCGGATTAGTGGATTCTGAGCAGTATATTTTGTTCTAAATCTAAAGGAAATTTCTTGTTAGGTATTTCTGCTACTTCATAAATAAGATTTCTTGTTTAATGCTTACCCCTTTATAATTTCCTTTTTTTTTTTTTTTTTATAATTTGAAATTGTCCGATGATTATTTTAATAAAAAAAAACGAGCTTAAACTTCCTTTATGCTATGACAATTAAGTTTACCAACTTGTCCACAGTGTGAAAGTCCCTTTTGCTTTGCTTAAAACTCTTAATAGTAGGTACCTATATTTTATTGTAGCCGATAGAGCTTTATTTCTAGAAACATATGTTCAAATCTTATACATAATAAGGGGTCGATGCCCTATGGCCTATATTTTAAATCTTTCCTTCACCTAAATTGCTGATTAAAAATGTAGAGCTTTGCCTTCCCCTCTTTCTCGCATTTCTTCGTACACATTTTGTGAGCTAGTTATATCTGTGTACTTACACCTACGTCATTTCTGTTTGTCTGTATATGTGTACTCTTAAAAGCTTCAATATACGATCTTATAATCCTAATCCTAATAATAAATAAATAAATTTCCCTTATACCTAGACCCCATCAATAATACTTATTTCCTATCATATTGCACTTTTCATTATTATTGCACTTTATTATTTGTTATTTAAAAATCATCGATCACCAATAAAAGCTCTATAGCTTATTTATACCATTGAAATTCGCCTATACTTTCTGAACGCATACTATCGGGGCGAACTGAATTCGCCTGATAGAGCTGACAAGTGTCAAATTGGCAAATGTCATTCTGTTTTGATTCTTTTCTTTTTGTATAAATGAGGTGCTCGTATTTTTTCCCAGAAAACATTTAGACTAACTTAATCATAATAAATATAAAGGTAATAATAATAATAAATATTAACTAAACACTAGTACCTACACAATAAAATAAATAACATCAGGCACGGTGGAATCATCATTCGGGGCAAAATTAGGAATAACAAAAAAAATTAGTCAAACAAAAAAAAAAAAACAAAAATGCAGGACGTACAAGGTAAATATTTACATACGTACAGTACATACATATTAACTTGATTTAAATTATCTTTTTTTTTCTCTTTTATTTTCAGATGCTTCATATATCTAGATACAGATACTCGCTTTGTTTTTTTCGTCAGTAGGTAAGTATTGACATTGATGGCATTGTTTACCTACCCATTTTCTTTTTTTTTTTATTTACAGGCGATCAATGGATAACCCTTAAAAGTTATTTTTTTTTGTTTGCTTGGCTATATGTATCTAAAATTAAAATTCTTTAAGGATAAAGATAATGTCTGATTGTTTCAATTAAATCAGTGTACAGTCGGGATACTCCGATTAGGTGCATATACAATTATTTTTTTATTTTTACTTTTCTATTATGATTAAGCTATCGAACGCTGTCGTAACAAATCAGCAATTTTTGGCAAACCGAAGAACTTTTGTGTCCAACATCAAGTCTCACCATCGCAAAAGAAAAATGTGAAGAACATTTTTATCAATCGACGTCAAGAGACGCAACGGGAAGATACGTTGTCAGTCTACCCTTTGCTGAGGACGCAAATAAACTAGGGTCATCTAGCGACATTGCCCTCAGTCGATTTCATGCGTTGGAACGCAGATTAGACCGAAGGCCAGAATTATATAACCAGTACCGAAAATTCATGGATGAGTACATTCAATTGGGACACATGACAGAGATTGATTTTAAATCAATTCCAACACCACACTACTTTCTGCCTCATCATTGCGTGCTCAAGCCAGAAAGTAGTAGTACAAAGTTACGGGTAGTCTTTGATGCTTCTGCAAAGACGTCAACTAATCTGTCGTTGAACTACTTACTCTATTCTGGACCAACAATTCAAGACGAATTGTTTTCAATATTATTGCGTTTTAGACTGCCAAAATTTGTTATTAAGGCCGACATTCAAAAAATGTATAGGCAAATACTCATAAGAGAAGAAGACCAACATTTTCAGCTGATATGGTGGCGACCCAATCGAACTGAGCCTATAAAATGTTATAAACTTCATACCGTGACTTACGGAACCACTTCAGCTCCATATCTCGCAACAAAATGCCTTCAGGTCTTAGCTACAGAATATTCTGCAAAATATCCATTAGGCTCGCAAGTTTTGCTCAAAGACTTCTACGTTGACGACGTTATGGCAGGTGCAGACAGCATTGTAATAGCAAAAGACATCCAGTCACAATTGTCATTGTTGCTGCGGGAGGGAGGGCTCCAGTTAAAAAAGTGGTGTTCAAACCACCAACAATTACTTGATAACATTCCGTTAGAAGATCAGGAGATATCTCTCACCGACGACAATAACGAAGGCGCTGTCAAGACTCTTGGGCTAATATGGCGACCCAAGTCAGACGTCTTCTGCATAAAAACAAATTATAGAACGTCAAAAAGATTCACAAAGCGATCTGTAGCCTCAGATATAGCACGTCTTTTTGATCCACTCGGAATAGTCGCTCCAGTAGTAATCGTCGCAAAGCTCTTTCTGCAAGAATTGTGGGAACTTAAGTACGACTGGGATGCTTCCCTACCAGAAGAAATATACACCAGGTGGAACAAATACTACCAAGGCCTCCAAGAATTAGACAAACTCCAAATTCCTAGACACGTTTTTGGTCATTACATTACCTCATCAATGCAAATGCATACCTTTGCAGATGCTTCAGAGAAGGCCTACGGGGCTGCTGTATATATCAGATCAGTTAACAAGGATGGTACAATCGTAGTACGACTGCTGTGCTCCAAATCTCGAGTTGCACCAACTACTAAAACGGCATCAGGAATGAGATCGATGACAATTCCACGTCTAGAACTATGTGCAGCACTACTAGCTGCCGAACTCTCAAAACGAGTCAAGAGTGACCTAAAATTGGAAAACACCAATAGTTTTCTGTAGTCTGACTACCAAATTGTATTGAGTTGGATTAATTCAAATTCAGAATCCTTCCAGACATTTGTTGGACGTCGAATTGCCAACATCCAATCTCTAACCAGCACTAATCAATGGCGATATGTGCAATCAGCTGAAAATCCAGCTGATGTTTTATCCAGAGGCATATCCCCGGAGAAACTGCAGGATCATACACTATGGAAGTATGGTCCGAGTTTTTACATGGATCGGAATCAATTTGGCCACCCCCTTACAAACTCAGCAAAATATGGACAGATGAAAGGAAGGAAGTTGCGTTATTGACCACGAATGACGACGATCATGTACAACGTATGTTGGAAGGAATAAAGCATTCCAACTCATTCAACAAACTTTATGTAATCCTAGCTTACTAATTTCGATTTGTCCAATTATGCAAGTCAGGTAAACTCAAGGATGCACTTAAATCCGTCAGACAAACCCCAAAAAAAGGCGACAGAACGGCATGGTCATTATCAACCTCGGAACTAGAAATATCCATGCAGTTTATTATCAAGGAAGTCCAAAATCACGGTTTCCATAAAGACATACGCTTCCTGAAGGCACACAAAGAACTAGATAAGGAAAGTCCATTGAAGGGACTCGCTGTATTTTTAGACCAAGATGATGTTCTGCGTGTCGGAGGCAGACTTCAAGCATCAACTTTACCGTACGACAGCAAGCATCCAATGCTGTTGCCATATTCTCACCCACTCGTAAAAATGCTCATGACGGATCTTCACTTCAATAATAATCATATTGGGCCCCAAGGTCTATTGGCACACAGCTTCATTAACCTACGAGGAGATTTGTACTATCACTACAGAAATAGAAGCAATTTTAAATTCGAGACCTCTTACAACACTATCCAATGATCCAAACGACCTAAGCGTACTAACACCTGGTCATTTTTTGATTGGGGATTCATTAAAGGCAGTCGTTGACAACAAGGCTGAACCGATCAAGGGTACCTTATTAACCAGATGGAAGCTAGTATCTCACATCAAACGAGAATTTTGGAATCGATGGTCTCAAGAATATTTAAATGAACTCCAACTGAGAACAAAATGGAAAACGCAATCTAAAAACATTAAAACTGGCACCGTGGTAATTATGAAAGAAGACAACACTCCTGTTATGAAATGGCCGCTAGGTAGAATCGAAAAGGTGCATTATGGAAACGACGGTTTGGTACGTGTCGCAGACGTACGAACAAAATCAGGCGTTTTGCGGCGTCCAATACACAAACTTGCACCTTTGTTAGAAAATAATGAAGCTGCGCCTGAACCTCAAACAAACGCTCCACCATCCGAACGGAAGCGAAGAAATGATAAGTCTGATCCTAGTGAATCATCATCATCAAAGGCAGCAAGAAAAACAACAACTCAGACTAGGGCGGACTCGACAAACCCAAACTTCTTCACTACACTATTGTTAATTGGTCTAATTCTTCCAATTGTAATTGCAAGTGATATAGAGGTTATAAAATTCAACAATGCTTCCCCTGGAATTCACTTTCAACGACATGGAACAATAAGTCTGATTCATCACAGATGGAACCTTGTAGTGTACTATAATCTCGAGCCATACATGAAGGAATTCCAATCACTAGACAACAGTACTACAATATTGGAACATATTTGCAATAAACTTCCCTCCAAAGAACTCTGCTCCCAAGTTATACAACAGCTGCGGCTTATAACACACGAATTAGATGAAGATAATATTATTCCATCAAACAAGTCCTCTGTAAGAATTAAACGAGGTGCTATTGACGTTGTCGGAAACATAGCAAATTCACTCTTCGGAGTGCTTGACTCCAAATACGCTAGTGAAATGTCGCAACGTTAAGAAAGCATCCAATCAAACGAGGATCAACTTATGAACCTTTTAAAAAATCACACTTCCATTCTAGACTCGACAGTCAACATTATGAAATTAAGCCAAGACGAGATTTCAAAAAGACAACATGCGCTCGATAATCAACTGAGTCAATTGTTCAATCGTGTAAACAATGTCACTGAAGAACTATACCAATCCAAAATGAAGGAATTATTTCTGTCCTGGTGCACCCACGCTACCCTTATAATCATTAACATTCAAAGAATGCAGACATCCATAACAGATGTTTTGGCAGATACTCACCAAGGACGAGTAAATCATCTTTTGATTACCTATCAACAACTTAAAATTGAAGTAGGTAAAATAAGAAGTCATCTTCCACCAGGTCTTCGGATTCCAGTAGAACCTGACCAAATCTTACAACTCTATAAGCTAATGAATGTCGAGGGACACATTAGCTCAAATCATATCGTATTCAACATTGAACTGCCGTTACTCGGGTTAAAAGAATTCATAGCATACAAGCTAATTCCCATCCCAGCAGCAACTAATAACAGCTACATAACCATACAATTTTCGACAGACGTCCTAGCTGTGAGTGCTCACCATGATCAATATTATCCCATAACCGAAGATGAACTTTCTAGATGTACCACTACTAACGGAGGTCATTATTTATGTAGACAAACCCATCCGGTATATCAAGCTGGAACTAATTTGAGTTTGTGCGAAATCAGCTTCCTTAACAATAAATCCGATCTGTCAACATGCGAACTAAAAATTATCAAGGCTAATTCAGTGTGGACCAAGCTTCCTGAATTAAATCAATGGATATTTGCAGTTAACGAAGAAACTATGCTTAATGTCGTTTGCAAGCAACAAACATCATTTATAGCATTAGAAGGAAATGGTTTGCTGAAACTTCAACCGTATTGTGTGGCAAAAAATAAGCATTTGACACTCCAAGGCCAACAAATTTATTCATCTAAGGTTCAAGCTTCATACACCAGATTAATTCAAGATGTTCCGTTTCAAAGGGCGATTCAGTTAGCCACACTTCATTACAACATGTCAAATACCAGCTCTTTAAATCAAGAGTTGAATAAACTGCGAGATCAGATCAGACGTCAGCAGCTGGAATTACCCAATCATATCCGGTATCATAACATTCCCCACAGCATCGTGAGTTCACTTGGACTACTCATCACCATTGCAATAGTGGGATTCTTAGTTTACAAGAGATACTGTCAGAAACACCCTCCGCCTATTCCGGCCCCACGGAGAACACGTTCATCAAGCTACACCATAAATATCTAAGATATCATCCTGATGAACCCGCAGATCATCAGCGCGGGGCAGGATGTTCAGTTCCACAGGACAGTCTTCATAAAGTATAAAATTCATATTCAAATATTTTTTCTTTCTTTACATACTGTAATGATTTTTGCATTTTCATAATATTCATAATATAAAACTCAATTGTAGTGCCTTCTGCATTTTCAGCATTAATTTAGGTTTCAACCAATAATGTAACAAAACACCTTGCACACTTTAATTATTTTTAAATTCACTTTTTTGTTAATTCGGCATTATTTGTCACACCAACCAAATTGTAAATAAATATATGTAGACTAAGCATATTTTTAAGTATAAATATCGGTAGGAAATAAAATTGATTTCAGATAGCAACGAAACAGTACCCAAGACTTTTATTTATTTCAAGTGAGTCTGCTTGAAGCTGTTTTTGTCATCTCAAGGAGTTATAGTGCTGCACTATATACTCCACCCCAGTCACAGTACAAGAACTGTGATCTGGACAACATAAGACGATAGAACAATCGTTTTCAAGACGATTGTTTGGAAAAATTGGATGCAAAAAAAATATTTTTCTATCCTTGATCTTAAGAATGGTTTCCATCATATTCCTATTGATGAAGATTCAGTTCAATTCACAGCTTTTGTCACGCCTGATGGGCATTATGAATATACAAGGTTGCCATTTGGCATTAAAAAAGGTCCTGCTTATTTCCAAAGATTTATGATATTTATTTTACGTACATTTATTGATGAAGGCTCAGTGGTAGTATATTTTGATGATATAACTTTAGCCACTGTTACTATAGAAGAACACATCATCCAACTCAAACGAGTTTTAAGGCGTATGGCCGAATTTCGACTCGAGATTAAGTTCAGTAAATGCAAATTCTGCTATGAGGAAATTGAATACCTAGGATTTACTGTGAATGAAAAAGGCATTCGGCCAAATAATCATCATTTAACTGCAATTCAGCATCTTCCGATTCCGAAAAATATAAAGGATTGTTCTCTTATTTCCGAAGATTCATTCCGTCATTTTCAGCCATTGCAATACCTTTACGAGATTTAGTTAAACCGAATGTTCCGTTTGATTTTGACAAAAATTGTACCGAAGCTTTTAAGTTTTTGTGTGAGAAACTAGTGTCTTGCCCTTTGTTAGCAATATTTAGTACTGAAAGAGACACAGAACTACATTGTGATGCTAGTGCTCTTGGATATGGTGGTATACTGTTACAACGTCAGGATGATGGTAAATTTCATCCAGTTGCATATTTTTCAAAGGCAACCACTAGTTCTGAATCAAAATTTCATAGCTATGAGCTAGAAACACTTGCAATAATTTACTCATTAGAAAAATTTCATCATTATTTGGATGGCATTCCATTCCGTATTGTCACTAATTGTGATTCATTAGCACTAACTTTAGAGAAACAGAAGTCAGTTCCACGTATAGCTCGATGGGCTCTTAAGTTGGAACAATACGATTACTCTATTAAGCATCGAAGTGGTACATTGATGGGACATGTCGACGCTTTAAGTAGACACTATCCAATTTCCATAAAAACTAATGATGAAAATGATCAGATAGTTTCCGTTAATAATCCTGATGACGTCGATTTACAATTGCACCTAACCCAGAATAGGGATGAAACTATTGTTCGACTAAGAAATCAACTGGAATTTACCTTGGTTCCGAATTTCGTTCTAGAAAATGGTTTGGTGTATAGGAAGACCAAAATGGATAGATTACTATTGTATGTTCCAAGAGAGATGGAAAATAATGTAATTCGTTTCGCTCATGAAAAATTATGCCACTTAGGAAAAAAAAAATGTATTGACCATATAAAGTTGTATTATTGGTTTCCGGAAATGAGAAATAAAGTCGAACAATATATTCAAAATTGTCTAAAGTGTATTATGTACTCAGCTCAAAATAAAAATCGAACACTACATTCTATTCCGAAAAAACCAATTCCGTTTGATACGATTCATTATTCATTCAAATAAATACTGTAACGAGGGAAACATTTAAAATATTATTAAAATATTATTTTTTCAAAACAACTATTTGTGTTTTTTTTATCCATTACAATTAGAAATTAAAGAAAAAAGAAAGAAATTATAAAAAAACAAAGAAAAGAAATTGAAGTGTAATCTATATCTATATACATACATATAAAAGACTAAACGTAAGCATATATGTATAATTAAATAAAAAAAAAACTGAAATACTGAATATGTAAAATTTATTAGGAAAATTAAAGAATTGCTCAAAGGCATTCTACAATTTTTGGAAAAACTCGTCTTTTCATTTAATAAGAAAGTAAGGAGTTGGAATCTAGTTCAACATTACTTTAATTTTCGTTTACTACGGACATAAATCGAACATCACGTGCTTGTGAACATCTCAAAGCTCAACTCGGAATAGCGTCGCATCACCTTCATCATCAGGATATAGCTTCCATCATCATCCTAAGCTTCAGATCATCACCTTCATCATTAGGATATAGCTTTCATCACAATCCTAAGCTTCAGATCTTTATCGTCGTTGTCGGGGCCATTTTAAAAGAAAAACATCACGCATCGTAGCTCGCTGGAATCGATTGGTACAGGGTAAGTCACTATGTCTCAAAAGTCTGTTGGTCATAGTCCTAGGTCAAATATTCGCAATGCTCGTAAATCTTTGTCATGAAATGAAAATGAAAATAAAAATTGCAAAAAATGCACTGCGCCCGATAGTCAGGGGCCAATGGTAGAATGTGGTAGTTGTTTGAATTGGTTTCATTTTACTTGCGTGTGGGTTACCCAGGAAATTGAAAACGTAGATTGGCACTGCAGCGAATGTGTTAGTAAGCTTCAAGCCATTCAGGAGTCAACCTCAAAGGAGAAATCCCAAACTAACGCTGACGCTTCAGGTGTATACGTTCGATCAAATTCGAAGGATGCTACTTTCGTAGACAGTCATACACCACCGCCGGGGAAATGTAGGCCGATTCAAATTGCAAAGCACCAAAGCAACGGAAAGTCAACAAGGAGCAGCGCTTTAACCACGACGTCAAAAGCAAACAAGGTCAGAATACTTACTTACTTTACTTACTTATGTTGGCGCCACTGGAGCGTGGTACTCCAAGGCCTTGCTGAGAATGCCCCTCCAGCCGGCTCGATCTCTAGCCTGCTGTCTCCAATTTCGTACTCCAAGTTGACGGATGTCTCCCTCTACCTGGTCACTCCATCGAAGATGAGGTCTACCTTGGCTTCTGACTCCCTCGGGTTTGGCGTTGAAGACTTTACGAGCTGGAGCGTCGATGTCCATTCGCTCTACATGGCCCAGCCATCTTAGTCTTTGGATTCGAATTTTTCTGGCTAGGCTTATGTCGCTGTACAGCTCGTACAGTTCATTGTTATATCTTCTTCTCCAAACGTTGTTTTCGCGATTCACGCAGACAGGACCATAGATGAATGCAACTTCAAAAATTGGAGGAAGAGCGAAAACTACAAGCAAAGCGGGATCAAGAATACATCGACAGAAAATATGCCATTCTTGAACAGTGTTCCATGGATGATGACCAGGATTCAGTTGTGAATGCACATACCGTCAGTGATCGTGTTCATGATTGGGTAGAAAAAACAAATTTACACGAGAGGATGCGCGCCAGGGAAAAGAATGGGACAAAGAGTTTCCACGATGCCGAACTGTGTGACAAGCGAGATGAGAAGGACAAAAATACAAATTTAGATTTGGTCGCGATTCCAACAAAAATTTTAAACAAATCACAAATCGCAGCAAGACAATTAATGTCAAAAGAGCAGGTTCAGTTCTCAGGGCGACCCGAAGAGTGGCCACTTTTTATTAGTTGGTGGACTAACTCATCACAGGTGTGCGGGCTTAGCAACAACGAGAACATGCTTCGGCTTCAACGATGCCTGACGGGGAAAGCACTCAAGTCAGTACAATTTAGACTTTTGCACCCAGATCAGGTCGACGGAGTGATATCAACATTAAAAATGTTATTTGGCAGACCCGAGATAATCATTAAGTCGCTTTTACAGAAGGTCAGAAACGAACCTGCCCCTAAACCTGACAAGTTAGAAACTATAATACAATTTTCACTCGAAGTGGATAATATGTGCAGCATGATGGAGGCTCCTGGTCTTGCTGCTCATCTCAACAATCCTTGTTTGCTACAAGAGTCGGTAGAGAAGCTGCCAGCACAAATAAAACTCAATTGGGGTATGTTTAAGCAGACTGTTTCTTGTATTGATTTGTCGGTGTTCAACAACTGGCTCGTGAAATATGCAAGAGCTGCTTCGGAGGTTATGGTAACAGTTCCGTACTCGTTTGAACAGAAGACAAATAAAAGAGCAAAAGCCATTATCAACATTCATCAAGCATCAAAAAACACATGACGATAGTACGAGTAAATGTCCTGCCTGCAAGGGTGATTGCAAAACGCTGTCAACATGTCAACACTTCGCTCAGACGTTGCTGCAAGATAAATGGAAAATAATTAAAAGTTCTTATATCTGTCGAATATGCTTACGCAGACATGGCAATCGTCGCTGCATGTCATCACAGTTATGCGGCGTTGACGGATGTAGCTACCGGCACAACTCGCTTCTACATAACAACGATAGTCAACTGAAGAGCAACTACAACGGTGCTATGAATACAAACTATCCAACTACAAGCAATGGAATCCAGAACACCCACTATAGTGGCACAATTATACGTCCAAGCGCTGCTCTCACTCTTTTCAAGATTGTTCCTGTGAGACTATACTACAACAACAAGTCTTTGGACATCTTCGCCTTTATAGACGATGGATCGTCAGTAACTCTCATTGATGAAGAAGTTGCATTTGTACTCGGGGCGAATGGTGAGACGGAGCCTTTATGCTTAAGGTAGACTTCCAACACTCATCGCCGAGAAGACTCATCTATGAAGATTACGTTGGAAATATCAGCTCAAGACAGCAATCATAAATATTTGCTTCCAAATGCAAATACTGTCAAATCGCTGGATCTTCCGCAACAGTCACTTGATTTAAACAGCCTGAGACAACAATACTCCTACTTGAAGGGATTGCCAATAAAATCATACTTTAAAGCAAAACCGCAAATCTTAATTGGCCTTCAACATTGGCGATAAGGCATGCCTCTTAAAACGCGAGAGGGTGGAGATTCACAACCGGCGGCTATTAAAACCAGGTTAGGCTAAACACTCTTCGGTGTTGCCTCAGTGGGTTCTAAATCGAGAGAACATACAGATGCAAATATTAATTTCCACCTTTGTGACTGCCAGAATGTGCTAGATTCACAGATGCATGACACAGTAAAACGTTATTTCTCTCTAGAAAGCCTAAGAACCAAACCCAAAACGCAAAGACTCTCGGATGAGGACTATCGAGCAGTACAGACGCTTGAAGAGAAAACTGTTTTCTTAGGAGATAGTTATGCTGTACCCTTGCTGTGGAAGTATGAGAATATTGTTCTACCGAATACTAGAGCTATGGCTGAAAACAGATTACGCTGTCTCAAAAGACGTCTTTTACATCAGCCACAACTAGTAGGAAGAGTCAATCAACAAATCGAAGAATATCTAAAGAAAGGGTACGCAAGAAAGCTAACTGAAGAAGAGGTAAATAATTCGAGGTCGCGAATCTGGTACTTACCTATATTCCCGGTAATAAACCCAAATAAGCCCGATAAATTAAGAATAGTGTGGGATGCAGCAGCGAAAGTGGGAGGCGTGTCGCTGAATTCATGTCTAATGACAGGACCAGATAATGTGCCAGCGCTACCGTCAATATTATTTCGCTTTCGCGAAAAGAAGATAGCGATATCAGGAGATATACGCGAAATGTTTCATCAAGTGAAGATCCTCGAGGAAGACAGAGATGCTCAACGTTTTTTGTGGCGAAATATAGAGGGTGGAAATATTGAGGTGTATCAAATGCAGGTAATGACGTTCGGGTCTACTTGTTCACCATTTTGCGCTCAATTTATTAAAAATAAAAACGCCAAAAATTTTGAAATGCAATTCCCGAGGGCAGCAAAGGCGATCATCGAGAACCACTACGTTGATGACTGGTTGGACAGCGTAGATACCGAAGAAGAAGCAATAACCCTGGCGCGTGACGTAGTACACGTTCACAACAAAGCTGGTTTTGAAATAAGAAATTTCATTTCCAATTCTTCAAAGGTTCTAAGCGCCATGCAATCCAAAGCATCAAAGGGAAATAAGCTCTTCATTGATCACACCCAAAATGACTTCGAGAAACTCCTGGGTATGTGGTGGTCACCCGGCACCGACACATTCGTTTATTCCTTCAAATCTAGCAAGATGCACAACAATATTATGAACGGCAGCCAAGTCCCAACAAAACGCGAAGTACTGAGAGCACTCATGTGCATATTCGACCCTCTTGGCCTCATCGCAAACTTCACCATCCATCTAAAAATTATTCTTCAAGAGATTTGGCGGTCAGGAATAGAATGGGATGAGAAGATCAAAGACCGACAATTTCAAAAATGGAAGATGTGGTTGAGCCTGATTCCTAAAATAAGAATCGTATCCATTAACCGGAGATACCGCACTTATCTTCAATTTGGAGATGGAAGCCATGTTGAACTGCACGTATTCGTGGACGCGGGTGAAGATGCCATTGCTGCCGTCGCCTACGTAAGAGTTGCTTCAGAACATGAAGTTGAATGTTCTCTCATCAGCGCAAAGACGAAAGTAGCTCCCATCAAGACACTTTCTATACCACGGCTAGAGCTTGAAGCGGCCGTGTTAGGGATAAGACTTTTCAAATTGATTAAGAGCGGGCATACTATTCATTTTGAAAGTTGCACATTCTGGACAGACTCTCAAGTTGTTCTCAGTTGGGTAAAATCCAATAGCAAAAAGTTCAAAAGTTTCGTTGCCGTCCGTGTTGGTGAGATACTTGAAAATTCAAATGCAAGCGACTGGAATTGGGTCCCAAGCAAGGAAAACGTCGCCAACGATGCTTCAAAGTACAAAGCTAACTACGACTTCAGTTTTTCAAGCAGATGGTACAAAGGCTCAACATTTTTGTACAAAAATCCACTTCCACCACCAACAAAGTTCTCACACGATCCTACATTCGAAGAAGGAAACGAAGAGGTTAAGGAGTGCTTCTTTCATTGCGAAAAGCCATCATCATCTATATTAGATTCCAACCGCTTCTCGAGGTGGAAAAGTCTTCTAAAGACACAAATATATATTTACCGCTATATCAAGCTATTTGTCAAAAAATGGCGAAAACCTTCTCGACCGACGATATTCCAATTAGACGAAAAGGAAGCAGCTAAGATCATCCTCTACAAACAGTCTCAGAAAGACAGTTTTCCAACTGAATACGAAGCATTAACTAGCGCATCAAGTTCCGGGAAAGAAGTCAACGTTAGCAAAACCAGTCCTCTCTATACATTATCTCCATACTTAGATGAAAGTGGGATTATACGTATTGCCGGACGAATCCATGCTATAGCAAATGTGCCAACGGAAACTAAAAATCCCATCATTCTACCAAAGGATCATGAAATAACTTATCTCATCGTAAATGAGTCTCACATAAAGTTCTGCCACCTTTTCAACGAAACCGTAGTGAATGAACTTCGACAACATTCCTAGTTTGAGACGTGTCCTTAAAAAAGTTCGACGAGATTGTCCTGCATGAACAACAGAGCCGCACCGCAACCCCCACGCATGGCAGAACTACCATACGCTCGTCTTCAACCATTTCAAAGACCATTCTCGTACACGGGAGTAGATTACTTCGGACCACTTTACGTAAAACTCGGAAGGCGTGTGGACAAGAGGTGGGGAATGTTACTTACCTGCCTTACCTTACGTGCAATTCACATCGAGATCGTTCACAGCCTCTCCAGTGATTCCTGCATATTGGGTTTTAAACGGTTTGTCTCAAGAAGGGGAATGCCAAAAGAAGTATATTCCGACAATGGAACAAATTTTCGAGGTGTAAATAAAGAGTTGCAGCAGGCCATAAGATAATTGAATAAACGTGCAATAGCCAAGGAATTCGAGTTGGAGCTGAAGTGGAACTTCATTCCACCAGCAGCACCCCACATGGGAGGCTGTTGGGAACGCATGGTTAGATCTGTTAAACAAACCCTTGCTGAAATATCGCCAACACGCAAACCTAACGACGAGCTATTAGTAAGTATGATGACAGAGGTAGAGAGCATTGTGAATTCGCGACCCCTTACCTATGTGCCAATTGATTTTGAGAGTAGTGAAGCGCTTACCCCCAATCATCTACTGATTGGCGGTTCTAATGTAGAACGTCTCCACGCAGAACCAATAGATGACGGAGTAGCTATAAGAAGAAACTGGATAGCCCCTGAAAAGTACGCTCAGGCATTTTGGCAAAGATGGCTTCGCGAATACTTACCCGATTTGACTCGTCGGACCAAATGGTTTAAGCTACAGAAGCAGATACAAGAGGGAGACATCGTCGTGATAGTAGACTACAACAGTCCAAGAAAAACATGGCCAAAAGGTAAAGTTCTTAAGGTGATAGCGGGAAAAGATAATACTGTGCGCAGCGCAGTGGTACAAACTTCTGGAGGCATTTATACGCAACCAGCTGTCAAGCTGGCAGTGTTGGATGTACACAAGTTCGAAGAAGGTGGTAAGCTGGGGGTCTCACCCAGTTACCAGGGGGGAGTGTTGAGTGAACTTGGAACCACTGAAAACGATAACCATCTGTCAAGAACAAAATGAGTGTGACATCGATGAAAAGGCATATATCTGTCTTTGTCTTCAAAATTTGACGCGCCTTTTCTCATTATTCGAGGACTTTCCACATTTTTCATTTGTAATTCGGCGACAAAAGGAGGTTATCTCAGAAATAAGTATTTAACAAAAAAATGGTATTATTAATAAAAGAAAAGTTTAATTAGAAATTAAAGAAAAAAGAAAGAAATTATAAAAAAACAAAAGAAATTGAAGTATAATCTTTATCTATGTACATACATATAAAAGACTAAACGTAGGCATATATAATTAAATAAAAAAAAAAACTGAAATACTGAATATGTAAAATTTATTAGGAAAATTAAAGAATTGCTCAAAGGCATTCTACAATTTTTGGAAAAACTCGTCTTTTCATTTAATAAGAAAGTAAGGAGTTGGAATCTAGTTCAACACATCAATTTCACTAACATTATAAATATTACAAATTTTTTTAACGGAACCTTCTTTAAAATTATATGTGTTTATCTTATTTCTTATTTCTTATTTCTTGTTTCTTCTTCTCGAGACATTTTTGTTTTATTTAATTAATATATTTTATAGTATGGTGTAATGGTATGATATAACGGTATGGTATGGTATGGTGTAATGGTATGGTATAATGGTATTGTATGGTGTAATGGTATGGTATAATGGTATGGTATGATGAAATGGTATAGTATGATTTAAAAAATATAATTTTTTTTATAACAAATGGATAAACAAATAAAAACCTACATTCCTACTGATGAAGCATTACAGGGATTAGATAATTTAATATCTAAGCATGAAGAACTAAAAAAAACTAGTAACTAATCATTATAACAGCTTAGATATGATTATTAACAAAATTGATAAAGTTTCTAATTTAGATAGTCATTTGAAAACAACTTTTAAATATGTGTTTACAGCTTTAAAAAATCAACAAATATCAGTTGATGTATATGAATTCGCAGATTTTAAAAATCAAGATATAATTCAACAATTTATTGAAAGAGAAAAAAGATATAGGAGCATTATTAAAAAACAAGCAATAAAACATAATGATAATTCTGGTTTGGAAGAGTTAAATTCAATATTTTCTACAATTATTGTTGATCCTAAAGATAAAAAATTATCAAATATATATATAAACAATGAATAATATTAAATTTAATGATGATTTTAAACCTTTATTTCCTGAAGAAGGTGAAAAGGAAAATAGGTACAGCAGAAGATTTGAAAAAAATGAAATCTAGCAATAAAGGACCACGATTCAATAATATTAATAAAGTAACTACTATTAATATACCAAGTTCAATTTATTAGTGGTTCACAAGTTTTAGATAAAAAAAATTATATTTATGTTCATACATTTTTTATCACTTAAATTAATTGCAATATGTTTGGATTATTAATACAAAGTATATGTAATGAATTTTCTAAATTTTATTGAATATGTTAATGTAATTTTATATAATGAAATATTTGGCTATGAGCATAGAAATATATTTTTTAAAATCCTTAGTATTTTATATATATGTGTCTTAATAAAGAAATATTTAATGATGAGAATGAATTTATTTTAAATTAGAAATATAATATTTTTTAAAAAGTTTAAATTTTTTTTTTATTTAAAAAAATATACTTCATAAATAGAACATAAAATGGAAGTAAATAAAAGATTATATTACCGACGCGTAAATGGAGAAAAGGTTTTATTATCTCCAATGAAGGGTAACAAAATATGTTTAACGTGTTTAACTGGAAAAGATGTATCTGAATTTTATGGAAAGGGATATTGTTAGACATGTAGATATTTAAAATATAATTCAGAAAAAATTCTTTGTTTATGTGGAAGAGAATATGTAAGATATTCTAAGGCACGACACTTTTCCACAAAATATAATCAAGCTAATGTCAAAGTAAAGAAAATAATACTGAAGAGGTATAAACATTAATAAGTTTACTCAAATTTATTGCAAATTTATTTATTTTTTAAAAAAGGTTCTAAACAAAATTTCTTTATACATTTTTTTCTTAATAAATGGAAAAATTTTTATAGAATTAAATTTAACATCTAATAAAAAAGTCTCAGAGCTGAGTCAGATAATGAGGATGTATAAAAATATTATTAATCCACCTTCGGGGTGGTCTGCATTGAGAAAGGCTGATTTAATAAATCTTATTAATAATCGTATCACTTATCATAATGAATCCATAATTCAATCTTTTTTTAATAATTTTGATTCATATGATTTTCCAATGGAAAACATTCGTAATATAAATGAAGTACATGTACATGTATAACGAAATCTCAAGAACCATAGTTCAAAAAGACTAATTTTTAGAAGACTCAATCCCAAAAAGACTTATTTTCAGAAGACCCAATCTCAAAAGACTCAGTTCCAACTGATATAGATAAACACGACAAAGTTTCAAACTCTGGTATGCCAACGCTGCACGATTAAAAAAGGGATGAGCTTAATTTCTATTGGTGAAATATGTTGGCTAGCTATGATGTAATATTATGCATACATTGTCATTTAAAATGCCGTTAGAAGAGTAAAAAGAAAAAGAAAATGTATAATTTTTAAAATTCTTTGCAATTACTATACTAGATACATAAACATGTTGCAGCATCCATTTTTATTGACATTAGCTTGACCGTTTGATTGGTTCCTATTGAAAGCTTTAGAAAACAATGCTGACATGACATGAGAAGGAATTATTTATATATTTTATTGTGATTTCTTTTTACATAGCATGGTAAGAAGCGAGAAGCGACATATTTTGTTACGTTTAGTTTTTGGAGGAATACAAGGCGGACAAATACAAATTATTTGAATTAATAGGAAATCCATCAAGAGTAAGTTGTAAGATATAAAATTATTTATTGTAGTAGGCGTTGTATTTTCAATTTATAGTACCTAATAGTTGTTATAACTCGTGTTACCTATACCTATATCTTTTAATTTATCTGTGTTGCAGCATTTAGGGACAGTAAGGATATATATAGTTTTTCTTAAAAAAACAACATATTTATGTACATATATTTTATGAATAACACACCCAAAAAATAAAAATGTATATATGGAGGTTCGTTATTCATTAATTGAATATTTTGCACTGTAATAATTGGAATTTGGAAGTGTTAAGAATAATAAAGCTTTTCAGGTGAATGTGTTGTGCCTACGTATACATACTCATACGTGTTGTTGCGAGTCTAGGGTAAGCCACGGGGGTATTTTTAGGCGTTGAAAATGAGCTGCTTCTGCTTGGCTAAGCTGTAAGGATTGGGTAAGTTCTTGCTCTTTTTAGACAGCTTACACTCATCAAAAAAAAAATCGTGACAAATATAAGGATATAAGGAATGGGAAAGGTAAGTAGGATAAGATAGCGAGTGGGGGCAATAGTTTGAGGAGAAGAGGATGCTCGTTGTTCTCTGTCTTTAAACATCAAGATAATAACAATTTTTTCGAGCGATAACAACTTCTCTTTGTTATATAAAATCAACAAAGAAGTACAAATTTTTTGTTTAAGCATAATACGCAAATCGAGCTAAGAGTTAGCTGCCACACAAAATTTTCCCCAAAATTTAGCCAAGCTAAAATTTAGCCGATTGGAACGCAGCCGAGTGGTACGCAGCTCCAACTAAAGGATAAGAAAGTTATTTCGAGTAGAGATACAAATACACATAATAATTGGTCTGTGAATTGAAATACCTACATATTTTTAATAGTATTTTTTTTTTTTTTCAAAAATAGTCCCAGAACGTCGATATTTTAATGCTCTTCTTTAACTGTCTGTGTTCATGTATCAGAGAGCAGCTGTATTTTGATTTCTTCTTCTGTCATCGAATAATTTTGTGATGGTTTTTAAACAAAAATGGATATATTGAAGAATTTTTTGTTTGATGAGTGTTTTGGTTTGGCTCACAGTCAAACGCCATGAGCTGATCATCCTGATTTTGGCAAATGTGGCAGTATTTCAAAAGTGCTTCCTTTATTTTCTTAATCCATAAAATTTATTAAAATTGAAAATAGAAAAGAATTGTTGTTGTTTACTACTCAGCTTTAAGGCTAAAACGGTTTTTTGTTATAAATATGAAAGGAAAAGAGTTACATAAATGTGCAATAAAAACTCGCACAGATTCATAAAAAACTATAGCTTTATCATTACACAATCATTACCCTCTCCCCCACCCCTTTGAAAAAATCTTAGATCCGGCGCTGCTCATCGCCTTCTTTTGTAACAATTGTAACCTGTTCAAGGAATCATTAGTAAGGGCTTTTTGAAGCTGTAAATAAGCGTCTACCGCTATCATACCGAAAAGAGAATCAATTTTTTGATTCCAAAAGGAAATCTAGCAAGCCCAATAAATATTCTACTATGTGGTCTATAATTTGTTTTAGTTTATGTTAAACCTTAAAAACTTTGGGATCAAACAAAAAAAACTGCATTAGGAAGGTATATATGTATACCATACCCAAAAAGGTACAATTAACTGTGAGAATCGAAATCGTTAAAGCCGTTTTCGAAAAAGAGGCTTTAAAAGAACAGTCAACTGACATGTACTTATCGTTTGTTTTTGAGCGATTGAAAATTGTAATTTCCCCTCTGTTTAATATCCATAAGAATCTATAAGTATACCAAGTTAAAATGTATTGAGCCTATCTGTTTTGGATTTGGGTGTTATATATTAAAAAAGAAAGGAGTATAAAGACGGACAGAATTTTTAGACAAACTGTTTTCGTCTCCGCTATCAGCTTAAAATCATGTTTGATTGTTATGTCAACATTTCTTTTTTAAGAATGCATAACTTGCCTTTGCCTTTGCTATAGGCTTATGCCAAACTATTTTTCTTTTATTTTGTGTGAGAAATTAGACCTTTATTCTAGAAAACCGATTTTTTTAATTGTGTTTAGTTGGGCTTCGTTTGAAGATAACCAGAAGAGTTTTTCAATTTTTGACACTTTTACTCGTTAAAGTACATTATATAAATAAATGTTTTATTACTTACAGCGTGACAATAATATTATATATTTATTTTAATCCTCTTCAACTTATCTACCCAACCTTTTACATAGCATTATTAACTCCTAATCTCAAGCCAATACAAAATCCTATCGTTTCTATGTGATAAACTTGACTCTTTGTTATAAATGAATTCTAAATAGCTTATAAGCAACAAAGCCATCTGTTTTATTTATATATAAAAAATTCATTCTCGCTGCGGTCGTGTGAAAAAAATCGTACATCTACAAACAACACCTAACTTTATTGATTTTCTATTAATTCAAATAATTTTTATTTGTCCGCCTTGTCTTCCCCCAAAAACTAAACGTAACAAAATATGTCGCTTCTCGCTTCTTACCATGCTATGTAAAAAGAAATCACAATAAAAAAATATATAAATAATTCCTTCTCATGTCATGTCAGCATTGTTTTCTAAAGTTTTCAATAGGAACCAATCAAATGGTCAAGCTAATGTCAATAAAAATGGATGCTGCAACATGTGTATGTATCTAGTATAGTAATTGCAAAGAATTTTAAAAATTATACCTTTTCTTTTTCTTCTTACTCTTCTAACGGCATTTTAAATGACAATGTATGCATAATATTATATCATAGCTAGCCAACATATTTCACCAATAGAAATTAAGCTCATCCCTTTTTTAATCGTGCAGCATTGGCATACCAGAGTTTGAAACTTTGTCGTGTTTATCTATATCCAGTTGGAACTGAGTCTTTTGAGATTGGGTCTTCTGAAAATTAGTCTTTTTGGGATTGGGTCTTCTGAAAATTAGTCTTTTTGTACTATGGTTCTTGAGATTATGACGGGCCCCCCTTTTAGCTTCCGTGTTCACCACAGTTATATCGCATCCAACTACCTTAATTTTCTCCATATCAGCGCTTAAGGTGTTTTCAACAAAATCGATAATGCTTTAAGATATTGCCTTGGCATTTCCACTAGTTGGAGCGACATGTCCCAGATAATGTCCTCCTGGTTCAGCAACAAGTACAACATGTTCTTCTGTTGAAACCTTTTTATGTGTTCTGGACCCAAGTTTTTCTAAGACCATAGTTTTGTCTTTCCTTCCATCGTAGTATAACCCGGTAATAGTGTCATTTTCCCCGGTTTGACATTGAATATTTTGACGGAATTTTTTCTCTCGCGTCTTATTTTACTTCTGTCAACTACTTTTGAAGGATCTATTTTGGAAAAAACGCCTAGGTCTTGTAAGACAGAACTTACCAGAATTGATGCAGATCTATCGGATACTCCGGTTCTGTCGCAGGCTGAAGCTAAATTTGTTAACTTTATCCTAGCATGTGGTTTTGGAATTGTATTTGATGAAGATGGTGCCATTTTAATGGAAATTTGAACGTCGTCACCACTTGAAACATTTCGGTCATCTTCGCTCTCATATGACATTTGGGTATCTGTTTTGGGTCTTTTAGATTGTGTCGTCTCTTCATGTATTTTCTTCTCATCTCCTTCTTAGTTTTGCGATCATTTCTTTTCTGAATTTTTTTGATGATTTTAGAATCAAGGTTTCCAATCACCATTTTTCTTGACTGTCTTTGGTCAAGCAAGAAATCGCACTCGGACTGTGGCACTTTTCTGTCACAAAGACAGTTTAAAAAATGTTCACATTTGCATGATGAAATGTCGAATAGTTGATTGCTAGTCGACCTGAATAAATTCAGCTTTTGAATAAATTACGTTTGCTTAGATTTTATATTTTTTTTAATAGATTTGTATTTTTCGTTATAGGTTTTAATTTTGTGCAAGAGTTGCTGATCTGTTACAATCGACAATGATGCTTTTAACCAAATACTTTTTAAACTGAGTATTAATTCTGAAGAAACTTCACTAGCACTGGGATCCTTTCCTCCCATTTTCTCTTTCACTGAACTTCGAATAAACAAAAATGCCTTCATGACATCGCAATAAGTTGGTTTTAAGTACAGTGGGTGCTCCAAAAACTTCACACTCAACATCACTACGCTTTTTCGGCATTTTTAGAATTAAAGAGCAATGTAACAATATTCAGGGCCCGATCCAGCTTTTTCGCCGCCCTGGGCAAATATTTAATTTGCAGCCCTTTTGAAATGAGAACATATATAAGTTATAAAATTGTTGGGGCATTTTTTGACCGACTTGAAACATGACATTACGATCATAAAAAAGCCGACAAAATAGGTCGGACAATTATGTCTGTCTGTCCGTCTGTTTGTATCGGACCCTACACCCTTAACGGCTGGACCGATTTGCTTCAATCTTGGTACACAGAACACAGTATTATTATAAGATCTGAAAGATTGATTTTTGGACCTAGCATTCTAGCTCCGAAATTAACGGTACATGCCATGTGATTTTTATTGACAAACTCATTTAGGTATCTCAAAAACGGCTTATACGTTTTGGTTGGAATAAATTTGTCTGGAAAATTCTTTATAACGGTAACTCCAATAGGACCGAATTTTGAATATCAGGTTTTCTCCTAAGCCACTTAAAGGATTTCGATGAAATTTTTTAAGTGAAATGCCTTTTATAAACGAAATAACTTTGTTACTTAAAATTTCATAAACAATTTAAACAATTTTATAAACGAAATAACTTTGTTACTTAAAATTTCATAAACAATTTAATAATTTTTTTAATTTTGTCTTCCTGATAAAAAGCAATAAAAGGCGTTCTTCTTTTTTAGTTCACAGCAGAGCCTGAGTTGTCAAACAAAAATAAGTTTTTCTTTTTTGATTCAGAGACTTCAGAGCATACAATTTAATAATTTTTTTAATTTTGTCTTATTGATAAAAAGCAATAAAAGGCGTTCTTCTTTTTTAGTTCACAGCAGAGCCTGAGTTGTCAAACAAAAATAAGTTTTTCTTTTTTGATTCAGAGACTTCAGAGCATAGAATTTGTATTTCTTTTCTCCGTCAGAGTTTGTTCAGAGTGCACTCAACGAACTCCAAATAAATAGATGGGGCAGACTGAGCTAAAAGCCAAACAAAAATGTAAACGTCAAAAGTGATACGCTTCGAAAACTACCAATACCACTTTAATCGATATTTTAGCGGCGCGGCGGCTGGAAATAAAAAAAAAATAAAATGGCCGCCGAATTGATTTTAAGTGTTAAAAAAATGGCATAAGAAAAGGAAGTCAATGGGATATTAAATTCTTATCATTAATGGTTCAGAGCGCTCTGAACACAATTGGTTCAGATGACGTTCAGATCGACCTCGATAAACTCGAACTTAGTTCAGAGCTCTTTACTGAATGAAAACAGAAAAACGCCTAAAGTGCTGGAAAGTGCATTCTCAAAAAAAAAAAAAAAAAAATGTGGAAAAATGTTTTCTAGAATTTTTTTTTTCATAAAAAAATCAAAACTGTTAAAGAAATCAGATTAATTTAATTTTCCCCCAAAAAACGTTAACTAGCGGTTTTTAAGTGATTAATAAAATACTTCGACTTTATATTTTTGACGGACATTTAAGTCAAAATTCATTATAGCGAACCTTCAAGGGAACAAAAAACTAAAAAAATATAAAATTCGTTATAAAGAAATGTGAAATCAAAGAAAATTGGTATAAAAAAGAAATTAATGAAAAAAATTCATATCTTTTGTTAAGAAAATCAATTTTTGAATGCGCATTTAAAATTTTCCAATTTAGAAAATAAAAAATTTGCAGCATAGTTTTATCACTTGTTTCAATAAAACTTCAAAAATTCTTAAAATATAATTCATGAAACCGTTTTGCCACAGCAGCAATATTCTCGGGTGTACAGTTCCCTTATTACTATAGTAGGGCTTTTTCGTCTCGTGTGAAGTAAACTCTTTTCAAATTGCTTGTTCTCGATTATTATTGATTATATCGCTGACCTTATAGTCTTCTTGAGGATTGAACTTGTTTTACCTTCGAAACGCGACTTTGCAAACTTAAACTAAATAACTGTATACATTTTTTAATACATCTATACATTCGATGGAACCTCACTAATATGGAATATTTTTTTAGGAAGAAGGGGAACAAAATGAAATTTGCTATAGAAAGGAGAGTTCGTTATAAAGTAGTTTTACTGTACCTACATATTTATGTACTTTCCCAGTAGGAAAAGATGAATATATTTCTGATGACGGATAAAATGTTTTGTGTGTTTCTTCGGTTAATTGAGAGTTCAGAGAATACATTTTCTTCAGCTCCCCACACACATCACACTTGTGTGAGAAAAATCAAAATTCTTTTTGATTTATATATTTTCTCAAATGACGATCTTAATAAAAAGGAAACAAGCATACACATATTTTAGGTATATGGACTGCTAGTCGAATTTAGTTTCCATACAAATGCTGCTCAAAATCGATACCTTCGTATCGCGCCACTCAATTACAGAGGCGAATAGGAATACTAATATCCATCATATTTTTCATAATGCCGATGTCATTTTCAATGCAAAAATGTCAATCACTAGGTACTGTATAGTATGTCTATTGTCTATGGCAAAAATAAATTTATTTATTTTATTTTATTTATATTTAAATTTATATTTCTCATTATGTTCAAGTATATTCACCGCTGTAATTGAGTGGCGCTGTGAGTTATGTTGGAACCAACGTGAAGTTGGCAACTAGCAGTCCATATAATAATATGTCTATGGAAACAAGTAAACATTTTTTGGAAATACATAGCTTTAATAATCCTCAATTTTCAAATTTTGCCGCCCTTAAAATTTGCCGCCCCGGGCAAATGCCCGACGCCCCCCCCCTAGATCAGGCCCTGACAATATTAATAAACAAAACTAAAAAATACGAGACACGAAGGAAACAAATAATCTCACTAATTCGCGGCCTATTTGTGAACGGTATAAAATGAGCTGGCATGGATTTTTTTAAATGGGGGCATGGGTGCTACATTATGAATATTTATACGTTGACATTAAAAAAATTAAATTCCTTTCAATTAAAATTGCTACTTCCTTAAAGAAAATTTAATTTTGTTACTAAAGGATAGGTTAGGTACATGCGACTGATTTAAATTTTTTTTTTATTTTGAAATTTTTTAACTCTGACGTCATATAGGAACCTGAAGATGACGTCATATATGAACCAAACTTTTTACTTAGGCCTTACATCCTCATAGGCAACATTTGCGCATATAGGCCTTAAAGATTTAAAAAAAAAAAAAATTGCCCCACCCTTATCTACATCCACCCCTTGCATATCTTCTTATTTTCCATCTCCAGATTAAATCAGCAGGTATAAATATTACATACCTTACCTACATAGTGGATATCATTTTTTTTAGATTGTAATTTTGTTCTCGTTTGTTGTTTGCCTTGAATATTCGATTCAATCATAGCCAGGGCCGGCGCGCTTTTAAATTTTTTTTGTTTAGTAGTTTTTTTTGAGTAGTTAATATTTTTTTATTATTAAGTTTTTGTTTTTATTGTGTTGTTTTCATTTCTTTTATTGTGGTTTATTTTATATACAGGGTGATTCACGAGCGTTGTGCCAAAAAGCTAGAGCGTGTAGGTTGAGTTGAGACAAGGAAAATCGTACAGAACGGAGGGTCTATTCCCCCCGGTTTAGCCAGGAGGAGCAATTTTCTGAAAAATTGACTTATTTTGTAAAAAAAATATTTAAAATCAACGGCTTCGTTTGCAACACCGTTTTTGGAAAGCCAAAAACTTCTTCTTTCATTTTGTTTTTAAATTAAATTGTTTTAACGAATAGTTTAAAAAACATAAATTTTCAAACTCAAAATTTTCAAAAAAAAAAAAAAAAATCATTTTTGAACCAATTTTTTTCAAAATTTCAATTATTTAAGTACTAATTTTGTTTTAAAACTTCAATGCCTCTGTTAATTTTTAGTTGAAAACAGAAAACCGGATGCAAAAATGTCTTTTCGTTTTTGAGAAATACAAAAAAAAAACCAGAACCACTTTTTTCTCAGAAAATCTTTGTTTTTATTTTTACCTATCTCGACTATTAGTTTTATTAATTTATGAAACACTAGAATTTACCAGCGGCTTCGCATTTCAGCTGATCAAGAAGTGGACTGTAGCTTGAGGAGTATAGTCAATCGTAATCTAGTTTCTTCTTCTTTTATACCTAGCTTTATAATTTAATACCTGCATTTAACCCGTGATAAAAGTAACCTATGTGCTATACCAGATTATAATCTAGCTCCGTGCCAAATTTCATCCAGATCCGTTCAGCCATTCTGGTGTAATTTTAAAAAATAAAACAAATCTATTTAACGGGATCCATACATTTTACAGGGATAAAATGTAGCCAATATGCCATTCTGGACTATAATCTATCTCTGTGCTAAATTTCATTCAGATGAGTTCAGCCATTCTGGTGTGATTTCAAAAATTAAAACATATCTATCCCACGGGAAACATACATTTTACCGGGATAAAAAGTAGCCAATATGCTATTCATTCAGATGAGTTCAGCCATTCTGGTGTAATTTAAAAAATTAAAACAAATCTATCGCATACAGGGTGATTCACGAGCGTTGTGCCAAAAAGCTAGAGCGTGTAGGTTGAGTTGAGACAAGGAAAATCGTACAGAACGGAGGGTCTATTCCCCCCGGTTTAGCCAGGAGGAGCAATTTTCTGAAAAATTGACTTATTTTGTAAAAAAAATATTTAAAATCAACGGCTTCGTTTGCAACACCGTTTTTGGAAAGCCAAAAACTTCTTCTTTCATTTTGTTTTTAAATTAAATTGTTTTAACGAATAGTTTAAAAAACATAAATTTTCAAACTCAAAATTTTCAAAAAAAAAAAAAAAAAAATCATTTTTGAACCAATTTTTTTCAAAATTTCAATTATTTAAGTACTAATTTTGTTTTAAAACTTCAATGCCTCTGTTAATTTTTAGTTGAAAACAGAAAACCGGATGCAAAAATGTCTTTTCGTTTTTGAGAAATACAAAAAAAAAACCAGAACCACTTTTTTCTCAGAAAATCTTTGTTTTTATTTTTACCTATCTCGACTATTAGTTTTATTAATTTATGAAACACTAGAATTTACCAGCGGCTTCGCATTTCAGCTGATCAAGAAGTGGACTGTAGCTTGAGGAGTATAGTCAATCGTAATCTAGTTTCTTCTTCTTTTATACCTAGCTTTATAATTTAATACCTGCATTTAACCGTGATAAAAGTAACCTATGTGCTATACCAGATTATAATCTAGCTCCGTGCCAAATTTCATCCAGATCCGTTCAGCCATTCTGGTGTAATTTTAAAAAATAAAACAAATCTATTTAACGGGATCCATACATTTTACAGGGATAAAATGTAGCCAATATGCCATTCTGGACTATAATCTATCTCTGTGCTAAATTTCATTCAGATGAGTTCAGCCATTCTGGTGTGATTTCAAAAATTAAAACATATCTATCCCACGGGAAACATACATTTTACCGGGATAAAAAGTAGCCAATATGCTATTCATTCAGATGAGTTCAGCCATTCTGGTGTAATTTAAAAAATTAAAACAAATCTATCGCACGGGAACCATACATTTTACAGGGATAGAAAGTAGCCAATATGCTATTTCAGACTATAATCTATCTCTTTGCTAAATTTCATTCAGATCCGTTCAGCCATTCTGGTGTGATTTCAAAAATGAAAACAAATATATCCCACGGGAACCATACATTTTACCGGGATAAAAAGTAGCCAATATGCTATTCCAGACTATAATCTATATCTGTGCTAAATTTCATTCAGATCCATTCAGCCATTCTGGTGTGATTTCAAAAATTAAAACAAATCTATCCCACGGGTTCCATACATTTTACAGGGATAAAAGTAGCCAATATGCTATTCCAGACTATAATTTATCTCTGTGCAAAATTTCATTCTGGTGTGATTTCAAAAATGAAAACAAATCTATCCCACGGGAACCATACATTTTACCGGGCTAAAAAGTAGCCTATCTGCTATTCCAGACTATAAGCTATCTCTGTGCCAAATTTTATCCAGATCCGTTTAGCCGTTCTGGCGTTAGTTAGCAACAAACATCCAAACATCCAAACATCCAAACATCGTAACTTTCACATTTATAATATTAGTAGGATTAACCTTTCTTTTAATATTTGTTCTGTAATTGGAATTTTATGAGGACTCAATAAAGTAGAAAAGTATTGGATTTTCCCTGTATTAATCATTTTGTTCATTGATATCGTCTGAAAACTGACCTGCAATTTTTACTTGCGATTATAGGTACTATAAGGCAAGTTATGCATTCGTCGAAAAAAAAAGTTTTGAGATAACAATCGAACATGACATTACGATGATAGCGAAGACGAAAAAAGATGGTCTAAAAATTCTGTCCGTCTGTATGTCTGTCTGTCTGTCTGTCTGTCTGTCTGTCTGTCTGTCTGTCTGTCTGTCTGTCTGTATGTAGACCTACAGCCCAAACGGGTGGGCCGAATTGCTTCAAACTTGGTATATAGACTTTTTTAGGTATTGTACAGAAAGGAAATTGAAATTTTTTTTTTAGCTCAAAAAATAACGGTACCTGCCATACAACCGTTACGTTAAAGCTTATTTTTCTCAAAAACGGCTCTAACGATTTTTAATTAAAAAAATCAGTGTTGGTTTTAAGGTACGACCAATCATATGGCTGAAAAAAAAGTTTTAAAAAATGGCTAAGAACGGTACTTTCCATAGGACCGTTTTTTTTGCTTTCGACTATCTCGAAAACGACTCAACCGATTCTTTCGAAATTTCACACACATATAGTTGTAGGTAGCTCAATTTGTATTGCATACCAATATTTTTGAAGAATATTTTTTTGTATTTTTAAAAGCATTTTAAAAAAAAAATTTAAAAAATTAATATTTTGAAAACTGCTTATTAAATTTTTTTTTAAAAATTTTAAATAAATGTATTTGCTGAATACCTATGAACTGGGGTTTTTGAATTTTTTTTGAAAATTTTTTTCAAAAAGTTTTTCAAAAAAAACTTTTTTTCTCAAAAACCGCTCCACAGATTTTTCTAAATTTATTTTCATAAATTCAAATTTATCCAAGAAATAAAATGGCGTACTTTTTTTTCAGCTCAAATTAGTTTAAGTATTTATTTAAGAATTTTGAAAATTTTATTTTTATCAAAATCTCAAGCCCATAAACCACTGTCACTCAGTAGAGCAAGTTCGTGCGACCCAGTCGTGCATTTTATTTCTTTTTATGCCTGGGGGCCGGCCGCGGCCACCTGCCGGTGAAGGGTTCTACCTGCCAGGAGCTTAAGATGATTAAACCGCAATTTTTCTTGAACGAATGAACAATTATCAACCTAAAGGGAAATAAAGGGCATGAAATAATTAAAACATTAACCTTTCTCTTATTATTATTTTTTTTAAATCGAATAATTATAACAAATCTATGCCTTCTAAGAAATGGGGATCATATTGAAAATTTGTTAGTTTGGTTTTTAGTTTTAGTTTAGTTTATTTCATCAATTAGATTAGATTATAATCTCTTAGACTATGATATAAGTACATAATTTAATAATTGCTGGTGGGTAAAAAAATATTAAATTTATATTAATTATTAAATAATACAACATCATTAAATAAAAGCAAATTTAAGTACAATTTGGAATAATTTATGAAATATTATTTAAAACAAGCGATTTAAAAATGTCCCTAGAACAATCGGAATAAAAATCAACTTTGTTACAGATTAAATTTGCCTCTCTGATGCAACGAGAAATGGGTTCATTTCGACCATAATTGCTACGATGAAACTGTTCATAAATTAGAAATCGACAACGTGTAGTTCTTGATGGGGCGATTCCTCCAGTTACCAATAATAGTAACGGAGGACAGTTAATATGATTTGTTAAAATGTCTCTGATAAACATCACGGAGAAGTATACCCTCCGATCTTGGAGCGATTGTATTCCAAACAGTAAACATCGAGCATTATAGGATGGCCTTGGAATCCTCCAATTTAATTTGTAAAAAGCATATCTTGTGAAATTCTTTTGAACTCTCTCAATTCTATCTCTCGAGTTATTGTTATAAGGATTCCAGACTATGCTGCAATACTCGAGGACTGACCTTACTAGAGAATTATATAATGATTTTAAGGTATACGGATCTGAGAACTCCCTAGTGTTCCTTTTGATAAAACCAAGCATTTGGTTTGCTTTATTAATCATATAGTCATAGTGGGGTAAGAATGACAAGTTAGTATCTAAGATAACTCCTAGGTCTTTCTTTCTTCTCACTCTTTCAAGATTTATATCATTGATATTATATTCAAACAAAATCGGATTGCTAATCCTAAAACATGACAAGACTTGATATTTAGAAATGTTGAGAAGAAGGTGATTCCGTTGGCACCAATGATCAAGCCTAGCTAGATCTTTCAAAAGAAGAAAACAATCCGATTCACAGCTTATCTTACGATAAAGTTTAAGGTCATCCGCAAAAAGAAGGCAATCCGAATCGTTAAAAATACTTGGAATATCATTTACAAATAGCAAAAAAAGTAGTGGCCCTAAATGACTTCCTTGCGGGACCCCTGATGGAACTGAGATATTGTATGAGACCGAACAATCAATTTTTACTATTTGGAATCTATCCGTCAAATATGATTTTAGCCACTTCAGTAAAGAAGAGTGTATACCTAAAGAAGTCAATTTATGAAGTAAAACGTTATGATTTATTCTGTCAAATGCTTTCGCAAAATCCGTGAAAATAATATCCGTTTGAGACTTCTCTTCCATATTTGATATGATGGCATTTGCCATTAGAGCTAAATTTGTTGCCGTAGATTTTCCTGACACAAAACCATGTTGGAAAACTGATATGTGGTTCCGGAATAAATTAGAAAGTTTGTTACAAACTAATTTCTCAAATATTTTTGGTACGGCCGGTAATAAGTTATTTCCTGCTTTGACCCCGATTTAAAAATAGGAGACAAAAACGAAGTTTTCCAGTCATCCAAAAATTTTCCTTGGGCAAGGGAAATATTAAAAATTATTGAAAGTGGTTCAGCCAACGCAATTGCACAATTTTTCAAAAAGACAGGAGGAATCCCATCGGGCCCTTCGCTTTTACTAGCATCTAATCCAGAAAGAGCCTCTTCAATTTCTATACGACTAAGAGTTATCGAACCAATGTCGACAATTTTACTTACGGAGGGCATCTCTTGGATAGAAGGAGCGTCCAATGAATAGACCGATTTGAAATAATTTGCAAATAAATTGCATATCTGTGGCACCTCACTAGCCGTGGTGTCGTGGTACTTCATACAACTTGGTATTCCATTTGACTTACGTTTCGAACTTATGAAATGCCAAAAATGCTTACTGTTTGATTTTAAATCACTTTCAATCCATAACAGGTAGTTTCTATACAAGAATTTGTTTAAAATTTCAAACTCACGTTGGCGATTAAAGTAATTCACACGCAGTTTCACATTATTTTTGTCAATTTTATATGATTTGTATGCTTTATTTTTTTATTTTTTAGATTATTCAATCTCTTGTTATACCAAGCCGGACAAGAATTTAATTTTAATTTTTTTTTAGGTACATAGATATCAATCGCAACTTTCAAAATGCTTGTAAGAGCAGAATAATTATTAACTAAGTCCGATGAACTAAGAATATTATGCCACGATAAAGTCGAGGAATGATCAACCATTGCATCATAATCAGCTTTACGAAAATCATAAACAGACTTATGAATAGATACTTCTTTCTTCAGATAGTGATAAAAACAAATATTTCCATCTATTGCAACATGATGGATGGAGTTTTCAATGATCGGGAAGTTGGACTTATCAAGACAAATGAGAAACTCATCGTCTACGAAAATCAAATCAAGTATCCGGTTAAGGTCATTCGTTTGATTATTTATTTGAATTAAATTAAATTGGCTCAAGAAATCAATAACAAAGGATTCTATTTCAGTTGAAGCATTAAAGGGAACTAAACATTTGTCTTCCAAGTCCAAGGTCCATTCAATGTTACAAAGGTTAAAATCACCTGCGAATAAAATATGTTGAGAAATTTTAAGATTTTCTAATATTGAATTAAAATTATTTAAATGAGCGTTATAAAGTTCTAAGCTACTTTTAGGAGGAATATAACTGGCAGAAACAAATAATTCCGATCCGCCTATTTTAACACATACGATAAGTTGATCTATATCAAGGTCCGAGTTTAAGGAGTTTGATTCCAAAACAATTTGACTACATGTCAGGGAAGCACGAATTGCAACCAATACTCTCCTCCACCTCTTTCCATACCTGTAACTAATTTTGATCTATCTTTTCTAAATACGTTATAATAATTTGGAAAACATTCAGCACTTAAATGATTATCTGTTAACCAAGTTTCAGTTAGGATAATAATATCATACGTACATGATGAAAATGACACAAAAATATGATCTAACCTTGTCCTTAACCCACCAACATTTTGATAATAAAATGATAAGTTATTAAAACTACTTGATGAAGTCTTCGGCAAATCAACATTCTGTATTTGGGGGTTGTCTTCAAATTCAGCAGCAAGCGATGTTAAGTTATGTTGGTTGATGGGTGAGAACCGTCGTTTTTTGGATGATTAACAAATGGCTTAACTTTGACACCCCAAGGCCATAGCGAAGCATCACTCATTAGCTGATCATAATGGTCCAAAGGAACACTTAATTTAAAATTGATGTATTTGATATTAGATGGTGAAATGCCTTTTTTTACTAGTTTAAAACATTTAAAGGCATTGAAAGGTATATTAGATTTGGCTGAGATATGGTTTATGAGATCTTCCGGAAGCGTACCCACTTTAAATTTCATAACATGTAGCCATATAGAGGAAGTAAATGCATTGAGTGAACTACAGCCAGTCCCAACAAGTTCCAAATTGTGGTTTTGTTTAGATTGTGGTTTTCTCTGGGTCATTACCCCGTTGCCAACGTTGTTTGGATAAGTGCTATTGTTTACTCTATGAGCAAGTTCATTTATCTCAACTACAGGTTCTGATCCAGAGATAACGTTTGTTGGCTGAACTACGTCATCTGCATTGTATGTAGTCATAGATTGAACATTATTGGCGTCAATAAGAGATATTTCGATTTCGGTTTCATTTTCGCAACCTACCGAACAACTCTTATCATCGTTTGATCTAGCCGATATAGCCAGAGTATCAACAGCAGCAGACACCCTAGCACCTGATCCAGATGAACCGGCCCCACTCGATCCATCGTCATTTTCTCCATAATCGACAACAACAAGAACATAAGCCTCTGATTCAGACGCACCAGCACCACTCGATCCATCGTCGTATTCTTTCTCATCGGTGGCAGCGCTGCAGAAACAGGCACTTTGGTGCCAAACTGGCACTATCAAATGAGTTTGGCACTGTGGCACTCATTGGCACTCAAAAATTTCAAATTTGGCACTTCTTTTTATTTAAATTAAATATCACACATTATTAACAAATTAATAACAAACATTTAAAATTGAACCAACTTCACATTTGTTACTTCTTAGTGTAAACCCCTAAAAAATCACTGTTAAGAAAATATAAATTAGCCTATTAATCTGTTTTTTTTTTCTTTAATTGTGCATTGTGCTTATATTTATTTTGTTATTTTTTCTATATACATATGTATATAATTATTTCCTAAAATCTAAATATATGTGAAAATGGATGTATGTTTGTTTGTTTTTTTGTTTGTAAATATGTTATGGAATCCGAAAACGCCCATTTAACTGAGCTCAAACTTTCTGGAAATGTTTGGTGTTGATTTGAGGGTGATTCTGTAAGGTTTGGTCAAAGTCAATCACGTAGTTTGGCCAAAAGACGAAGAAAGACACGCCGCCGGGTCCTTGAAAAGCTTCTATATTAGTTTTACTAAGACTTAACTCAGAAACCACACCTCCAATTTAAAAAAATCTTTTTGTTTTGAAAGGTTGTAGTTTGCGATGTGGCTTGAGGTCTAAATATTTTTCGTAAGACTTAGCTTTTATGGGGTGAATATAAAAAATTCTCACTGTATTTGATAGGCTACATTTTACATACACGTAGTTTAAAAGCTGGGTGTGATTATTTTAACAAGCTGTGTATAGGGTGAAATGGGGAAAAAAATAAATAAAGTAGGTATCCTATTGATTTTAACTTGCGATTATAGGTACTGTATAAGGCAAGTTATGGATTCGTGCAAGAAAAATTCTAACAATCAAACATGACATTACGATGATAAAGAAGTCGAAAAAAGTGGGTCTGGAAATTCCGTCCGTCTGTCTGTTCGCACCTCTAGAGCCTGAACGGATCGGCCGATTTGTTTCAAATTTGGTATTTAGTATTTATTTGGAATTTTCTAGGGACGTTTTTATTTTTGCTATAAGTCCAAAAATAACGGTATCTGCCATGCAATCCTAAACAAAAAGTTTGATTTTCTCAAAAACCGCTTTAACGATTTTGATAAAATTTTCAGAATGCTATTTTTTTAGAATAGTCTATTATTTGGTTGGAAAATATTTTTCAGAATTTGCCTTATAATGGTACCTCTCATAGAACTAGAATTTTCAAATCAAGTTTTCTCGTAAACTATAAATCCGATTTCAATAAATTTTGAAAACAATAAGTCATTTATAACCTTATTGATATGGCATTTCAAAATTCTCAAATTGATTTTTTTTTTTTTGATTTTTAATAATTTTTTTTATAAAAAAATTATTGATTTTGAAATATTTTGGATGAATTTTTTAAACATTATTTTTTCAGATGCAAACTACAAAGGGCAGAACAACGTCTGCCAGGACAGCTAGTTATTAATAAGAGATATTAATAGTTCTTGTTTGAACATCAGGTTTTTTTACTTGGATTTAATAGCTTGGCACTCTGTGGCACCCAACTGAATAAAAGTTGGCACACCGATTTTTTTTCCAGCTGCAGCGCTGATCGGTGGCAATTTTATGAGAGAGATCATCATAGGAGCCCAAAAGCGGTTTGCTGTTGAAACTCTTGTCATCATTTGCACTTGCAGACATTGCCAGAGCACCAACAGCAGCAGAAGCAGACATCATATTGGCTTTGGCATCAAATCCAGATGCACCAGCACCATTTGATCTATCGTCGATATCATTATCATCAGTGATAATTATAAGAGAGAGATCAGCATTTGTGTTAAGAACCAGTTTATTGGCTTCAATTGAACTCGCTGGCATTGAGGGGGTGCTTCCCGTAGTATGTGCGGGGACAGTGGGAGAGATCAGTTTGTGGTTTGATGTTGATGCAGCGATAGTGGAAAGCTTTGACGGATTTTTAAGGGGCGCAGAAAAGGGCATACCATTTGGAGAAATACTAAGCAGATTAGATCCGTTGCTTCGCACATTAGAAGGAGAATTTTTGGCTGTATTTTTTTTCTTATGTTTTGCAATGCAGGGGAGTTTTGATTATTGTTTGAATTATTGGAAAGCTCATTGACCTTTACTTTGTTATTGCTCCTCGTTCTTCGTGTAATAGTATGAACTTCACTATTGTTGATATTATTAATAGGATTATTAAGAAAAAGATAAGGAAAGTCAATTTTAAGAACATTGAATTTTTGATTTATATTAACAACGAGCGTTTCCAAATTACTGATGTGTGTAGATTAGCTATTGGAGCAACACTTGTCAAACTTAAAGCAAAAGTTTATTTTTGATTTTAATATAGTATATTCAGTATTTTTTATTTTTGCACATGTTAAATGCAGCACAGAGTTGCAGGTACCACACGAAATCGAATCGATGGGAACCACTCCATTACAAATGATACAATTTTTCATGATTAAAATTAAGATAAAGTAAAAGAAACAACCGTCTCGACTGAAAGCTAAACTTCGAAATTATATATAATATAATTATAATTATTCGCTTTGAAAAAAAAAAATAATAATTAATCCAGGGAAAATCCAATACTTTTCTATTTTATTGAGTCCTCATAAAATTCGAATTACAGAACAAATATTAAAAAAAGGTTAATGTTTCATAAATTTATAAAACTTAAAGTCGAGATTGGTAAAAATAAAAACAAAGATTTTCTTAGAAAAAAGTGGTTCTGGTTTTTTTTTAATTTCTCATTGGCATTGAATTGAAACAAAATAAAAGAAGAAGTTTTTGGCTTTCCAAAAAGATATAACACGGCGTTGTAAACGGAGCCGTTGATTTTTAATATTTTTTTTTTTACAAAATAAGTCAATTTTTCAGAAAATTGCCCCTCCCGGCTAAACGGGGGAAAATAGATCCCCCTCCCATACGATTTTTTTCTTGTTTCAACTCAACCTACACACTCTAGCTTTTTTTGCACAACGCTCGTGAATCACCCTGTATATTACCTACCTATTATTTCTAAATTGATTTAAATTTTGAATTTTTTTCGGGGTTTAATTTCTTTCTTTTGATTTTAACTAACATATACCTATAATTTTTTTTTATTATTCGTTTGGGTTTTTAGATTTATTCCGTTTTATTTTTTTTGTTAAGGGTTTTTTTTTTTTGGGAATAATCTATTTCCTTTTTTTTAAATTTTTTTTTTTGACTTTTAGTTGTTTTTCGGAATTTTTGTTTGGTAAATTTCTTTTAATATGGAGGTTTATAGATTAGCGCAAGACGAGCTTGCTTATGAAATGGAATGGAGAGGGTTACAGGTAGGATCCGTAGACGATATGAGGAAAGCGCTTCGGGTCGCGCTTAAATTAGAATGTAGGAAATCGTATGTAGCTCCCGCTTATCCCTTTATTTTAGAGGAAGACCGAAAAGCGGTCAAGGAAAAGTTATCAGAAATAGGTAAACTTTTAGAAAATCCTCCTAGGTCAGAAGCATCGAAGGAATATTTAAGGATTTTAGCTAAAGTAGAATGGGGATTAGGTAGATTAGATAGGTCGGTTCCTGAAAACACCAACGAGGATAAGAGCAATCAGGCTCTTAAAAATAAATTATTGAAGGCAATGGCGCAGTAAGAGGAAGATGAGGAAAACGAAAATGAAGAGGAGAAAGATCAGGGGATAGAAATTTTTCAGGAACAGCAGAATATTTCGGAGGTTGAAAATGAGCGTTCAGCTGAACCTCAAAATAGCAGGTCGGTACATACTCCTGCCAGTATATCGACGGGCATAGTAGTGGAGGTTAATAGGGATAGTTTGAGATGAGGTTGTCAGATTGTAGAAAGAGTTTTTGTTAATCAGGAGCGGTTTGAGAATTTGTCGAAATGGGATGTTAAATTCACTGGCGAGCGCTGTGGTGGCTCAGTGAACGCGTTTTTAGAAAGAGTAGAAGAGATCCGTAGTGTCTGGGATGTGACGGAATCTCAATTATTTAGAGCAGTGGTAGATTTATTTGTTAGGAAGGCATTAATTTGTTATAGGGCGATTAGGGTTTCGGTAAATTCGTGGCAAGAACTTGTCAGAGAGTTGAAGCTGGAGTTCTTAACGAATTACGACAATTCGTTGTTAGAAGAGATAAGGCATCGCACGCAAGAAAAAGATGAGTCCATCGGTGTCTATGTGGCGACGATACAAAACTTGTTTGTTAGGCTTTCTGAAGAGATATTAGAACGGAGGAAGCTGTCAATGATTCAGTGGAACTTGACACCATTCTACCAGACGTAACTTGGTTTGGCTAGACCGAATTGCGTTTCTGATTTAGTGATGTTAGGTCGAGATTTAGAATCAGTTAGGGCCAACGTGAAATCTTATGTTCCACCCCCCAGTCTAAGGAATAGGGCGTTGCTAGAACCAGATCTAGCATACGTAAGCTTAGACGCTCTAACAGTTTCGGTTGTTACTGAGAGCAACCAAACTGATAGACAGGCCCCAATATCAAATCAGCCCCACATTAGAAACCAAAACCCATTCTCTAGGAACTCCCAAGTTGGTAGTAGCAGATCTGATTCGGTTGTTAGGTGCTTCAATTGCAATGGTGAAGGCCGTTGAGCAAATAGGTGTTCCGCGCCTAGGCGTTGTTATGGTTGTGGTAGAGTTGGAGTTACTCGAAGTAACTGTCAACAGTGTTCGGGGAATATGAACCGAAATAATAATTCGGGAAATGTGAGACGCACTCTCGGGACAGAAGACGAGAGCGTCGTTTAAATCTTTAAGATTGCCTACTGGTAACCAGTCGGCTAAAATTGATTTAGGTTTCACACTTGCCCAAAGTGGTAGGGATCAACTGTCATATTTAGGCGTTGAGATTTTTGGAATTAAAATGTTAGGGCTTTCAGATTCAGGTGCTTCACGCACAATAATTTGTTGGGACGGATGGGATATTTTGAAAAATTTAGTGATTACTTTAGGGAAAACAAGTATTAAAAGGGTTGCCCTAGCGGATGGTGCGGGAATAGATGTAGAAGAAATAGTTTCACTTCTTATTAGGGTAGAAGAAAAAGAAGTTCTTGTGGAGTGCCTCGTCATTCCCCGCCTTCCCCATAGATTGTTTTTAGGAGCAGATTTTTGGGCTCTTTCGAGTGTAGTCCCGGATCTTCAATCTTCAAGCGAATGGCCTGGACAGGTTACTGAAAGGGACGCATACCCCCTTCCAAATATAACGGCCATGTTGGACAAATTAAATAATGATAGGTTTTAGAGTTCGCTGGATATTAAATCTGCTAATATACAGCTTTCACTGTTCCAGGTAGGGGTTTATTTCAATTTTTGAGGATGCCATTTGGATTGCATAATGCACCTGCAACAGGGCAAAGATTTATAGATACGGTCCTTGGACCGGAGTTAGAACCATATTTTTTTATCTATCTCGATGACATCATCATCATTACAGACACTTTCGAAAAACATATGTGGATTTAAAATGAGGTTTTTAGGAGATTAGTTAAGGCAGGCTTTAAAGTAGGTAGGGAAAATGTCATTTCGTAAGGCCATCTATGAAATTACTGGGATATGTTGTAGACAGAAACGGTTTACACATGGACCCAAAAAAGATAGAAAGCATGCAAGGGATTCCTTCGTCCAAAAATGTAAAAGAGGTAAGGAGTATTATCTAAACGGTATCCTGGTACAGGAGATTTATACCAAACTTTGCGAGTTTGGTCAAGCCGTTATTCGATCTTCTTAAGAAGAATACAAAATTTGAGTGGGATAGTGAGTGTGAGGAAAGCTTCCGAAAAGCTAAAGAGTGTTTAGTGGCAGCACCCATCCTAACGTGTCCGGATTTTACGAAGCAATTTGTCGTTCAGACAGACGCTTCAGACTTTGGGATTGGGGCTGTTTTGAGTCAAAATTGGGATGAATGAGAAAAAGTGATTTGCTATTTAAGCAGACCACACAAAATAGATGGGAGAGAAACTATTCGACCTTAGAAAAAGAGTGCTTAGCTGTTCTGTGGGCTATGGAAAAGTTGCGGCTATATTTAGAAGAGGGAGTTTACCGTCATTACCGATCACTACTCTCTAATATGGTTGAGCAAGTTGAAGGATCCGGCAGGTAGGCTGGCACGATGGGCTGTACGTATGCAGCAGTTCGACTTGGACATTGTTCACCGCAAAGGAAAGGATCATGTGGTGCCAGAAATGCTTTCTCGAAGCGTACCAGTTATCTCCGGGATTTCAGAGCCCACAACAGATCCTTGGATAACAAAAATGATAGGAGATATTGATACAAAGCCATTGTCTTTTCTAGCATGGCGAGTAGAAGAAGGAAAATTATTTAAATTCGTTAGGGCAAGTCATGTTTTAGTCCACGACACAAATAGTGAGTGGAAAATAGTTGTTCCCAAAAATGATAGGAGAAAAGTGTTAGAAGAAAATCACGACCATCCATTAGCAGGGCATATGGGGGTAAAGAAAAGTTTTGCTTGGATAGGAGAAAGATATTACTGGCTTAAAATGAGGTCAAATATCACTAGGTATGTTAAAATTGTAAAGTTTGCCAAAGTATTAAACAGATGAACGAAAACCGGCTGGGTTGATGACGGAGAAGAAAGGGGTAATGATTTGCATTGAATTGGTAGGTCCACTTCCAAAATCGAGTAGAGGTTTTGTCTACATTTTAACGGTCGTCGACTACTTCACTAAATTCCCTTTGTTGTTTCCATTGAGGTCTGCAACGGCCAAATCGGTTTGAAAGGAGCTAGAAGACAATGTCTTTCCCCTGTTCGGTGTCCCAAAATTTGTTGTCTGCGACAACGGTCCTCAGTTCAAGAGCAAGGAGTTAAAGTCCCTGTGCGATAGTTACGGTTCGAAGATTAGGTTTACGGCGCATTACCATCCTGAGGCTAATCCAGCAGAACGGATTAACCAGATTCTTAAGACGACACTTGAGGCGTATGTTGCTGAAACCATAGGGCGTGGGACGTAAAGATAAATATTGAGGTATCTGAAAGTCAGATTGTGAAGAAATTGAGAAGGATATTCTGGTTCGAAAACGTAGAGAAGCAAAGTATTTCGGTGTCTGGTTGTGTCCAGAAATATTTGTAGTTTACCTATTGTGTAATAACTTTCGTTTGATTCGTTTTGTTTGTGACCCTGTGTGGGGCAAATATATTGTTGATAAAGTAGGCCTTCGCTGATTATTCGTTTTCTCCCAAGATTGTGGGACTCGTGACTTTTGTTTTTGACCTTATAACATTCCAATTCCATTGTGATCTTTCTTTGTGTTCGTCTGACACAAACCATTGTTTTGATTTTCTCCTATTCTTTTATTTCGATTATTAGCCTTCTGCTAAATTCGAAAAACTATTGTTCTTATTAACTCTATTTTGATCAAAAAGATTCTGGGATTTTATCCAGGCATTTGCCAAGGTTTCCCAGACTTACGTAATAACTTCTCTTCCCATACGATCGCTTTGATTTTGGTTACATACCATTTCTTTATTCGACGAATACCCTTTGCTGGTGAAACTGCATTTATCATTGCAGTTGTTGTTGCAATATTTCTTTTTATCAGTTCTCTCTCTTGTTTTTTTTTTGACATTCCGTCATAAACGAAATTTCTTTGCGCGGTGCCGGTTGCACATTCGTTTATCATCGTTGTTCTTCTTTTTAATTAATTAATATTGCATTCGAAATAATCCTAAGTAACGCGGCTTATTTGTATCGTCTTCTAACTATCCTTATCGTCATAAAGTAAATTTCAATTCGGGTTTGTTTTAATAGAAATAATATTGCAACAAGATATTCGTTTGATTTTGAATACATATAAGTCCAATTCCATGTTTTTATTTGTGTTTTGATCTTAATGGAAAATATTGTTCTCATTACTTTCGTTAAGCCATTCATTCAGTATGGCTCACTGTATTGCTGGTGACTGTGTTGCAGCTTACTGGTGGTTTGTTGGGCTCAAGTATGACTCAAAACATTCCCACGCTGAAGTGTCCCCATACCTACTAGAATTCATAGTCATACTTTTAAGTCTGTCTGTATGTCCGTATGTCTGTTGTAATGAAATCATTATTTGTCGTTTGAATCAAGGCCAGCCTCGATTCCCTTGACACAAACATAATGCAACAAACACAAAACCCCCAAAATAGCAAACAGCATTCAGTTACATCATGGGAACCATTCCGTACAATGGTTCTCCAGACTTATCATAATATCTTATGTGCTAAGCTTGCATTTTGGTAGTTGACTAACTTCAAGCTTCAACATTATGCTTCATCAATGCCAGTCGGTCAATAAACGAACTTCGGAGCATCATCATTTAACATATCTACATGGCTGTGAGAAAAAAATACACACGCAAAAAAATATTAACTTAAAATAAAATAAGTGAAGCGTCCAGACTCTAGAATGAGAAAGAGTCAAGTGAAATTTTTGAAGTTTTAAGATACATTCATATGTGTTTAAAGTTTTACGAAAACGGAGAAACTTATAGAAAGACCATAAAAAATAAAGTGCACGACTGGGTCGTACAAACTTGCTCTAACGTGTTCAAATGGTTTTGGGTGCTTGAGATTTTGGGAAAAAGCGTTGAAAAAATCATATGAAATTTTATAAATCACTTTAAAATCAATACCTTAAACATTTTTGGGAGAAAATGAAGTAAGCCATCAGGTTTCTTTTACGTTTTTGAATTTGGACGAAATTTTTTTTCAAAATCGTTGGACCAGTTTTTTCAAAAAACAGTTTTTTTTTGAAAAACTTTTCGAAAATATATTCCAAATTTTTTTTGAGTATGCCAACTTCTAGCACTTTGTAGTTTTTATCAGAAAAATAAAATTATAAAAATATAGATTAAACCGTTTTTGGAAAAAACAAAAGCTAAAAAAAATTTTTGAAACTTTTTTTAAAAACTCAAAAAAAAAATTTTTGGAAAAATTAGCAATTTATATTATTTCGTTTATAAAGGGGCTTCTACATTAAAAATTTCATCGAAATCCGTCAAGTGGCTTACGAGAAAATCGGATTTAAAAAAAACGGTCCTATGGGAGGTACCGTTATAAGACTTTTCCTGAAAAATCTATTCCAACCAAAACATAAAGTTTGCACAGAAAACATCATTCAGAAAGTTCGATCAAAATCGTAGGAGCCAATTTTGAGAAAATTTAATTTTTCACAAAAAATCGTATGGCAGGTACCGTTAGTTTTGGAGCTAGGATGCTAATTCCAAAAACCCCTCTGTAGAACGTCATAATAATACTATGTACCAAGTTTGAAGCAAATCGGTCCAGCCGTTTAGGCCGTAGGTAACTATACAGACAGACATACGGACAGACAGACAGACAGACAGACAGACAGACAGAATTGTCGGACCCACTTTTTTCGACTTCTCTATCATCGTAATGTCATGTTTGATTTTTAGAATTTTTTTTTTTTTTTTTACGAATGCATAACTTGCCTTATAGTACCTATAATCGCAAGTAAAAAGATGAATAATTTTTGACGCTTCAAGTGTTTCCAACAACTCTAAAAAAATAATGGGGAAAAAGTAATCGAAGGCGAATGTGATTAATGAAATAGACATAAATAACAATACTGAACAAAACCTAGACACAAAAATCTTTTTATTGGCAATAGTTGGCTTCGTGTGTGTAGTTAGTTTTATCTATTAAATTTTGTGCATATACCGGGGTTATATCAAACGCAAATATTTAAACCGCGCAGTGTCTATAGACAAAATATAAAAAAAAAAGTCTAACTTAAAGTAACGGCAATAATAATAATAAAAAAATTTAAAAAACCATCAACATGAAATCAAAAGGAAGCAACAAATCTGAGAAGTCCAATTAAATCTCTAGGCAAATGATGGAATATGAATAAGACAATAATTATCTTGGGCAATTTTGTATGGAGTCTGAGCCCAGTTTTCAACATTGCTCAACAGTGATGAAACTTATGTCATATGAAAGTTTATGAAGAGTACTTTAAGTCATTATATGGCAGCTTAATTGAAATCGAGTGCAAAAATGGCGTTTTGTCTCATTTTATAAAAAGTTTATTCCATTTCTGAAAGCCAGAAGTCCGTCCTTTCATTTTATTTTACATTTGGTTCAAAGTTATTGGATGTTGCAGGCTGCAAAAAAAAATACTGGTTTTTACAGTAACTGTGGCAAAAAGAATAAAAAGGTATAAAACATAATAATCCTACTAACATTATAAATGTGAAAGTTACGATGTTTGGATGTTTGGATGTTTGTTGCTAACTAACGCCAGAACGGCTAAGCGGATCTGGATAAAATTTGGCACAGAGATAGCTTATAGTCTGGAATAGCAGATATGCTACTTTTTATCCCGGTGAATGGTATGGTTCCGTGGGAAAGATTTATTTTAATTTTTTGAAATTCACCCGAATGGATGAACGGATCTGAATGTAATTTAGCACAGAGGTAGATTATAGTCTGGAATAGCCTATTGGCTACTTTTTATCCCGGTAAAATGTATGGTTCCCGTGGGATAGATTTGTTTTAGTTTTTGAAATTACACAATAATGGCTGAACTCATCTGAATGAAATTAAGCACAGAGATAGATTATAGTCTGGAATACAATATTGGCTACTTTTTATCCCGGTAAAATGTATGGTTCCCGTGAGATAGATTTGTTTTAATTTTTGAAATCACACCAGATGGCTGCACGGATCTGAATGAAATTCAGCACAGAGATAGATTATAGTCTAGAATAGCATATTGGCTACTTTTTATCCCTTTAAAATGTATGGTTCCAGTGGAATAGATTTATTTTAATTTTTGAAATTACACCAGAATGGCTGAACTCATCTGAATGAAATTTAGCACAGAGATAGACTATAGTCTTGAATAGCATATTGGCTACTTTTTATCCCGGTAAAATGTATGGTTCTCGTGGGATAGATTTATTTTAATTTTTGAAATTACACCAGAATGGATGAACGGATCTGAATGAAATTTAGCACAGAGATAGATTATAGTCTGGAATTGGCAACACTGTTCTGTCATAGAAAAGTCGTTTTTTAGAAGTGCTCCGAGAAAATAATTAATTTTAATAAGAAAAAGTGAACAAAATTAAACCTTTGCATTTTGTGGTACAATATAAGAATTTACTCCTCAAAAAGCCAAAAAATTCAGAGTAAGTCCTAGAATTCTAAGCGCCGAACTGAAGACAAAATTGCAATTTAGTTAGTTAACCTCACTAAATGAACAAAAGGGTGTTACAAGAAACCTCTCCAGAACATTTTAATTGCGAGAAACGGCGAACCAGTAACAATTCTAACGATATGTCATCGGAAAATATAACTGGCATCTCCATAGACAAATTAAAGGAGATTCTCGAAGAAAAGAACAGGGAACCTGCAAGAGAAATTGTCTCTAAATCTGACTTCTAACAGCTTTATTCTGAGCTTTCAGGAATCAAAACAAAACAAGATGAGATTTCAGCAAAAGTTGTGGAGTTGGAAAATCGTAACAAGATTCTGGAAGAACAAATGGACAAACTTATGATGAAAAGCACTGAATCTAATGTTGTGGTACGCTTCCCTTCAGAAAATGTCAACGATCCAACAGAAAAAGCAAAATCTGTATGTGTTGGCTTGCTGGCAGAAAACGAAGCAAGTACTGTCATTGAATCTGCATACAGAATTACCACTTGAGATGAACGTACAGCTACAAAAATCGTCAAGATGAAATCTCGAGACGCAGCTATCAATGTTCTACGCCAAACAAAAAAGCTAATAAAAACAAACATCAGCATTCGCAAGGATCTACCACCGAACGTTCGTCAAAGAAGGGCAAAGCTAATCCCTCTGTTGAATGAGCTGCGTGAGAAGCGTTCGAAGTCACAAATGAAGGTAGCTTTGAGAGACGACAAGTTGCATGTGGGAGGCAAAATATTTTCTTGGGATTCTTCCGAAGGATTAAAATGCGGTAGAGAAAACGGTGTGAAAATAATCTGTGAGATATTTGGAGAGTTACCGGCATCTTTAAAAAAATTGAATGATGAAGTGCGAAACCAAAACTCAATTAATATGTATAAAACGTCAACGTCAACGTCATCTGTATCTGACAGTTCAAAAAGTCAAGCAGCAAATAAAGGCGTAAACACAATCGGAGCAACCGCTGTATTTAATTCAGGTGCACACAGAAGTGGGAGTTTACACGAGCCATCGTATTGAGAAAAATCCGTCTAATAGAATAACAATAATGTACTAAATTTAAAAATATTAAGTTATAATGTATCAGGGCTTAAAAATAAACACTTATTTATAGAATTTTTCAATTATATTAAAGATTTTGATATTTTTCTATTATTTGAAACACATTTATTAGAAAATGAAGAAGTAAGATTTAAGAATATTTTCATGAATTATGAAATAAAATTTATACCTGCAGTAAAAACAAGCTCATTTGGAAGAGGAAGTGTTGGAGAACTATATGCATTTCGTAAGCAGTTAGAAGGAGCACAAGCTAGCTTTAAAAACATTGACAAATCATACGTTCTTGAACTGAAAACGGAGACAAACACCTGTCACATCGTACCGATATATCTAAACTGCAATCATTGGGCGCGCGACTACAACAAAATAAATGACCTGCTGAACTCTTTAGATTCGGAAAATTTAGTATTAATCGGTGACTTTAATGGGAGGATAGGCAAGTCAGTGAATTAGGTACTACATCTTCGATTTATACACAACGCATTTCTAAAAACGAGATCTGTGATGCCAAAGGTGGTGCTATTTTGGAATTAATGGATGCATTTGATTGCAGAGTACTAAATGGAAGCTGTGAAGGAGATTCTTGTGGGGAGCAGTGTTGGATAGTTACGCGTAACTTTGGAATTTTAATTAGTTACACGTAACTAATGTAATTTATGTAACTAATGTAACTAATATAACTAAATGTAACTAATTGTAACTAAATGTAACTAACTATAACTAATCGAATTTTTAAAATACAAAAACTCACATTTTATGTTAAATTGAAATTTAGAAGTTCCGTCCACAAACCCGATCGAATGATTATACTGTTTAATGGCAAAGCTGGATGATTGATATTGCCGTCGGGCTAGCTGTGGCCACGGCAACCTGGCAAGGAATACATTTTTAAGTTACTATATATTTCTGCAAAAAAAAATTTAAAAATAATAAAACAAAATAGATCTAGCTTGATTTCCTTTGGGCGAGCCAAATCTGAAATTTGAGACCAAATTTGAGATCAAATCTGAATTTACCATACAAAAATAAATCACAACAAATAAAGAAATGTCCAGGAATCTCAAGAAAGAAGGGAAAACTTTAAATGTAAATAAAAATCTATTGAATGCTCCAAGAATATAATAAGGGTATTCACGATCTGGTGTAACTTGTCTTGCATCATTGTAAAAGTGGAGAAGTGCTACGTTTTCTTGCAATACAACAACAAATATACTGGCTGTCATTTTGTTACACTTTTTCACTTTATCTATACCTCAACCCCATTGCAACAGGAAAATACAACGGTGCAAAATTTTTACTTTTGATTTTGACATTTGTGTCAACCTGATTTTGACATTTGTGTGAGTTTTGCTACAGATTGGAAGAAGTGAGTTCACGATCTATAAGAAATACAAACAATTTCGTACTTTTACAATACTTGTTTGCACCAGATCGTGAATACCCCTAATATTTTATTAGATTTCATCAGGAATATACTTATTTCAATATGTATTCCTTGCCAGGTTGCCGTTGCCCTTGCTAATAAAAGAATTTTATCAATAGCCGATTGGGATTCAGGATGAAATGTGTTTTTTTTTTATTTTTTATTATTAAGTTATGGTTAGTTACATTTAGTTACATTAGTTACATTAGTTACGCCAAATATTGGGCGTAACTAATTCATATTAGTTACGCGTAACTAAACGAGTAACTTACTTCATGTAACTTACTTGCCAACACTGGTGGGGAGTACAAATTTCTTCGTGGGACAGCGTGTTCTGTTATAGATTACTGTTTTGTAACTGAAAACTTGTGCAAACATCTAAAGGAATTCAAGGTAGCAACAAAGACATATTCAGACCACATGCCTCTTGAAGTTACGTTTTACTCGTATAGAAACCACCTCAACAACAGCTCAAATCAGTTAAGCCTCTTACCGAAACTACAATAAATAAAAATGCCAATGGTAGGAACAAACAAAAATGGTTCGATGCAGACTGTAAGCGAGCTAGAAATGCATCTTTTAAATTTCTCAAGTTAGTAAGAAAGAACAACACTAATACGTTTAAAACTCTTTACGCAGAAGCAAATAAACATTTCAAAAATGTATGCCTTTCAAAAAAACAAGCGTTTAACGAGCAAAATATCAACATTTTAAACAAAACAAAATGCTCAGCGGAGTTTTGGAAAGCAGTCAAAATCATTAATGGTAGAACAAACAATATCGCCCTATGCTTGCAAGCAGAACATCTAAGAGATCACTTTGCAATCCTGCTCAACGCACCACTAATCTCCCAGCCATTTCAATATGCAGCACCCTGGATTGTTGACCAATCTCTAGATGCACCGATAACTCATGAAGAGGTTCAAAATGTAATCGAAAATTCTAAAAATAACAAAGCCCCCGGAAGACGATCGCATTTCATTTGAATTCTATAAGAACTGTACTAGTGAATTCCTTTCAGCGATCGTACTGGAATTCAATCGAATTTTCGAAAATGCTGATATACCAGGAAGCTTTCTGAAATCAATTATATTTCCACTACACAAGAAAGGTGATTGTAATGATTCGGCAAACTACTACTTTTTGGCGCAGTACTTTTTAACAGGCTAATCCAGTGGGTAAAAGAAGAAAATCATCCATGAATTTCAAGCGGGCTTCAGGAAGAATTATTCCACAATCGACCAAATATTTGTGTTAACTAACATTGTTGAAATTTACAACAGGAACCAAAAAAAGCTTTACTAATTTTTTGTAAATTTCCGAGCAGCATTCGACTCTGTTTCTAGAGAGGCGCTTTTTTATAAGCTATCTCGATATGGAATATCGACAAAAGTAATAAACGTTTTGCGAGCAATGTATGCAAATAACATTGCTTTCGTTTGGGATGGAAACTTCTTATCCGAAGGCTTTGAGACTGCAATGGGCGTGAAGCAAGGCTGTATATTGAGCACATTACTCTTTATATTATATATAAACGACATAACGGAGGTTGTAAGAGGTGGGATTGAGATAGACCGAACAAATATCCCTGCGCTTATGTTCGCAGATGACATCGTTTTTCTTGCAGATACTGTAGAATGTATGCAGTTAATGATAAACGAGAAGAGAGCCGGCGGATGAGCCGAAGAAGTAACGAGTCAGGCGGACTCTTACTTACTTAAAACGACCAACAACAACTTAACATCTTTTTATTAAAATCTTTTCATTTTAACGTAACGTAATTTTAACTTTTTTCTTAAAATAACATAAATTTGTTTAATGTACAAAATGGGTTTTTAACGCGATTAGATTAGTTTTGTAGAATTTTGAAAATGATTAAAGTAACGCTCCTCTCTGTATCTTCGAAAATAGTTTGTTGAATAATTCACGCTTCGAATCCCGCGCGATAGTTGTAGAGTATTTAATAGGAAAAAGCCTAGTGCAGACTTCTCCTGAATTTTATTTCTTTTCAATTTTTCTCGAAAAGAGTTTTAGTTGGAAAATAGTCTGAACTCGTCCATAATGTTTCGACAAGTTTTGGAAACACATCCAACAACTTGTCGAAACGTTGTTTGTGTGCGTGAGAGTAGGTTTTGGTAAGTTTTGGAAACAAATCCAACAACTTGTTGAAACCGTGTTTGTGTTTGTGTGAGAGTGAGTATGTTTCGTTAGATCCCACCACGGTTGTTTTCTAGGAGAGCGTCATGCTTCCAGGAAGCCGTGACCGATGATCTCGAAACGAATGGTTGTGTTGTATCGTTGTATGTATGAGTGAATGATTGGAATGGACGAGGGAAGAAAGTGGTTGTTAAAGATTAGCTTGGAAGACACTCTTGCGAGAGCCTTGAAAGCATACAGGAAAAAAAGAAAAATATCGAGAAATTGGGAGAAAGAAAAATAAAATGGAGGAGCAGACATTTGTTTTAATTGTGGAGAATAAAAATGTTGGATTAAGGATTCGAGACGTGTAAAGATTGAGACGAAAAGGAGATAGGAGATAGGAGTCGTTACAAAAATAAGATAAGTAGTTTGTGTTTCATTTTGAATATAAATATATATATTTGTAATTCCAAAGTATATATATTTATATTCGTGGACTAGGTTCGCTCATATTTTTTTTTTGTACGCGTTTTAACTTTGTTAAAGACCCATTTTTCTTTTATATTTTCTTTTATTAGTTGCCTTTCTTTTTGTTTAATTACCAATTGCTTACCTTGAGCCAAACGGCCGTATTAAATATTGTGTCTATCACACTTTTTATTTGTACCATGGTTTCCCAAAACAATAAAATAACAATTTCAATATAACATTCTTTTTTTTATTTCAAGCATCGGTTAGTTATCTTCCATAATTAGTTTTGGAATTTTCTAATTCGGTTTTAGAAAAAAAATTCCTGGCGCCCGCTTTTTTTTGCACCCTACTGTGCAAGCGAATATTTCCTTCTTTTGATAAACGATTTTGATTGTTTAATCAATCAAGTTTATCAAAAGAAACACAAAAATTCTTCCACAGAACCCACCCCAGCTGAGCAGTCGTGGTGACAGCTATTTTATCAAGCTGTAGTTGCACTCTTTTTTCGTTCTTCTTTTCGCGTTATTCGTGTGTGGCCTATTGATAGGTATCATTAGTAAATTCGTGTCGTGTGTCGCCGTCGGTGCGCGTTCAAAACTTATTTTCTTTTTAATATTTTTTTTTAATTGAATTGTTCGCGGTAGTAATTTCGTTTAAATAAATAATTTTAATTAAAAAAATTCCCCTACCCCTATCGTGCCGCGAAGAAAAAGTGCAATAAAGTGGTGCCCAACGTTAAGGGCCCAAAGTGGAAGAGTTTTTTTGTATTGTATTTATTGTGTTTTTTTTTCTTTCTCTCAACAATTTTTTGATTGAAAGCTAATTGTTTTTTTTTATTTTTGGTGTAGTGTTTCTCGTGGCCAAGCAAATTGTTGTGGAATAAAAAGGCGGAGCAGTGAAGGGGATCCAGCTAAACTAAGAAGGAGTTGAAAACAACAAGTTTTTTGGTGATATTTTTTTATTTTGTTAGTGTTGTAAACTCGTTTTTTTTTTTATTCTGTGGTGTCTTTTGTTTTATATACATATTTTTTTTTGTTCTCTATTTCATTTTATTAATTTTTTTTATGTTCATTAGGTACCTTGGTTAGAGTTTTTTTTTTTTGGTTTTGTTAGATATTGTTTTTTTCTCGCGTGGGATACCTTCTTATTTAGTGACATTTATTTTCGTGTTTGAGTGGAAATCAAATTGATTGTATTTCAGTGATAGGTGATAGTTTTTTTCTTATTTCTTTTTTTCTCTCGTGGGATATTTTGTGTTATTTTTTTGTGTTTGTACATCGAGTGTAAATTACATTGAATTCTTTTCAAGGATAGGTGATAGTTTTTTTCTTGTTGTTTTTTTCTCTCGTGGAATATTTCGCGATATATGTAGCTATATCTTAAAAAATGAGTAAATATTAAGAGCAGTTTTTTTTTGTTTTGGTGATAGTATATTATATATTATTTTTTCTTAGAAGAAAACAATTCGGGGTTATAGTTAATTTTTTTTTGCTTTGGTTATTATTTGATTGTGATTGGTGTTTACGGTTGCCACCAACGCGAGAATTTTCTGGGTGAAAATTTAATAGTTTTTTTTATACCTATAATATCGGGAAGTAAACAATTATAGGTAGAGTTTCCTGTTTTTTTCGAGTATTTATTGTAGTGAATATTTTTTTTTATATATAAAAATAAAAATTTTTAAGGATTGCCATTTTTTTTTATTTTTTGTTCTAGTAACTTTTTTGATTTTCTCTTGTGTGATTAATTAGTTTGTTTTAATAAATATGAATATAGGAAGGTTAGCGCAGGACGAACTGGCCTATGAGATGAAGGTCAGGGGTTTAAAAGTAGGTTCGGTTGATGAGATGCGAAAGGCATTGAGGTCATCGAGGTTGCTCGTTAAGAGAAACTCGATGGAGGTTAGCATGGTATACCCGTTCACCTATGAGGAGGATAAGGATGCTATAGAAGCTAAAATTGAGGAGATTAGGGGCCTTCTTAAAGTACCTCCGAAGAATCCAAAGTCTTCGGAGTACATTAAGATTGTAACAAAGATTGAATGGTGTATAGGTAGGTTAGCTAGGACCCCTTGTGAAGCAGAAGACGAAGAAGATGCTATCAGCTCACTTCGTAATAAAGTTTTATGTTTATTAGGAGATCTCACTGGCGATAGTGAGAATAGTGATAGGGAAGAGGAAGTTGAGAAAGAAAAGACTCCGGTTAAAAGGCAAACCCAACTTCAGGTACAAGTTGGTCAGACCCCAAGTGATGTGCGGTCTGGGTTAGGACTGGCTGGAGGGTCATTGCCTGAACCAAGTCGTTTTGGCAGTAGTCCTTCAGTCAGTGGTATTAGTGTTAGGGTCCCATTAGGACATAGGGTTGATAGGGGTGACACTTTTGCTGAACAGATGGTCGTTCAACAGAAGTGCACTGAACGTGTAGGGAAGTGGGGGGTGAAATTTACTGGTGACTCTAATGGAGCATCAGTGAATTCATTCCTGGAAAGAGTGGAGGAACTTCGTCTGGCTAACGATGTTCCGGACTCCCACCTTTTCAAATCCGCTTCGGAGCTTTTGTCGGGTAGGGCCCTTATGTGGTATAGGACGGTTAGGGAAGATTTGGGGGATTGGCAGGAACTCGTCAAGGAACTCAAAGCAGAGTTCCTTCCTGCGAATTACGATGATCTTCTATTGGAAGAAATAAATCGGCGTTCACAGGGAAAGGATGAAACTTTCGGCGCGTATCTTGCCACCATGAGGACATTGTTCCGAAGATTGTCGGAACCTTTGTCAGAGGGAAGAATCATTTCTATTTTGAGGAAGAATGTAGACCCGTTTTATCAGGTGCAGATAGCGAGTGCCAAACCAAAGACGGTTAAGGAACTTGCTGTCTTAGGTAGGGAACTAGATACCCTTAAGATAAACGTGGACAGTTTTACTCCACCAAGTAGAGGTAGGCATTTGTTGGAACCTGAATGTGGTTACCAACCGAGTTCGTCCGGACAACAGCGAGTTGCGGCTGTTGCTCCAGTCCCAGAGAACCCTTTTAGACAGGTCGTTAGGTGTTACAATTGTAACAGGGATGGTCATTTGGCACAAAACTGTTCTGTGCAAAGAAAGTGTTTCGGTTGCGGGGCTGTAGGTGTGTATCGTAGGGATTGTGGGCGGTGTTCGGGAAATGGGGAACGGGCTCTTGTGACAGCAGGACAGAAGACCCGTCGGCGTTAGTTACGTCGTCTGCTGGCGATCAACTGGTACCACAAATTCACTTAAGTTTCACTTTAGCGGCAAGCGGTAGGGACAGTAGACCATATTTAGGAGTTAGGGTTTATGGAGTCAAATTTTTGGGACTTCTTGATTCAGGAGCCTCTCGAACCATTGTGGGTGGTGACGGGTGTAAAATTTTGAAAGACTTAGGGCTTAGATTAGAGAAGAATAGTGTTGGGTCAGTAGCGTTAGCAGATGGGGCAGGTGTAGGAGTAGCTGGGTCTATTTCTCTACCAGTGGAGGTTGAGAATAGATCCATTTTAATAGAATGTCTGGTAATACCGAACCTCCCACACCAATTGATCTTGGGTGCCGACTTTTGGGCACTATCGGGCATAGTCCCGGATTTGAGATCTGGTATGTGGAGTTTTTCAAGCCAGGAAATGGTGGTTTCGGTAACAGACATGTTAGCGATTAGGGAAAAATCGGCTTTGAACGATTTTGAAAGTAGGAAGTTAGAACATGTGTTAGGAGAACTTTTTAAATCAATGACCGAGGGATTAGGGTGCACCAACTTAGTTGAGCACAAGATTAGGACGTCCGCAGAACCAATTAAACAACGATATTACCCTGTTTCGCCTGCGATTCAGAAACATATCGATCAGGAACTCCAAGAGATGTTGGAAGCTGGAGTGATCGAGAAGTCGAAGAGTCCTTGGGCATCGCCGATTCTTCTCGTTAAGAAGAAAGACGGCAGTTATCGGTTCTGCGTTGACTATAGGAAATTAAATGAGGTTACTGATAGGGATGCTTATCCACTTCCATTTATTTCGGCAATTTTGGACAAGCTTCGAAACGCGAAGTATTTGTCCTCATTAGACATTAAATCTGCTTATTGGCAGATTCCAATGAAGGAAGAATCGCGAAAGTACACAGCCTTTACCGTGCCAGGGAGGTGTCTTTTTCAATTTTATAGGATGCCATTCGGGCTTCATAATTCACCAGCGACATGGCAAAGGTTTATTGACGACGTTCTAGGTCCCGATTTAGAACCGTTCGTCTTTGTGTACTTAGATGACATTATCATTGTCACCGATTCTTTTGAGAAGCACTTAGAAATTCTCAAAGAAGTTTTTAAAAGGTTAGGAGAGGCGGGCTTAAAAGTAGGTAGGGAAAAATGTAATTTCTGTAGGCCTTGTTTGAAATTTCTAGGTTATGTAGTTGATAGGAACGGGCTTCATGTAGACCCGGAAAAAGTGGAGAGCATGATGAGGATTCCTCCACCGAAAAACGTGAAGGAAATTAGGAGTTTTGTAGGGACTATTTCTTGGTATCGAAGATTCGTGCCAAATTTTGCAATTTTAGTTAGGCCTCTTACCGATCTCTTAAAGAAAGGTAAGCAATTTGAGTGGACCCAAGAATGTGAGGAGAGTTTTAGGAAAGCCAAAGAGTGTTTGGTTACGGCACCGATTCTGACATGTCCGGATTTTTCTCGGCCGTTTGTTGTCCAAACAGACGCGTCAGATTTTGGTATCGGGGCCGTACTTTCGCAGTAGTTTGAGGATGGCGAAAAAGCCATTTGTTATTTGAGTCGGTCATTGAATAGGAATGAAAGGAACTACTCTACGACCGAAAAGGAATGTTTAGCGGTTCTTTGGGCGATCGAAAAGTTACGGCCGTATCTCGAAGGTGTTCGATTTACAGTCGTGACTGATCACCACTCACTGATCTGGCTTAGCAATCTTAAGGATCCGCAGGGAAGGTTAGCTCGTTGGGCCATTCGGCTCCAACAATTTGATTTCAAGATCATCCATCGAAAGGGCAAAGAACATGTCGTTCCTGATATGTTGTCGCGAGGAGTCCCCGAAGTAGCCGGTGTCTCTGAAGCGGATTCGGACCCTTGGGTGATCAAAATGAAATCACAGGTAGAAAAGAACCCGTTAGAATATCCATCCTGGCGAGTTGATGATGGGCGGCTCTACAAACATGTAGGGGTGAACCATATTGTTGTTCACAACGAGAATGAGGAATGGAAGTTAGTTGTAGGGAAAGGTGAAAGGGCAAAGATTCTAAACGATTGCCATGATGCTCCGCTTTCAGGACACATGGGCGTTAAAAAGACTTTTGCTAGGGTAGCAGAAAAGTATTACTGGCCCAAAATGAGGAGTGACATAACGAAAAATGTTAGGTGTTGTAAGACTTGCCAAAAAGTGAAACCGTTGAATGAGAGGCCAGCTGGTCTTATGACTGAGAGGGTGGGAAATTCGAAAACCGTGGGATATGATTTGTGTGGACTTAGTTGGTCCACTACCGAAGTCGTCGCGCGGTTTTATATATATTTTAACGGTCGTCGATTACTTTAGTAAATTTCCCCTGTTGTTCGCGTTACGGTCCGCAACGGCGAAAGCGGTTTGTCGAGAATTGGAAGAAAACGTTTTTCTTCTCTTCGGTGTTCCAAAGTGGATCGTCTGTGACAACGGTCCCCAGTTCCGTAGCAAAGAACTGAAGACGCTTAGTGAAGCGTACGGGTCACAACTTCGGTATACGGCGCATTACCATCCGCAAGCGAATCCTGCGGAGCGCATAAACCAAATAATTAAGACTACGCTCCGAGCGTATGTCTCGGAAAACCAGCGGAGTTGGGATATGCAATTGGCAAAAGTGGCCTGTGCTATCCGAACTTCGCAACATGAGGTGTTAGGTTTTTCGCCTTATTTTGTGAATTTTGGTAGGAACATAGTAACTAGTTGCCATGATGTAGGGCTTAGAGATAATGATAGGGACCAAGATAGAGGGGATACTGTTAGGCAGTTTCAGAAACTGAGACAGGAGATAGCTATGAAGTTGGAAGCGGCGGAAAATAAGACCGCTAAAACTTATAATTTGAGGAGAAGAGACATACAGTTTCAACCTGGTGATCTCGTGTGGCGTAGGAATTATGCTCTGTCCGATGCGGCAAATTACTTTGCTGCTAAATTAGCGACCAAATTTGTTGGTCCATTTAGGGTCAGAAGGAGGATGTCACCTTGGACATACCTCCTGACAGACGATAAAGGGAAGGATCGGGGGACGTGGCACGTTAAGGATTTAAAGCTATTTATTGACACTTAGTCAAAAGTCCCTTAATCTTTCTTTTAAATCGTAATTTTTTGTACTTTGTTTGGTTTTTTGGTAAATTGTCCAATTATATATTTTCAATTCGTGCCACTAATTATTTTTTTTTTCTTTTTTTCTTTTTCTTATATGATGGTAACCCTGTGTTGTGTTGTACACCCTGTTCTTTTACCCTCCAATCCTGGCCGAGCCTGAAGAAATGGTTTATTTTTCCTGAAAAGTAAACACATTTCTTGGGAGGTAAGGGTTGAAATTGTACGTGAATACAAGTACCTTGGAGTTCTTATCACCCCTAACATTAGCTTAAACAAACACCTTCAAAGCAAATTATCTGAAGCTAAACGCGCGATCTGTTCAGTTTGGAGCAGATGCATAAGTAATAGGCATGTAAGTCATAATGCCAAGCAAAAGCTATTCCAATCGACAGCATCCACAATTCTTTTATATGGTGCCCAAGTGTGGGGATACTGTTCATTTGAAGCCGTTGAAAAATGCCTGCGCTTCTTTCTTAAGCGGATATTCCGATTACCAAGCAGTACCCCCAACTACATGCTTCATTTAGAAACGGGAACGCCCCCTTTAATTTTAAACACATTAAAAATGCATTTTGACTACATGGTCAAAGTGATAGCATTGGAGGAAGACAGGTTGCCTAAGAAAGTACTTAAGCATATCATAAGAACAAACTGAAATCTAATGCAAGAATGGGAGCGTCTAGCTTCTGAATGTGGAGTAGTCCTTGAAATAACACCAGATCTGCAGTCTAACTCTCTTAGAAGACAGTTTGATAACTTATTAATAAAAACTGGCAATACGGTATATCAAAAATATGTTAACGAAGCCCAAGCTTCCCAATATAGGCTGTACTATAGCAAACTTAAGTATAATCTTGAAGAACACACATATCTTTTAAACTGCTTCTCAATTGATAAAATAAGCACGATTTTTAAAATGAGAGAAGAATTAATTAGCTTGAATTATATACCTCATCGACCAGATCTACCAATACTATGCAACATCTGCAACATGAAAATAAGGGAAGACGTATTGCACTTTCTAGCAATATGTCCAATTTTGAAAGTAATTCGGAGACGTTTTTTCGGTTCGTATGTTCTGAATGACAATGCTGCAATCGGTATCTTAAACGGAGAACAAGGTTGGGACCTATTGTACAAATACACCGTAAACGCACTTCACTACAGAAAACGCATCATCGAGGGAGACTTCTAGAACATCCGAAAAATTTAACATAATAAAAATGAAATTCATAGACCAAATTTTATTTAAAGCAATGCCAATCTGGTAGACGGCCTTGGCCCAAACCAATAAAGACTTAGAATAATGAAATCTTTGTAACATTTATAATGAAATAAAGTCCATTATTACTACTACTACTACTAGTCTGGAATAGCATATTGGCTACTTTTTATCCCTGTAATATGTATGGTTCCCGTGGGATAGATTTATTTTAATTTTTGAAATTACACCAGAATGGCTGAACTCATCTGAATGAAATTAAGCACAGAGATAGATTATAGTCTGGAATGACATATTGGCTACTTTTTATCAAGGTGAAATATATGGTTCCCGTGGGATAGATTTGTTTTAATTTTTGAAATCACACCAGAATGGCTGAACGGATCTGAATGAAATTTAGCACAGAGATAGATTATAGTCTGGAATAGCATATTGTCTACTTTCTATCTCTGTAAAATAAATGGTTCCCGTGGGATAGATTTGTTTTAATTTTTGAAATTACACCAGATTGGCCGAACTCATCTGAATGAAATTTAGCACAGAGATAGATTATAGTCTGGAATAGCATATTGACTACTTTTTATCCCGGTAAAATGTATGGTTCCCGTGGGACAGATTTGTTTTAATTTTTGAAATCACACCAGAATGGCTGAACGGATCTGAATGAAATTTAGCACAGAGATAGACTATAGTCTGGAATAGCATATTGGCTACTTTTTATCCCGGTAAAATGTATGGTTCCCGTTGGATAGATATGTTTTAATTTTTGAAATTACACCAGAATGGCTGAACTCATCTGAATTAAATTTAGCAAAGAGATAGATTATAGTCTGGAATAGAATATTGGTTACTTTTTATCCCGGTAAAATGTATGGGAAAGATTTGTTTTAATTTTTGAAATTACACCAGAATGGCTGAACTGATCTGAATGAAATTTAGCACAGAGATAGATTATAGTCTGGAATAGCATATTGGCTACTTTCTATCCCTGTAAAATGTATGGTTCCCGTGGGATAGATTTGTTTTAATTTTTGAAATTACACCAGAATGGCTGAACTCATCTGAATGAAATTTAGCACAGAGATAGATTATAGTCTGGAATAGCATATTGACTACTTTTTATCCCGGTAAAATGTATGGTTCCCGTGGGACAGATTTGTTTTAATTTTTGAAATCACACCAGAATGGCTGAACGGATCTGAATGAAATTTAGCACAGAGATAGACTATAGTCTGGAATAGCATATTGGCTACTTTTTATCCCGGTAAACTGTATGGTTCCCGTTGGATAGATATGTTTTAATTTTTGAAATTACACCAGAATGGCTGAACTCATCTGAATGAGATTTAGCGCAGAGATAGATTATAGTCTGGAATAGCATATTGACTACTTTTTATCCCGGTAAATTGTATGGTTCCCGTGGGACAGAGTTTTATTTTAATTTTTGAAATCACACCAGAATGGCTGAACGGATCTGAATGAAATTTAGCACAGAGATAGACTATAGTCTGGAATAGCATATTGGCTACTTTTTATCCCAGTAAAATGTATGGTTCCCGTTGGATAGATATGTTTTAATTATTGAAATTACACCAGAATGGCTGAACTCATCTGAATAAAATTTAGCAAAGAGATAGATTATAGTCTGGAATAGCATATTGGCTACTTTTTATCCCGGTAAAATGTATGGTTCCCGTGGGAAAGATTTGTTTTAATTTTTGAAATTTACACCAGAATGGCTGAACTCATCTGAATGAAATTTAGCACAGAGATAGATTATAGTCTGGAATAGCATATTATCTACTTTTTATCCCGGTAAAATGTATGGTTCCCGTGGGAAAGTTTTGTTTTAATTTTCGAAATCACACCAGAATATCTGAACGGATCTGGATGAAATTTGGCACAGAGCTAGATTATAATCTGGTATAGTACATATGTTTCTTTTTATTACGGTTAAATGTAGGTATTAAATTATAAAGCTATAAAAGAAGAAGAAGCTAGATTACGATAGACTATACTCCTCAAGCTACAGCCTACTTCTTGATCAGCTGAAACGCGAGCGAAGCCGCGGGTAAAGGCTAGTGAGTATATAATAAGAACAAATAAAAATAATAATATAATAATAAGAATCAATGGAAGAATATCGCTTTGCTTGATTTCTGGCTTTCAGAAAAAGTAAAAAACTTTTTATAAAATAAGCCAAAACACCATTTTCGCGCTCGATTTCAATCAAGCTGCCATATAGTAAAATAAAGTACTCTTCATAAGCTTTCATATTGTTATACAGTGTGATTCACGAGCGTTGTGCCAAAAAGCTAGAGCGTGTAGGTTGAGTTGAGACAAGAAAAAAATCGTATGGGAGCGGGGGTCTATTCCCCCCGTTTAGCCGGAAGGGGCAATTTTCTGAAAAATTGACTTATTTTGTAAAAAGAAATATTAAAAATCAACGGCTTATTTTACAACACCGTGTTATACCTTTTTGAAAAGCCAAAAACTTCTTCTTCTATTTTGTTTTTCAATTAAATTGTTTTAACCAACAGTTTAAAAAATATAAATTTTCAAACTAAAAATTTTGAAAAAAAAAATTTTAAAAAATAATTGGAAACAAAAAGCACGCGTTTCAATTTAGAAAAAGTTTTTTTGAAAAAGCACGCTGTAAAGCCATAAAACGACAGTTCAAATTCTCAAATCTATATATATATAAAAAGTAAACTATATTTTGTTAGTCGCCTATTCACGCCTTAATCCGTCTACCAATTTCAACCAAACTTTCACACATCTTTGGTATTGGTCTATATACGATTTTGGTGAAGTTTGGTTGAAATCGGTATATGTGTGTTGTGCGTGCGTGAAAAAACACTTAAAGCTCACTTAGCAAAACTCAAAAATGATTTATTTGAAATATCAATCAGTCATCGTCGGAATTTTATAATATTGGATTTTTGTTTTTAGTTTTCAAGTCAAAAACAGCGTCGATACTCGATACACATAAACATTTGTTGTTGCTTTTGCTTTTTTTTAGCTGTGTATGGTTTCGCGCGGTGTATACAAATACATCAAAGCATTATTGTGAAACATATGTAGGTATGCAAGAAATTTGATTTTAGAAAAAAATGTAGTCGTGACGTACATTATGTATACATGTATATGTACATATACATACATATGTACATGTGTATATGTACATATGTACATATACATATGTATTTATAATACTTATGGTGAAGTGAAGTCTGGTCGCTTTGTTTTGAGTAATGGATTGTGGGAAACTGGAAGAATTTTCTTGGTTGCCCTATAAATGAAATGATTTTCATGAGATAAATATCACCTACAGTTAGTCTCAGTCATATTCGTACAGAAGGTCAAAACTTATTTAAAGTGTTTAAAAAAGATTATTGGTTTGAGTTAAACAATTTTTAGAAGTGTTTTTATAGCAGACAAATCATATTCTTAACAGTCACATCCAAAAAATCATATTCTGAAATCGACAAATAAAGCTTAGGCCAAATAAGAGTGTCAAGTAAAAAAAACCACTCTCACTCATATTCGTACACAATGCATCCCTGTCTAAAAAACTGTGAATATTTCCACTTTATGTTTCTCACTGTAATATAAACATATCGCAGTAGTATTCTCAATCTTTTTAGTGAAGTTTGTGCATTTTTTCATTAGCAAACTTAAAAACTGGGTAGAAAATCTAAAGAAACAAGCTTAGAGCTGCGTAAATTGATTATAAACCACCATAACAAAGGGAAATCGTACGCGGAAATAAGTGACATGGTAAATAAAAGTCGGTCAACTTTACAATATATAGTGAAACGGTACAAAGATGAAAATCGAATTGAAAATAAGCCAAGGAATCAGGGTCGAAAAATCTTAAACAGTGCTGATGAAAGATTTATTTTGCGCGAAATAAAGAAGAACCTTAAGGTAAGTGCCCCAAAATTGGGATATGCTACTAAAAAAGGGTTATCATACAAATTTTCAAAAAATAACTTTAAAAAAATACATTGTACGAATACGAATGAGTTCTTGAGTTTTGATGTTATTTGTTAAAAAAATTTTTTTTTTGAATATCACTTCAATAAAATGCTTTTGTTTTCTGTTTTAAAATGTCTACTATTTACTTAAAACAAATTAATTCAAAATTTCAGTTAAAACTACGTAATTGACTTCTGGAAGTACCATTAACTCAAAGAGACGAGGTGTACGAATATGACTGGGACTGACTGTATTTCTCAATCCATTGTACCAACAAAAAATCTTTCCTATCTTTCTATTCCTTCTAACTATTGCCGTGCAGTTTGCATTCAAAAGACCTTGGGTCTTATAGGCATATAGTTAAAATTATTAAAAAAAAAAAAAAAAATGTTGCATGGTTTGATTTGTGTCCAAGCGATGATGGTGTTTCGATGTGGCTAAGGAGTCTTTTGGTTACCTGCACATTTAACAATAAAGCAATAATGTTTCAATGGTTGTTTTTCTCTTTTTACTTGCGATTATAGGTACTAAAGGCAAGTTATGCATTCGTAAAAAAAAAAATTCTAACAGTCAAACACGACCTTACGATGATAGAGAAGTCGTATAAAGTGGGTCCGACAATTCTGTCTGTCTGTCTGCTACACACAGAACCGAACGCGAGAATTAGGATGGAGAAAACCTTTTTATGATGAACGAAACTTAAAGACCGCGACTTTGGATATACGTATCCACAAACAATTATTTCCCAAAACGTTTAACGAATATTTACAAATAAAAAAAGAAAAGCACAAACCGAAGTGCACGCGATAGGGTTAAATTTTCGATTGAATGACACTTTGTTTGAAAGGTACGTTCGATTACGTGTAGCAATGACAGCATCCAATATATGCTGTTAGATTGGCTAGCTCAGAAAAGGGTTGGTTCGACAACATGCAATCTTGTTAATCGAATATCAAATTTAATCAATTATTAAAATTGCTATGAAAATGATCGAAGACAATCAATTTATTGTCACAAAAAGGCGTACTTACATATAGTAAGTGAAAGCGGGCGCCAGGAAATTTTTGAGGAATTTCCAAACCTATATTAAAATCGACGGTGCAACAACAAACATAAATGAAATGATAAATGATAAGACAAAAGTTTTAACTCCCGAAATGGGATTTTAAAATTATTTATTGGTTTGGGAAACCTTTATAAAATATAGGAATAAAACCCAAAATCTTTTCAAACAAATGTAATTTTACAAAATGGAATTTAAAAAAAAGAAAATGGACCGTTACTACGGAATGGATAATGACAGAAAAGTCACGGGTCCCGTAATTCTTCCGAACGAAAGCCAACCGATAAAATGTATATATATGTTTCTTGGTAATTTTCTTCTTCTCGAAGAAAACTAGCAATGAAAAACGACTAAATTACCACGAACCGGATAAATGAGTGAAATACTTAGCTTTATTTTTTTTGACTGCCTCCTGCCAATTTCTCCCTCCTTCTTTCCTTTTTTCTACTCCTTGTCACTAAATTCTCCACAACTTCAAAATATCAAATTTTCTCTTTCCAAATAATTTTATCGCTTTTAATTCTTCTACACTTTACTCTATCACCAACTCTTGAAATTCTTTCCTCCTCGAAATCAAAACTTTTCTTTTCTTTTCCACTTTTTCAAAAACTCAAATCTTTCTTTTTTGCTTGCCAAACTAGAAGTGGCCTTCCAGGATTTTTTTGGTCCTGGATGGTCCCTCTTGTTTTCCAATTTTTCTGGTTTTCAGCCAATCATAGACCGCGGAATCTGATCTCGTCATTACTCAGCTATACTACATAGGCAGTAAGTGAACACAGATGGAATCCGACGGTCTCGCTTACTCACCCTCTCTCATCAATTGTGCGTCGTCATCATCGAATTCGCCGGCACCTAGTATCATTTCCAGTGGGCGGGAATTCGATGGACGCATTCACCCCTCAACCAAGTTTTCGTATTTCGAAAAGAAAGTTTTGACGAAGACGAAAGAAATTCAGTTTTTCACCCGTGCAATTTTCCCCTTCCGAATGGAAAATAAAATCAAATATATCAATTGTGAAGACTTTAGAGCGAAGCTATTTGAAGTCTTCCCTATACTGGAAGGAGAGTTTGGCAGAAATTCCTATTCGCGAATGATTAACTTGTTTGGCTTTCGTTCAATTAGGGGTGGGTTGGGGAGTAGATAAGAATAATAGTTAACGGTCCACCTTTGACATGGATACATTGAGTTATGGTGGGCCCTTGGCCATACGCTGCGTCCGTCGATGCTACGAACCCTTCGTAGTTGGTAGAGGTAGATGGCGTCTATGAACTCTGCATGTCTTCGTAGCTTCGTCAACAAGATTAAGGATTAAGGTGATCGTAGTTTCATAAATGTTGTATTCAGACCGCCTGTCTGATGGTTTTAGACGATTGTTTTACCAAAGTTGGTTCTCTCCGATATACTACAAATGTACCTGTATAAAAGAAAAGAAAAGAATGGAAGGTACAAGAAAAGGGATCTGGAAGATTAGTTTTTTTGTTACGGTAACTTTTACCGTAACAAATCAAACCCTTTCCTCCTTGGAAATGTGCTTTATTTTGCATGAAATTAAGCCATTTCCTACGGAATGACTTGGTGCACAACACGACACAGGAAGGGAAGTTACAAAAGTCTAAAAATGGTAGTCTGTCCCAAAGAAAATTATCTTGAACCAAAAAAAAAAACAAAAAAACTCATAACGTGACTTTTAGTCTTACAGGTTCTCCGTTAAGGAAATAAAAAGCTTAAGATCTTTGGTGTGCCAAGTGCCACGATCTTTGCCATTTTCGTCTACAAGAACATACGTCCAAGGAGACAATATTTTTCTTATTGTGAAAGGGCCCACAAACTTTGGTGCCAATTTCGCTGCATAGTAATTAGCTGCGTCTGAGAGGACGAAATTCTTTCGCCATACAACGTCATTAGGGAGATATTGAGCATCTCTCCTTCTGAGGTTATAGGCTTCCGCTGATGTTTTGGATGTTGCTTGAAGCTTAACAGCTATATCCGCCCTAAGTCTCCTAAACTTTTCTCCTATACCTTCACTCGAGTCAACATTATCATTCCTGTCTATAGCTTCATCACTAATTGTAAAATCTTCCCTACCACTAGTTGACATATCCTTACCGAAATTGGCATAATAAAGTGAAACTCCTAAAACTTCATGTTGAGAAGTGCGTATAGAACAGGCTACTTTGGCCAATTGAGAATCCCAAACGCGATGATTCTCCAAAACATAAGCTCTCAATGTTGTTTTTATACTCTGATATATTCTCTCCGCGGGGTTTGCCTGAGGATGATAGTGTGGCGTGAACCTAATCTTAGAAGAATAACCTTCACAAAGTGCCCTGAGTTCCCTACTCTTAAATTGAGGACCGTTGTCACAAATGACAACTTTTGGGACTCCAAATAGGAGAAAAACATTGTCTTCTAACTCCTTGCATACTGCCTTCGCAGTAGCCGGTCTCAGCGCAAACAACAAAGGAAACTTGGTCAGATAATCTACCACTGTTAGAATATATATAAAGCCCCTATTGGACTTAGGTAAAGGACCTACCAAATCTACACTAATCATCTCCCACGGAGAAGAAACTCCTATTCTTTCCGTCATAAGACCCGCTGGTTTATCATTTATTCGTTTCACTTGCTGACAAATTCTACATTTTCTCACATAGTTAGTGACATCTAATCTCATTTTTGGCCAATAATATTTAGCCCCTACTCTAGCGAACGTTTTTCTTACCCCCATATGTCCAGCTAATGGACTATCGTGACATTCTGTCAAAATATTAAACCTATCTCTCTTACCTACAACTAACTTCCACTCGTTATTGTTTTCGTGGACAACTATATGCGTCGATTTGACAAATTTATATAATCGTCCACTTTCTACCCTCCATGTTGGATAATCTAACGGAGTAGACTCTACTGACGAAATCATCTTGGTAACCCAAGGGTCCGAATCCTCATCTGAAATTCCAGCCACTACTGGAACTCCCCGAGATAACATGTCCGGCACGACATGGTCTTTACACTTACGGTGTATGATCTTAAAATCAAACTGCTGAAGCCGTACTGCCCAGCGAGCGAGTCTCCCTTGGGGATCCTTCAGGTTATTCAACCAAACCAGTGAATAGTGATCAGTTATGACCGTGAATCGAATACCTTCGATGTACGGCCGTAACTTCTCAACTGCCCACAAAACTCCTAAACACTCCTTCTCTGTAGTGGAATAGTTCCTTTCATTCCTATTTAAAGACCTACTTAGATAACAAATGACTTTTTCACCGCTTTCAAAAGTTTGTGTAAGTACGGCCCCGCTACCGTAATCAGAAGCGTCGTTTTGACTACGAATGGAAGACTGAAGTCGGGAAATGTCAAAATAGGGGCCGTGATTAAACATTATTTCGACTTCCTAAATCTGTCTTCGCATTCTTGAGTCTAGACGAATTTCTTGCTCTTTTTCAGCAAATCAGTTAAAGGTCTAACTAGCGTTGCAAAATTTGGTACGAAGCGTCTGTACCACAAAACTGTCCCTACAAAACTCCTAACCTCTTTAACATTTTTGGGTCCAGGTATTTTCACCATACTATCCACTTTTTCTGGATCAACAAGTAATCCGTTCCTATCAACAACGTAGCCCAAGAATTTTAAAGATGGTCTGCAAAAGTTGCATTTATCCCGGCCTACTTTCAATCCTGCTTCACGCAGTCTTTTCAAAACTTCGTCTAGGATTTCTAAGTGTTAATCAAATGTATCCGTAACGATAATAATATCGTCCAGATACGCGAAAACGAATGGTTCTAATTCTGGCCCTAAAACACTATCTATAAATCTCTGCCACGTAGCAGGAGCATTGTCTAAGCCAAAGGCATACGTTTAAATTGGAAGAGACCTCTACCCGGAACCATGAAGGCTGTAAACTTACGAGATTCCTCAGACATGGGAATCTGTCAATACGCTGACTTAATGTCAAGCGATGTCAAAAACCAAGCATTCCTAAGCTTATCTAAAATGGCGGAGATGATCGGAAGTGGATAAGCGTCCCTTTCTGTAACCTGATTTAACTTCCTATAATCAACACAGAACCTAAAGGTACCATCCTCTTTCTTAATTAAAACTATCGGACAAGCCCAAGGGCTGTTTGATTTTTCAATCACATCTTCGTAAACCATCTCTTTTAGAGCCTTATCAATGTGTACCTGCATTGCCGGGGAGACCGGATTATACCTTTGTTTAATTGGTTCTGATGTCGTCCTAATAATATGTTCTACCCGATTTGTCCTTCCCAACCCCTCTGGCATGGTCTTGACCAAATCTTCAATCAAAGCGTTCAGCTTTGCCCTCTGCTCATCGTCTAACTCAGACCCTTCTGTGATAGAGGAGCCTGCAATCGAAGCAAACATTTCTTGTTTTGAAAAGCTCCACATGCGTGATCGAAGATCCGGGACGATACCCGACAGTGCCCAAAAATCTGTACCAAGGATCAACGCATGTGGGAGTGAGGGTATAACTAAACACTCTATCAAAACTGACCTATCTTCTATTACTATGGGTAATTTAACTGTCCCTAAGACTCCTACACCTGCACCATCAGCTAAATGAACCTGCCTAATGTTACTTTTTTCTAAGACTAGCCCTAAACCCTTAAGAACCCTCCAAACATCTACAAATTATCGTTCGCGTAGCTCCTGAATCTAAAAGACCTTAAAAGCGTAGACCGTAAATATTTACTCCTAAATATGGACGACTATCTTCCCCGCTTGAATCTAACGTGAAACCAAGTTTAATCCGAGTTGCCAGCTGGAGGTCAGCAGGCGACCTAACTAATTGCGACGGCACTCTTGTCCTGCTGGCCCAAGAGTCCGTTGCCCATTTCCCGAGCAGCGGACCCCGAGCCTTTAACTCATATATGAGTTCTTCTTTATTTAAACTATTAACATCCATTTTTACTGACTAATTAACAAAGCAAAAAAAAATTAAAACACAATTTTAAAGCAAAAAAAAAAACTCAAAATCAAATTCAAATTGAAAATTTAAAACTGAAACTAACTTCGAAGTAAAATAAAATAAAATCTCAATAGCTAAAAACAAGATCTAAAATTGAAATTGCCATCAAGTTTAAGATTACCACCGAACGAAAATTCAAAATAAAAAAAAAACAAATTCGAGAAATCCCAAAAATGACCTTGAATTAAAATCCGATCCACTCAAAGAAAAAAGGTAATTCCAAAAACGCAACCCTTAAAATTTCTTAAAACCAAAACAAAACTAATGCAAAAAACTTTAATTCAACCAACAAAAGATTCGAAGTTTGCTAATAAGAAATCCACCCAAAAAAAATAAAAAAACTGTATAAAATGGAAAATAAACACAAAAATGAAATGAGACGAGTTAAAAAAAACAATAAACATAAAAATCAAAATTATTAAAAATAAAAAAAATATAATTAAAAATTAAAAATAAATGATTAAAAACAAAATTTAATTAAATAATTAATAAATTGTTAAAAAAATAATGCCAAAAAATAAGTCCAATAAAATAAAAAAAAAATCAACAAACAAACAAATTTTAAAGAAAATATATAAAGTGGCAACCCCGGTTGCTCATGCACATTTCTTATCAAAAAATAAAAAAAATTATCACTTTAATCTACCCGCGATCAAAATGTAAATTTAATTCAAAATAATTATGTGTTATACACACATCCAAAATAAGAAAAAACAAACAAAAGCGACGTCTAACACGATTAATTAAAACAAAACCAATCACTAATTGAACCGATCTTGAAAAAAAAACTTTTAGCTACGGCAAAAAAAATCGCAGAAGAAAAAGAACACGGTAAATAAAATAATTTGTCTGAGCAAGACAAATATAATCCGAAACAAAATGTCTCGATTAAAATCTATACGAGATTTGCACAGATGAGTAATTTTGTTTGTCTGTATATGGCAGATAAACTCACGACACACCACTTACCTCGCAATGCAGTTTATCCAAAAATCTTCCCCCATTCACTGGCCAGGTTACAGGCTATTTAAATTAAAAAATAAATTATTTTAAATAGGTTTAATTCAATAATATTTGAACTTACCTCTTAGATTTATCATGAGAAATTTTATGTTTCTCAAATATTTTTGACGTTTCTCCTTTTCCTTTTTACTTGCGATTATAGGTACTATAAGGCAAGTTTTGGATTCGTGCAGAAAAAAAAAATTGAGATAACAATCACACATGACATTACGATGATGGAGAAGTCGAAAAAAGTGGGTCTGGAAATTCCGTCCGTCTGTCTGTCTGTCTGTCTGTCTGTCTGTCTGTCTGTTCGCGCCTCTGGAGGCTGAACGGGTGGGCCGATTTGCTTCAAATTTGGTATTTAGGATTTATTTGGCCGTCCCTCGGAACGTATTTTTACTTGCGATTATAGGTACTATAAGGCAAGTTATGCATTCGTCGAAAAAAAAAGTTTTGAGATAACAATCAAACATGACATTACGATGATAGCGAAGACGAAAAAAGATGGTCTAAAAATTCTGTCCGTCTGTATGTCTGTCTGTCTGTCTGTCTGTCTGTCTGTATGTAGCCTACAGCCCAAACGGGTGGGCCGAATTGCTTCAAACTTGGTATATAGACTTTTTGAGGTATTGTACAGAGAGTAAATTGAAATTTTTTTTTTAGCTCAAAAAATAACGGTACCTGCCATACAACCGTTATTTTAAAGCTTATTTTTCTCAAAAACGGCTCTAACGATTTTTATTTAAAAAAATCAGTGTTGCTTTTTAGGTAGGACGAATCATATGGCTGAAAAATTTTTTTTAAAAAATGGCTAAGAACGGTACTTTCCATAGGACCGTTTTTTTTGCTTTCGACTATCTCGAAAACGACTCAACCGATAATTTCGAAATTTCACACACATATAGCTGTAGGTAGCTCAATTTGTTTCGCATACCATTATTTTTGAAAAATATTTTTTTGTATTTTTAAAAGCATTTTTAAAAAAAAAAATTAAAAAATTAATATTTTGAAAACGGCTTATTAAATTTTTTTCTAAAAATTTTAAATAAATGTATTTGCTGAATACCTATGAACTGGCGTTTTTAAATTTTTTTTCAAAAAGTTTTTCAAAAAAAACTTTTTTTCTCAAAAACCGCTCCACAGATTTTTATAAATTTTTTCCCATAAATTCAAATTTTTCCAAGAAATAAAATGGCGTCCTTTTTTTTCAGCTCAAATTAGTCTAAGTATTTATTTAAGAATTTTGAAATTTTTATTTTTATCAAAATCTCAAGCCCCTAAACCACTGTCACTCATTAGAGCAAGTTCGTGCGACCCAGTCGTGCATTTTATTTATTTTTGCTCTAGGTCCAAAAATAACGGCACCTGCCATACAATCTTGAAGACAAAAATTGATTTTCTCAAAAATGGCTCTAACGATTTTGATAAAACTTTCAGAATGCTATCTTTGCAAGAAAATCTATCTTTTGGTTTGAAATTTTTTTTCAAAATTTGTCTAATAACGGTAACTCTCATAGAACCAGTATTTTCAAATCAAATTTTCTCATAAACTATACATTCGATTTCAATAAAATTTTGGCCACAGGAAGTCATTCATAATTTTATTAATATGGCATTTCAAAATTTTCAAAAACTTTTTTTTTTTTGATTTTTTATAATTTTTTCAAAAAAATTTTTGGTTTTCGAAATCTGTTGGAAACGGGTACATTGATTTTTTTTAAAATTATTTTTCAAATGTAAACTACAGATTGCCATATATTTGCATACTCAAATAAATTTCAAAATATTTTTTGAAAAAGTTTTTCAAAAATAACCTTTAAAAAAAAAAACTGGTCCAACGATTTTCAATATTTTTTTTTTCTAGATTGACGTATAGCTTTGAAATTTTATTGCATACTTAGTTTTTCCGAGAAAACTCTTAAACTAATTTAAGAAATAAAAGAATTTTCGAAATTATTTAATTTTTTTTTAATATCCATATATGCAGCCACTACGCAATTGCTTATCATAAGAGCAAGTTCGTGCGACCCAGTCGTGCATTTTATTTCTTATTCGCTGTTTGTTTAGTGTGTTTTTGTTTACTTCTGCCGTTGCCTTGGATTTATTTCCAAATTGTTGTTTCGTTTTGTTTACTTCTGCAGTTGTCTTTTGCTTAGTTTTGCTTACTTCTGCCGTTGCCTTGGATTTATTTCCAAATTGTTGTTTTGGTTTGTTTACTTCTGCAGCTGCCTTTTGTTTAGTTTTGTTTACTTCTGCCTTTGCCTTGGATTTATTTCCAAATTGTTGTTTTGTTTACTTCTGCAGTTGCCTTTTGCTTAGTTTTGCTTACTTCTGCCGTTGCCTTGGATTTATTTCCAAATTGTTGTTTTGGTTTGTTTACTTCTGCAGTTGCCTTTTGTTTAGTTTTGCTTACTTCTGCCGTGTTCCTTTTCTATGATTTGTGCGGTTTACACAAGAATGAATAATTTATTTATGAAAGCAAAAAGCAAAAAGAATGTGTGAACATACACTTACGCGTTGGTTGGGAACATGCATGAAAGTATAATAAGAGTCTGTTGCTCACCAACTTTTCATGAACCGGTAACAGTAGTTGCTAAGGTTTCGCATGTATTTAAGAAGTACTAGCCTTCGCTCGCGTTTCAGCTGATCAAGAAGAAGACTGTAGCTTGAGGAGTATAGTTTATCGTCATCTAGCTTCTTCTTCTTTTATAGCTTTATACTTTAATACCTACATTTAACCGTGATAAAAAGAAACCTATAAGATATACCAGATTATAATCTAGCTCTGTGCTAAATTTCATTCAGATGAGTTCAGCCATTCTGGTGTAATTTCAAAAACTAAAACAAATCTATCCCACGGGAACCATACATTTTACCGGGATAAAAAGTAGCCAATATGCTATTGCAGACTATAATCTATCTCTGTGCTAAATTTCATTCAGATCCGTTCAGCCATTCTGGTGTGATTTCAAAAATTAAAACAAATCTATCCCACGGGAACCATACATTTTGCCGGGATAAAAAGTAGCAAATATGCTATTCCAGACTATAATCTATTTCTGTACTAAATTTCATTCAGATCCGTTTAGCCATTCTGGTGATTTGAAAAATTAAAACAAATCTATTACACGGGAACCATACATTTAACCGGGATAAAAAGTTGCTAATATGCTATTCCAAACTATAATCTATCTTTTTGCTAAATTTCATCCAGATCCGTTCAGCCATTCTGGCGTGATTGGAAAAATTAAAACAAATCTATCCCACGGGAACCATTCATTTCACCGGGATAAAAAGAAGTCAATATTCTATTTCAGACTATATTCTATCTCTGTGCTAAATTTCTGGTTCATTCTGGTGTAATTTCGAAAATTAAAACATATCTATCAAACGGGAACCATACATTTTACCGCGATAAAAGGTAGCAAATGTGCTATTCTAGACTATAATCTATCTCTGTGCTAAATTTCACTCAGATGAATTCAGCCATTCTGGTGTAATTTCAAAAATTAAAACAAATCTATCCCACGGGAACCATACATTTTACCGGGATAAAAAGTAGCAAATATGCTATTTCAGACTGTAATCTATTTCTGTACTAAATTTCATTCAGATCCGTTTAGCCATTCTGGTGATTTCAAAAATTCAAACAAATCTTTTCCACGGGAACCATACATTTTACCGGGAATGTAGCCAATATGCTATTTCAGACTATAATCTATCTCTGTGCTAAATTTCACTCAGATGAGTTCAGCCATTCTGGTGTAATTTCAAAAAATAAAACAAATCTATCCCACAGGAACCATACATTTTACCGGGATAAAAAGTAGCAAATAAGCTATTCCAGACTATAATCTATTTCTGTACTAAATTTCATTCAGATCCGTTTAGCCATTCTGGTGATTTCAAAAATTAAACAAATCTATCCCACGGGAACCATACATTTAACCGGGATAAAAAGTTGCTAATATGCTATTCCAAACTATAATCTATCTTTGTGGTAAGTTTCATCCAGATCCGTTCAGCCATTCTGGCGTGATTTGAAAAATTAAAACAAATCTATCCCACGGGAACCATACATTTCACCGGGATAAAAAGTAGTCAATATTCTATTTCAGACTATATTCTATCTCTGTGCTAAATTTCATTCAGATACGTTCAGCCATTCTTGTGTAATTTCAAAAATTAAAACATATCTATCAAACGGCAACCATACATTTTACCGGGATAAAAGGTACCAAATGTGCTATTCTAGACTATAATCTATCACACCAGAATGGCTGAACTCATCTGAGTGAAATTTAGCACAGAGCTAAATTTCACTCAGATGAGTTCAGCCATTCTGGTGTGATTTCAAAAATTAAAACAAATCTATCCCACGGGAACCATACATTTTATCTGGATGAAAAGTAGCAAATATGCTATTCCAGACTATAATCTATCTCTCTGCTAAATTTCATTCAGATCCGTTTAGCCATTCTGGTGTGATTTCAAAAATTAAAGAAACATTTAATTTATTGGGTTAGGTGAATTTGCTGTGATTGGGGTTAAAATTTTGAGACCAAATGCGCTTTTAATGCTTTACACTATATACCTCCGATGATATGAATCAATTCATTCTTTTGAAACATCGCACAAACCAGTGCGATGGCGTTGATGTTTGCGATAGCGAAACCCGAAAACCAAAAAATGATGGAGTTGACTAACAAAAGTGACTCAAAACATTTTACAAAAACTAGGCCTATTGATAGTCAATAATTGTCAAGCTTCATCCAAATCCATCAGTTGTCGGCAGCAATGAACGGATTTTCTATAAATCGTTCGTAGTGTTCTTATGTAAATAGTCCTTAGGAGCAAAACCTTTGCTATACAAATTTTAGTATTATCAAGAGGAAGTAATTTCTATCACAAACGCTACATGCTAGCTGTCAGAAATGCTGTGAACCAGAGGGCAATTTAGTGGAAAGACACCATCAGAGAACCATAGATTTTGTATACAATGAATGTACTCATTAGTGCGATATGTAAATTTTAAATACCTGCAACCCCTGGTTCAACCATGGTGTCCACATCCGAATAAAGAAACGGAATCGATAACCATTGTCCAAAATATCATCTGCGTCAAATAATTAACAGCTTGGGCCATACCGAAGACATTGTAAAATTTTAACTCTTCTGTTCTGGCCTATTTCATAAGCTCAGCCATCTTGGATATTTCGGAAATGTTATATCAACCTCGGTGCAAGTGAGTGTTACCATGCGTTAATTTTTTTCTGCAAATTTTGTGGTTCAAAATTTGCACTCTAGGATATTCTGATGCCAGCGCAATTTCAATTTCTAAATTTCTCTTTACTAAGATATTAAGAACAGCTGAAAGTCGAGAACACAATCATTTTGAAATTAGGGATGTTCGATTTCGGTTGTAACCCAATTTCATCCAAATTTGGTGGAAATGAGAAAATTTCGAAATGTGTTTTTGTATAGGAAATGATGTAATTTCGAATCTTATTCGGAAATGTGCTAGGAAATTACATCATTTACCCCAACGAAATTACAGTATAAGATTTGAAGGTACCCGAAATTAAAAAACAATAGCATCTCTGTTTGTTTTATTTACTCAACGAACATAATTTAGCAAAATAAAAATAAAAAACCCTTTTTCTTACAAAAATTATGTCTTGGTTTTTAATTTCACTTAAAAGATATTGCATGAAAAGATTTTCCTCGGGTGCCCGGGCAACGCCGGGTATTTTTTGCTAGTATATATATATGTTGGTAGGTATTTAGGTAATTTATCGATAATACTAATTTAATAATTAAAAAAAATTGACTCACTCAAATTCTTGGTAACCAACGTGGATATACGCATCCACAAACAATAATTATTTCCCAAACCGTTTGACGAATATTAACAAATAAAAAAAGAAAAGCACAAACCGAAGTGCACGCGATAGGGTTAAATTTTCGATTGAATGACACTTTGTTTGAAAGGTGCGTTCGATTACGTGTAGCAATGACAGCATACAATACATGCTGTCAGATTGGCTAGCTCAGAAAAGGGTTGGTTCGACAACATGCAATCTTGTTAATCGAATATCAAATTTAATCAATCAATGAAATTGCTATGAAAATGATCGAAGATAATTAAATTTATTGCCACAAAGGGGCGTACTTACATATAGTAAGTGAAAGCAGGCGCCAGGAAATTTTTGAGGAATTTCCAAACCTATATTAAAATCGACGGTGCAACCACAAAAATAAATGAAATGATAAATGATAAGATAAAAGTTTTAACTCCCGAAATGGGATTTTAATATTATTTATTGGTTTGGGAAACCTTTATAAAATATAGGGATAAAACCCAAAATCTTTTCAAACAAATGTAATTTTACCAAATGGAATTAAAAAAAAAAAAGAAATTGGACCGTTACTACGGAATGGATAATGACAGAAAAGTGACGGGTCCCGTAATTCTTCCGAACGAAAGCCAACCGATAAAATGTATATATATGTTTCTTGGTAATTTTCTTCTTCTCGAAGAAAACTAGCAATGAAAAACGACTAAATTACCATGAACCGGATAAATAAGTGAAATACTTTGCTTTATTTTTTTTTGACTGCCTCCTGCCAATTTCTCCCTCCTTCTTTCCTTTCTTCTGCTCCTTGTCACTAAATTCTCCACAACTTCAAAATATCAAATTTTCTCTTTCCAAATAATTTTATCGCTTTTAATTCTTCTTCACTTTACTCCATCACCAACTCTTGAAATTCTTTCCTCCTCGAAATCAAAACTTTTCTTTTCTTTTCCACTTTTTCAAAAATTCAAATCTTTCTTTTTTGCTTACCAAACTAGAAGTGGCCTTCCAGGATTTTCTTGGTCCTGGATGGTCCCTCTTGTTTTCCAATTTTCCTGGTTTTCAGCCAATCATAGACCGCGGAATCTGATCTCGTCATTACTCAGCTATACTACATTCAGAAATTCAGTTTTTCACCCGTGCAATTTTCCCCTTCCGAATGGAAAATAAAATCAAATATATCAATTGTGAAGACTTTAGAGCGAAGCTATTTGAAGTCTTCCCTATACTGGAAGGAGAGTTTGGCAGAAATTCCTATTCGCGAATGATTAACTTGTTTGGCTTTCGTTCAATTAGGGGTGGGTTGGGGAGTAGATAGAATAATAGTTAACGGTCCACCTTTGACATGGATACATTGAGTTATGGTGGGCCCTTGGCCATACGCTGCGTCCGTCGATGCTACGAACCCTTCGTAGTTGGTAGAGGTAGATGGCGTCTATGAACTCTGCATGTCTTCGTAGCTTCGTCAACAAGATTAAGGATTAAGGTGATCGTAGTTTCATAAATGTTGTATTCAGACCGCCTGTCTGATGGTTTTAGACGATTGTTTTACCAAAGTTGGTTCTCTCCGATATACTACAAATGTACCTGTATAAAAGAAAAGAAAAGGACGGAAGGTACAAGAAAAGGGATCTGGAAGATTAGTTTTTTTGTTACACCGTAATAAATCAAACCCTTTCCTCCTTGGAAATGTGCCTTATTTTGCATGAAATTAAGCCATTTCCTACGGAATGACTTGGTGCACAACACGACACAGGAAGGGAAGTTACAAAAGTCTAAAAATGGTAGTCTGTCCCAAAGAAAATTATCTTGAACCAAAAAAAAAAAACAAAAAACTCAAAACGTGACTTTTAGTCTTACAGGTTCTCCGTTAAGGAAATAAAAAGCTTAAGATCTTTGGTGTGCCAAGTGCCACGATCTTTGCCACTTTCGTCTACAAGAACATACGTCCAAGGAGACAATATTTTTCTTATTGTGAAAGGGCCCACAAACGTTGGTGCCAATTTCGCTGCATAGTAATTAGCTGCGTCTGAGAGGACGAAATTCTTTCGCCATACAACGTCATTAGGGAGATATTGAGCATCTCTCCTTCTGAGGTTATAGGCTTCCGCTGATGTTTTGGATGTTGCTTGAAGCTTAACAGCTATATCCGCCCTAAGTCTCCTAAACTTTTCTCCTATACCTTCACTCGAGTCAACATTATCATTACTGTCTATAGCTTCATCACTAATTGTAAAATCTTCCCTACCAATAGTTGACATATCCTTACCGAAATTGGCATAATAAAGTGAAACTTCTAAAACTTCATGTTGAGAAGTGCGTATAGCACAGGCTACTTTGGCCAATTGAGAATCCCAAACGCGATGATTCTCCAAAACATAAGCTCTCAATGTTGTTTTTATACTCTGATATATTCTCTCCGCGGGGTTTGCCTGAGGATGATAGTGTGGCGTGAACCTAATCTTAGAAGAATAACCTTCACAAAGTGCCCTGAGTTCCCTACTCTTAAATTGAGGACCGTTGTCACAAATGACAACTTTTGGGACTCCAAATAGGAGAAAAACATTGTCTTCTAACTCCTTGCATACTGCCTTCGCAGTAGCCGGTCTCAGCGCAAACAACAAAGGAAACTTGGTCAGATAATCTACCACTGTTAGAATATATATAAAGCCCCTATTGGACTTAGGTAAAGGACCTACCAAATCTACACTAATCATCTCCCACGGAGAAGAAACTCCTATTCTTTCCGTCATAAGACCCGCTGGTTTATCATTTATTCGTTTCACTTGCTGACAAATTCTACATTTTCTCACATAGTTAGTGACATCTAATCTCATTTTTGGCCAATAATATTTAGCCCCTACTCTAGCGAACGTTTTTCTTACCCCCATATGTCCAGCTAATGGACTATCGTGACATTCTGTCAAAATATTAAACCTATCTCTCTTACCTACAACTAACTTCCACTCGTTATTGTTTTCGTGGACAACTATATGCGTCGATTTGACAAATTTATATAATCGTCCACTTTCTACCCTCCATGTTGGATAATCTAACGGAGTAGACTCTACTGACGAAATCATCTTGGTAACCCAAGGGTCCGAATCCTCATCTGAAATTCCAGCCACTACTGGAACTCCCCGAGATAACATGTCCGGCACGACATGGTCTTTACACTTACGGTGTATGATCTTAAAATCAAACTGCTGAAGCCGTACTGCCCAGCGAGCGAGTCTCCCTTGGGGATCCTTCAGGTTATTCAACCAAACCAGTGAATAGTGATCAGTTATGACCGTGAATCGAATACCTTCGATGTACGGCCGTAACTTCTCAACTGCCCACAAAACTCCTAAACACTCCTTCTCTGTAGTGGAATAGTTCCTTTCATTCCTATTTAAAGACCTACTTAGATAACAAATGACTTTTTCACCGCTTTCAAAAGTTTGTGTAAGTACGGCCCCGCTACCGTAATCAGAAGCGTCGTTTTGACTACGAAGACTGAAGTCGGGAAATGTCAAAATAGGGGCCGTGATTAAACATTATTTCGACTTCCTAAATCTGTCTTCGCATTCTTGAGTCTAGACGAATTTCTTGCTCTTTTTCAGCAAATCAGTTAAAGGTCTAACTAGCGTTGCAAAATTTGGTACGAAGCGTCTGTACCACAAAACTGTCCCTTCAAAACTCCTAACCTCTTTAACATTTTTGGGTCCAGGTATTTTCACCATACTATCCACTTTTTCTGGATCAACAAGTAATCCGTTCCTATCAACAACGTAGCCCAAGAATTTTAAAGATGGTCTGCAAAAGTTGCATTTATCCCGGCCTACTTTCAATCCTGCTTCACGCAGTCTTTTCAAAACTTCGTCTAGGATTTCTAAGTGTTTATCAAATGTATCCGTAACGATAATAATATCGTCCAGATACGCGAAAACGAATGGTTCTTATTCTGGCCCTAAAACACTATCTATAAATCTCTGCCACGTAGCAGGAGCATTGTCTAAGCCAAAGGCATACGTTTAAATTGGAAGAGACCTCTACCCGGAACCGTGAAGGCTGTAAACTTACGAGATTCCTCAGACATGGGAATCTGTCAATACGCTGACTTAATGTCAAGCGATGTCAAAAACCAAGCATTCCTAAGCTTATCTAAAATGGCGGAGATGATCGGAAGTGGATAAGCGTCCCTTTCTGTAACCTGATTTAACTTCCTATAATCAACACAGAACCTAAAGGTACCATCCTCTTTCTTAATTAAAACTATCGGACAAGCCCAAGGGCTGTTTGATTTTTCAATCACATCTTCGTAAACCATCTCTTTTAGAGCCTTATCAATGTGTACCTGCATTGCCGGGGAGACCGGATTATACCTTTGTTTAATTGGTTCTGATGTCGTCCTAATAATATGTTCTACCCGATTTGTCCTTCCCAACCCCTCTGGCATGGTCTTGACCAAATCTTCAATCAAAGCGTTCAGCTTTGCCCTCTGCTCATCGTCTAACTCAGACCCTTCTGTGATAGAGGAGCCTGCAATCGAAGCCAACATTTCTTGTTTTGAAAAGCTCCACATGCGTGATCGAAGATCCGGGACGATACCCGACAGTGCCCAAAAATCTGTACCAAGGATCAACGCATGTGGGAGTGAGGGTATAACGAAACACTCTATCAAAACTGACCTATCTTCTATTACTTTGGGTAATTTAACTGTCCCTAAAACTCCTACACCTGCACCATCAGCTAAATGAACCTGCCTAATGTTACTTTTTTCTAAGACTAGCCCTAAACCCTTAAGAACCCTCCAAACATCCCTACAAATTATGGTTCGCGTAGCTCCTGAATCTAAAAGACCTAAAAAGCGTAGACCGTAAATATTTACTTCTAAATATGGACGACTATCTACCCCACTTGAATCTAACGTGAAACCAAGTTTAATCTGAGTTGCCAGCTGGAGGTCAGCAGGCGACCTAACTAATTGCGACGGCGCTCTTGTCCTGCTGGCCCAAGAGTCCGTTGCCCATTTCCCGAGCGTCTACAATCCCTACGAGTTGTTCCTAAAGTCCCACATCCGAAACAACGCCTAGGAGCGGAACAAGTGGAAGAAAAATGTCCTTCCCTGTTACAGTTAAGTCACCGAATTGATCTATTGGGGGGTTGGTCTCTTCTAACAGTAACCGCTGTTTCTTGAACGGCAGCAACATATGCAACATCAGGCTCCAAAGCCTGCCTGTTGCGACTAGTAGGAGGAGGCACGAAGGATTCCACATTTGCCCTAATTGTTTCTAGCTTCCTACCCAACGCAACCAGTTCATTGACTGATTTAATATCAGCCAAGCCCAATTGCGTTTGATAGAAAGGAGCTATGTTTTTCATGAGAATAGTTAATTTCCTATTCTCACTCAACGGCTCAGAGAATCTTTTGAAAAGGGTCTGCATGAGAGCAATGTACATACCCATTGCCTCATCTTTACCCTGTGTGCGTCGCCTGACCTCATCCAACAAGAGGTCATCATAGTTCGAGGGTAAGAACTCTAACTTCAATTCACTAATCAATTCTTCCCATGTTGAAATGTTGTCCCTAATTGCCCTAAATCAAAGAAGCGCCTTCCCAGTAAATAAATCCACACCTGATTTCAAAAGTCTAGCATGTGAAACCCCACGCGATTATCTAAGTTCTTCGATTCTTTCTATGAATGAGTTCACTGATGAGCCGCACCGCTCACCAGAAAACTTCACGTTCCATTTTTCAATGCGCTCAGGATTCCGGTCGCAAGGTTCATCCTTCTGTAGAAATCCTGAGCTCGCTCGTTGGCCGACGTTTGCAGGTGGTGACGCATCCGACGCTGCTGTCGACATGTTGTTGTTGTTGTTTTTTTTTTCTTTTTCTTTATGTTCTTCTTCACCCCCATGGGTTAAAGTTGCCATCAGTAGCAACAATTCACCCCTTAAATCCGCCACCTCGTTTACCTCATCAGAAGACTCTGCCTTAGCCCTACAGATCCTACCAAGAGACCATTCGATTTTAGTTCGAATCTTCAAAAATTCCGATGACTTCGGATTTTTCGGAGGGGTTTTTAAAAGATTTTTAATTTCCAATACTTTGGTTTGAACTGCCTTAAAATCTTCCTCAAACGAAACCGGGTAATGGGGGCTTTCAGCCGAAATGGACCTATCACGCTCTCAGGTGCGTGAAGCTCTGAGCGTGACCCTCATGTTGTCCACTGTACCCTCTTTCAGACCCTGAGCCTTTAACTCATAAATGAGTTCTTCTTTATTTAACCTATTAACATCCATTTTTACTGACTAATTAACAAAGGAAAAAAAAATTAAAACACAATTTTAAACCAAAAAAAAAACTCAAAATCAAATTCAAATTGAAAATTTAAAACTGAAACTAACTTCGAAGTAAAATAAAATAAAATCCCAATAGCTAAAAACAAGATCTAAAATTGAAATCGCCAACAAGTTTAAGATTACCACCGAACGAAAATTCAAAATAAAAAAACAAATTCGAGAAATCCCAAAAATGACCTTGAATTAAAATCCGATGCACTCAAACAAAAAAGGTAATTCCAAAAACGCAACCCTTAAAATTTCTTAAAACCAAAACAAAACTAATGCAAAAAACTTTAATTCAATCAACAAAAGATTCGAAGTTTGCTAATAAGAAAGTCACCCAAAAGAATTGGTAACTCTATACCAAGAGTTACCCGAAAAAAACTGTATAAAATGGAAAATAAACACACAAAAATGAAATGAGACGAGTTAAAAAAACAATAAACATAAAAATCAAAATTATTAAAAATAAAAAAAAATATTATTAAAAATTAAAAATAAATGATGAAAAACAAAATTTAATTAAATAATTAATAAATTGTTAAAAAAAATAATGCCAACAAATAAGTCCAATAAAATCAAAAAAAAAAAAATCAACAAAAAAAATTTTAAAGAAAATATATAAAGTGGCAACCCCGGTTGCTCATGCAAATTTCTTATCAAAAAATAAAAAAAATTATCACTTTAATCTACCCGCGATCAAAATGTAAATCTAATTCAAAATAATTATGTGTTATACACACACCCAAAATAAGAAAAAACAAACAAAAACGACGTCTAACCCGATTAATTAAAACAAAACCAATTACTAATTGAACCGATCTTGAAAAAAAACTTTTAGCTACGCCAAAAAAAAAAATCGTGGAAAAAAAAGAACACGGTAAATAAAATAATTTGTCTGAGTCTGAGCAAGACAAATACAATCCGAAACAAAATGTCTCGATTAAAATCTATAGGAGATTTGCACAGATGAATGTATCTCTTATATATAAAATTCTCGTGTCACAATTTTCGTTCCCATACTCCTCCGAAACGGCTTGACCGATTCTCATGAAATTTTGTGAGCATATTGAGTAGGTCTGAGAATCGGCCAACATCTATTTTTCATCCCCCTAAATGTTAAGGGTAGTCCACCCCAAAATTTTTTTTTTTATTTTTTAGACAAAATTTTTATTTTTTATTTTTTTATGATACAACATACAAAAATACATACAATCCTAAATTTTCACCCTTCTACGATCAACCTTATTTCTTAATAGCCATTTTAGTAATTTAATCATTTTTAATCTCCTATCGATAACTGATCAATCGTCATTTAATTAGTTATCCCCGCCAGATATCTACAGGTAAACAGCACGGAGTAGGGATGAGAACGAAGCTGGTCTCCTGTTTTGCGTGCGAAAAAAATACACTAAAAGCTCACTTAGTAAATCTGAAGTAATTTTTTTGAAATAAAAATCAGTCTTAATTTTATACTATGTATTTACGTATATTAATGTTTTGATTTTTGATATGAAGTCAGATAAACGTTACATACAAAAACAAAGTATGTGCATACATAAATGTCGATTTTGGTTTATCGTTTTGTATTTTAAATTTGTGAATGCTATAGATTTCATTTATATGAAGTACCACATACGTACATACGTATAGGTACATATGTAGGTATTCCAAAAATATTTACTTCGAAAAGCTTTTCCAAGGAAACACTTTTTGATAGGAAAAGATGGTAGAAGATGGTAGATGGTGGAAGATGGAACATGGTAGATGGTAGAGGATGGTAGACGGTAGAAGATGTAAGACGGAAGAAGATGGTAGACGGTAGAAGATGGTAGATGATAGAAGGTGGTATATGGTGAATGGTAGAAGATAGTAGATGGTGAAATATGGTAGAAGATGGTAGAAGATAGTTAGCAGAAAAAGATTCTAGATGGTAGAAGATTCAAGATGTTAGAAGATGGTTGATGAAAGAAGGTGGTAAATGGTAGAAGATGGTAGAAGATGGTAGAAGACGGTGGATGATAGATGGTAGAAGATGGTTAGTTGTAAATGATGGTAGATGGGAATAAATGTTAGTAGACGGTAGATGGTAGAAGATGGTAGATGGTGAAAGATGGTAGAAGATGGTAGAAGATAGTTAGTAGTATAAGATGGTAGTTTTTAGCAGATGGTAGATGGTTAAAGGTGGTAGAAGATGGTAGAAGATAGTTAGCAGAAAAAGATGGTAGTTGGTAGAAGGTGGTAAATTGTTGACGATGGTAGAAGATGGTAGAAGACGATAATTTTGCATGATAACCAACCCTCAACCTCCCAACCACCACCGCAACGACCCAACCAAACACACACAATTGTTGATGAAATGGGCTAAAAGAAAAAAAGTTGTATCCGGTTTTAAAACATCTTTTTGTTCTTGATAGGTTTAACGTACTTCAATGCTTGAGTGGTCCTTTTTTTAACTAGCTGTTATAAACAGGTATTTTATTGAATTTTTTTTTTAGTATAATACACTCGGGCGTATTTAAAATAAACTATTTATCATCGTTTATATCACCGCGATATCTGCTCGGAAGGGCAGAACAACGTCTGCCGGGACAGCTAGTATATATATATGTAGGTAGGTATTTAGGTAATTTATCGATAATACTAATTTAATAATTAAAAAAAATGGACGCACTCAAATTCTTGGTAACCAACAAAAAAAAATTCCAATCTCCTGTCCTCTCTATAGGTAGGTAAAGGTACCACAAATAGTATAAACAAATTCACTGCTTCTTACGACACTTCCCAAAACTGCACCAAATTCGCTGATAAAAAAACAAGGGAAGTAAAAAAAATTAAAAAGAACACCACAAGCAAATGAACAAGGGATTAAATTAAAGAAAACTTCCCTAAAACAATGACAGAAACACCAGGAATCACTTTTTATTAACAAATAAAAAAAAAAAAAAAAAGAAAAGCACAAACCAAAGTGCACGCGATAGGGTTAAATTTTCGATTGAATGACACTTTGTTTGAAAGGTGCGTTCGATTACGTGTAGCAATGACAGCATCCAATGTATGCTGTCAGATTGGCTAGCTCAGAAAAGGGTTGGTTCGACAACAGTCAATCTTGTTAATAGAATATCAAATTTAATCAATTAATGAAATTGCTATGAAAATGATCGAAGATAATTAAATTTATTGCCACAAAGGGGCGTTTTTACATATAGTAGCTCGGCAAAAATCCTCGTTTCAAACCCTCCAAGGGGGTGCCGAGTGGTAATGATCACCACATTTGTCCTGTGCGATGTCAGGATGGGGATCAGCTAAGGTCAGATTGAATTGTTGAGTTGTTCCTTTACTCATCAATAGTTCAACACTCCTCAATGCAACTTGACCATAGATTCGAGGTTCCCTACCTTCCTCCTCCCATCCCTATCCCTTTTCCTATTTTCCTTTGTCCTGATTTCCTCAACCTTCTCTCCCATGGGCTGGTATCAAGGTGTCAACCGAACCGTGCCGATGATCTGCCAAGCTGAGGGCCCATTTATCAAATAGCTCAGTTGCTAACGGTGTATTCTGGTTTACCGGCGAACTCCAGGATCATTCTAGCCTTATTCATGTAATGCGGGGCTCTGCGTGGACGAACCCCATTACTTCCCTAGCTACTCGTGGGATTCAAAATAGATATTTTTAATACCAACAACTCTGATGGGGGAACAGATGACTGCTCCTCCATCTGTCAGCCAATGGCTGAACTTTCTGCCTCTGCTGGATGGATAGACCGTCCAGTAGTGGCTCAATCCGACAGCGACTTCGAATCCGTCGGTGGTCAAAGCTCTGTCCAGACGGTGGAAAACTACGGAAGCTGTGAAGCTTCTGGAGGTGAATCCGAAAAGACTCTTGAGCTTGAAAAACTAAATCTCAAGCGGAGACGACTTACAACGTCTCAAAAAAAGCACTTGAGAAGACTTCTGGCAGATAATCTGCCTTACGATAAAGCAGTTGAGAAGGTTCTCTCCCGTCCATCTCAAACAGCAAACGAGACCACTGCCAAAAGGCGGAGGTCTAGTTCAAACAATATCACCCCTGAACCGAGCAAAAGGGCAAAATCCAATGCTCTGCTGTTCAATGAGGTTGCAGGGATGATAAAAGTCGGTGTCGTATCTGACGACTATCCCGTTGGACATCTAGACGAAGTACAACAAAAAGCAGTGGAAAATGCCATCATCAGCGAACTGCATAAGCTCGCAGAAGATGGCCCACAGATTCGTTTTCTGGGCTGCTCGTACAAACCAGGATGGCTAACGGTGAACTGTGCCGATTCTAACACCAAAGACTGGCTAGCGAAAACAGTCTGCGGAATTTCGCCTTGGGAGAATGCCAAACTGCGGATGGTGGAGGGAGATGATCTCCCGAAACCATGTGTAGCCACAGCTTACTTCCCTGGCTCTTCAACAAGTGTAGAAGATGTCCTAAAGCTACTGAGGCTTCAGAACAAAGTTCTTCCTACAAGAGAATGGAAAATCCTTCGGAAAGTTTCCAACCCCCAGGGTCTTGCCTTAACCATTTCGATGGACGAGCGCTCAGTGTCTCTTCTTGAGGAAATGAACTGCCAACCGTTCTATAATATGAACAGAGTCCAGTTCAGGATCAAGAAGAACCCTGGCACTCCGAAATCTGTGAATTCCACGGTCAGCAAAGCCGATGCCCCGTTACCCAAAGAGACGGATAAACCATCTCCTCCGGATGACAAAGCATCTTCTTCAAGTGGAACTTCCATTCCTAATCCCTCAAAACCTGTACCAGGAGCTGGTAAGTGCGCTCCTGAGCAGGTGATGAAATATAAAATTAGGCCCAGCAAACTGGATAGACCCGGTTTCGCACCTGCTGCGAGGTCTGATAAGACCATCGACTTTACGTCACAAAAACCTGCCAAAAACAGAGCTGGACAGTCAATGTCAAGCTCAAGCAGCGAAAAGTCGACCAACCCACAACGTCAGCTAACAAACAGGGGACGTGGTGGAAACAGAGGGGGCTCCCACTCAAAAGCTCCCTCTCAACAAAAACTATAAAAACATGGAGGTTGTTCAAATCAACCTCCAACATGCTAAGGCCACTTCGGCGGTCTTAACAAACACCATGAGACAGAAATGTCTCAACATCGCCCTCAGCACGAGCGGGAAAATACTAGGCCTAAAAACACCAACAGGTAGGCTGTTATATTCTACCTCGTCCAATAGACCTAGAACTTGTATCATATTTGATAATAACACACTTTCCTTCCCCTGACATAATTCATCTCAGAGGACTTGACAGCGGGCGGCGGTAGTAAGGATCGACAACTCCAAGGACATTATAGTAGCATCGGCCTACTTCCCTGGAAACGACCAAGCACCATGTCCCCCCATTCAGGTAATGAAATTGATCGAGCATGCGCGTAACACCAAGACAGATATTGTCCTTGGCTGTGATGCAAATGCTCATCATACCCTATGGGGTAGTACGGACATCAACAAAAGAGGTGAGTCACTTATTGATTTTATTTCAAAAGAAAATTTGAATGTACATAATATTGGTAAGAAACCCACTTTCGTTACCAAAACTAGAAAAGAGGTTCTGGACATTACACTATCCTCTACCTTTACTAGTAACTTAATCTATAACTGGCATGTCTCCTCGGAACCATCATGCTCAGATCATAGGCACATTCGGTTTAAACTAGATGTAGAAACTCCAGTCCGTCTAACTTACCGCCCTAAGAGAAACACAGACTGGACTGCTTATAGTTCAGACTTGAATTATTCTCTTGAAGACAAAATCCCTCTCATTAACACCAAAGATAAACTCGAGTATTTTGCTGAACACGCAAAAAACTCAATTATCTCTGCTTTTGAGAACAACTGTCCCCTGAAAATCTAAAAAAACTAAGATCAAGAGTAAGAAAACTCTTCAATAAAGCCAAACGCAATGAAGACTGGCAAACCTACTCTAATGCTCTAACCAAATACAACTGCGAAATAAAACGAGCCAAAAAGGAGTCTTTTAGGCGATTCGTGGAGGGAATATCTGACGTTCCCTCTAGCTGTCGTCTACATAAAGTCATAGCATCTGACAAACCCGCCACCATAGGTACTCTTACCAATGAGAACGGTACTCAAACAAAAAGCAAGAAGGAAACTCTAGAGCTTCTTGTAAAAACCCACTTTCCAGAATCAATTGTTCTGGACTCCCCAACCACAAACCTACCTCCACAACAGGGACCGTCAAGGATCCCAACAACTGGAGACTGGAAAACAGCTAGACATATCTGTAATACCAATGCCATCAAATGGGCAATCTCCTCTCTGAAACCGTTTAAGGCATCAGGAGAAGACGGCATATTTCCGGCTCTGTTACAAAAGGGAACAAATGTACTAGCACCTATTCTCTCAAAACTATTTAGCTGTAGCCTCGCTTTCGGGCACTTGCCTGATAGTTGGCGTAAGGTTACAGTAATTTACCTACCAAAGGCGGGAAGGGATCTGGAACCAAGTGTTAAATCCTTCCGCCCAATCAGCCTCATGTCGTTTATTCTCAAATGCATGGAGAAAGTTATTGACAGACACATTCGTGACACCTCTCTAACGCTCTCACCTCTATCGAAAACACAATATGCATATCAACCAGGAAAATCGACTGAAACAGCGCTGAATGATTTGGTCACAAAAATTGAATCCTCCATCCATAGTAAGGAAATCTGTGTAGTCGCTTTCCTTGACATTGAGGGAGCCTTCAATAACACCACTTTTGAGTCAACAGATCGTGCACTCAGGTACCACAACGTGACACAAGTTGTATGCAAATGGATCATGTCCATGCTTAGTTGTAGAATTATCCAGAGTAAAATCGAAGATATAGAAATTTCTGCACTCACAACCAGAGGCTGCCCACAAGGAGGAGTCCTCTCGCCACTTATATGGTCCATCGTTGTAGACAGCCTACTAAGATCACTCGAAACCCATGGCATTTATGCAGTGGGCTTCGCAGATGATCTAGCCATTGTCATACAGGGATCGTCAGAAATATCAATATCGAATAGACTTCAATCAGCCTTGGACATTGTACGGGACTGGTGCATCTGCGAAGGTCTTTCCGTTAACCCCAAAAAGACAGTTATTGTTCCTTTTACTAAGAGACGAAAAGTAGATCGTCTCACACCTCCTTCTCTATATGGTGACACAATCCCATTTTCAAAAGAAGCAAAATATCTGAGGATCGTTCTAGACAGCAAATTGTCATGGAACCCTCAACTAGAACGCATTTCTAACAGAGCATCAAAATCTCTCTGGACATGCCGTAGTATTTGCGGAAAAAACTGGGGGCTCAAACCCAAAATGATGCATAGCCTCTACAGTCTTGTAGTGAGACCCGCAATAACATATGCAGCGTTGGTATGGTGGCCAAAAACTAAAGAAAATACTGCCATAATGAAGCTAGAAAAAATACAACGACTAGCAACGACATGCATAACGGGATGCATGCGGACCACACCTACATTTGCACTCAATGTAATTTTAGGATTACCTCCAATCCACCTATTCATAAGAATGGAAGCAACACTGAGCTTACATCGTCTCTTTCACCAAGAGTATGTAACCTTAAACCCAAATGCAAGGGGCCACCTATCGCTTCTCAGCAACTTGGAAAATCTCAAGGAATTTAGCATGTGTCTGGATGTCACAATTCCCACATATAACTTCACACAAAATTTCTCTATAGTCATCCCCCCCAGGGAAGACTGGGAAAACTTCAAACCACATACTTCTAGCGAAGATCTGGTCTGGTATACGGATGGCTCAAAAATGGAAACAGGTACTGGTTCCGGTATTTTTGGGGAATCACCTTGTGCGAACTTTTCGGTCAGCCTTGGTCTTCATTCGTCCATATTTCAGGCAGAGGTCTTTGCTATTAACGAATGCGCGAGGATACTTTGTCACTCGAATGCAAAAAACAAAACTATATTCATCTTCTCAGACAGCCAGGCTGCCCTAAAAGCTCTGGCTACGCCTGTCATAAGATCCAAGTTAGTCCAAGAGACTGTCTTACTACTCATTGAACTTGCAAGGTTCAATTTTGTGATTCTCCATTGGATCCCTGCACATAAGGGATACGATGGTAATGAAAGGGCCGACGCCCTGGCCAAAGAGGGCGCCTTAATGCCATTGGTTGGCCCAGAACCCTTCTGCGGAGTAAATATTAATTACTTCAAAAACACTGCCAAAAACATCCTACTCATGGAATCTAATGCAGCTTGGCAATCAACTCCTGGTCAAATCTGCTCGAAACGATTTGTACCAGAATATTCACACAAAACCACAAAATTCCTACTCAACCTAGATAGGAAAACTCTGAAAACAATGACTGGAATCATAACCGGACATTGTCCTCTGAAAAAACACCTTCACAACATGAGACTAGCAACAGACTCCGTTTGCCGTCTATGCCTCGAAAGTGAAGAAACATCTCTGCATATCCTCACGGAATGCCGACCACTCCTCCGCCTCAGAAAGCGAACACTTGGTTCCGAGATCGTTCCAATGGAAAAACTCAAAACCTTCCATCCACAGAATATCTTAAAGTTCTGGTCTCTGTCTGGAGCAACAGAGCTGCTCTAGAATCTCACATGGGTTGGCACAATAGGAATCTCCGAGATACCGCAGTGCCTGAGCTGTTAAAGCCCTCCCTAACGACAAATAATAATAATAATAATAATAATAATACATATAGTAAGTAAAAGCGGGCGCCAGGAAATTGTTGAGGAATTTCCAAACCTATATTAAGATCGACGGTGCAACCACAAAAATAAATGAAATGATAAATGATAAGACAAAAGTTTCAACTCCCGAAATGGGATTTTAATATTATTAATTGGTTTGGGAAACCTTTATAAAATATAGGGATAAAACTCAAAATCTTTTCAAACAAATGTAATTTTACCAAATGGAATTAAAAAAAAAAGAAATTGGACCGTTACTACGGAATGGATAATGAAAGAAAAGTGACGGGTCCCGTAATTCTTCCGAACGAAAGCCAACCGATAAAATGTATATATATGTTTCTTGGTAATTTTCTTCTTCTCGAAGAAAACTAGCAATGAAAAACGACTAAATTACCACGAACCGGATAAATAAGTGAAATACTTAGCTTTATTTTTTTTACTGCCTCCTGCCAATTTCTCCCTCCTTCTTTCCTTTCTTCTGCTCCTTGTCACTAAATTCTCCACAACTTCAAAATATCAAATTTTCTCTTTCCAAATAGTTTTATCGCTTTTAATTCTTCTACACTTTACTCTATCACCAACTCTTGAAATTCTTTCCTCCTCGAAATCAAAACTTAATTTTTCTTTTCCACTTTTTCCAAAATTCAAATCTTTCTTTTTTGCTTGCCAAACTAGAAGTGGCCTTCCAGGATTTTTTTGGTCCTGGATGGTCCCTCTTGTTTTTCAATTTTTCTGGTTTTCAGCCAATCATAGACCGCGGAATCTGATCTCGTCATTACTCAGCTATACTACATAGGCAGTAAGTGAACACAGATGGAATCCGACGGTCTCGCTTACTCACCCTCTCTCATCAATTGTGCGTCGTCATCATCGAATTCGCCGGCACCTGGTATCATTTCCAGTGGGCGGGAATTCGATGGACGCATTCACCCCTCAACCAAGTTTTCGTATTTCGAAAAGAAAGTTTTGACGAAGACGAAAGAAATTCAGTTTTTCACCCGTGCAATTTTCCCCTACCGAATGGAAAATAAAATCAAATATGTCAATTGTAGAGACTTTAGAGCGAAGCTATTTGAAGTCTTCCCTATACTGGAAGGAGATTTTGGCAGAAATTCCTATTCGCGAATGATTAACTTGTTTGGCTTTCGTTCAATTAGGGGTGGGTTGGGGAGTAGATAAGAATAATAGTTAACGGTCCACCTTTGACATGGATACATTGAGTTATGGTGGGCCCTTGGCCATACGCTGCGTCCGTCGATACTACCAACCCTTCGTTGTTGGTAGAGGTAGATGGCGTCTATGAACTCTGCATGTCTTCGTAGCTTCGTCAACAAGATTAAGGATTAAGGTGATCGTAGTTTCATAGATGTTGTATTCAGACCGCCTGTCTGATGGTTTTCTACGATTGTTTTACCAAAGTTGGTTCTCTCCGATATACTACAAATGTACCTGTATAAAAGAAAAGAAAAGAACTGAAGGAACAAGAAAAGGGATCTGGAAGAATAGTTTTTTTGTTACGGTAAATTTTACCGTAACATGTCTGTCCGTCGTCTGCATCGGCACCTACAGCCTAAACGGCTGGACCGAGTTGCTTCAAACTTGGTAGATAGTATTACTATGACGTCCTACAGAGGGGTTTTTGGAATTAGCATTCTAGCCTTAAAACTAACGGTACCCGCCAAAAGATTTTATAGATGCAGTTATTTTGAAGAAGCAGTGATCCTGCAGACTTCAACTCTCCGACGTAATGTTCGCGCGCAATTTCTTAACATGTGACAAAATTAAAGCCAAACAAATAAGACAAAAAAAACACCAAACATAATTTCTTAGATATACTGACGACTTTACACAGTACATCCCAGCCAACATGAATGTTTTTATTTGTATCTTTTATTGGATAATGTTAATGGACCTACATCTTCTTTGAGTTTGAAAAAAGTGAATGGGCGTCTTTGTCACACTTATCGTCAAGCATGTGAACTGCATTTACTTGAAAATGGTAATCATTGGGATGCCACACTTATGGAAGCATCCTTAACAGGATTACTGTCAAATAAGATCATTATTTTCAATTATTATCGCAACATGTTTTCCATCAAATCCGCTAGAATTGTGGCAAAGTTATCGTGACTATATGAATGACTAAAGATATCTTGAATAGAATGCGTCGTATTTCTGGAAATCAGGAATTAATCATTACGCTAGAAATGTATAATGAGGCATTAGTTACATTAGTTATAATTGAAGATATTGTACTTCGCAATCTCAAATAAAACATTGTCACAATTAGGTTTGCCTGCTCCTAATCGACCAATACATGACGCATTTATTCAAGAAATGCAACGTGAACAACAATATGATATAAATGAAATTAATACATTTATAAATTTTAATCTGCCCAAATTGAATCGAGAACAAAAAATGCATATGATACCATAATTCAAGTTCTACAAAACGAAAGCGGAGGAATGTTTTTTTTAGATACGCCAGGCGGTACCGGAAAAACATTTTTGATTTCCTTGCTATTAGCGACTATAAAATCACAGAACAATTTAACATTATTGGATGTTGGTCGTACACCGCAATCTGCACTTAAATCACCATTGAATATGCAAATTAATGAAAATCCAACGTGTAACATTTCTAAGAATTCTGGAATGGGAAGATATTTTTGGGATGAATGTACAATGGCACATAAGAGATCGATGTAAGCCTTAGAAAGGACTTTGAGAGATTTACGTAATAATCAAGAAATATTCGGTGGCGCTCTGATATTGTTCAATGGTGATTTCTGTCAAACGCTGCCAGTGATTCCCCGTTCAACTCCAGCAGATGAATTAAAGGCATGTTTGAAGTCATCCAGTTTATGGAGAAATGTTCAAACACTCACTTTAACAACAAATGTAAGAGAACAATTACTAAATGACCCATCGGCTGACGAATTTTCTAAACAACTACTGTCGATAGGAAATGGACAAATTCCTATTGATGCTTCTACTGGATTAATCAATTTGTCAGGTATTTTTTTGTAATTTCGTAAAAACAAAAAACAACAATTGGTTTCAAATGCTTTTCCGAACATTGCGCAAAATTATCGAAATCACAATTTTTAAGCTGAAAGATCAATACTGGCAGCCAAAAATAAGGACGTGGGTGAATTGAATGCGGATATTTTAAGTGATGTGCCTGGTCAGATTGTGAAGTATCAATCAGGTCACAAATCAAGTTGACGCTGTCAATTATCCAACGGAATTTCTGAATTTATTGGATTTGCCGGGACTGCCGCCTCATCGTTTAAATTTGAAAGTTTGTGCACCCATTATTCTTCTTCGGAATTAAATCCACCTCGATTGTGTAACGGAACAAGATTAGCAGTCAAAAATGTTATGAATAATCTTATTGAAGCAACGATCTTAAAAGGAAAATTTAAAGGTGAAAATGTATTGAATACGCGTATTCCAATGATTCCGCCAGAGACAATCATTGGAATTGTGCGGAATGGACCTAGAATATCCATGATTCTGCCACTGTTTATTAAATTAAAAAAAAAACATCCAGGTTCTCATATTTTAGACAAATTAATTTGACGGTATACATATAATTAAGAAGTCAAACTTATGGCTTAATATTCAAAATGCTTATATCTATCATCGTTTATATCACCGCGCTATCTGCTCGGAAGGGCAGAACAACGTCTGCCAGGACAGCTAGTAAATTAATAAAAACAAAAAAAAAAAGCTCTTCATAAGAGCAAGGTAACGCTCTAAGTAATCTTTAAAAAAAAGCTCTTCACCTCGAAAATTTTTTTGAGTGTGTCATCGAACGCGAACACGATCAAAGACTTTAAAAAACGGGATAACTGCAAAAAAAAAAAAGACTTTATTTTCGAGCAGCGAGAAACCAGACCCGCCGCCATGGAGGTAATTGATCCAGTTGATAGATTTAAGATTGTTTCGGATTTAATTAATAAAATATCAGAATTCAATGCCGATAGCAATAGTCTAATTAATTTCTTGGACAGGATTGATTCTTTAACAACTGTTATAGCTAGCTTTGATCAAAGTGTACAAGACATTTTTACAGGTTTTATTAAAGACAAGGTTGTAGGAAACGCGAGAATCGAACTTCAAAAGCATGGTAGATTGAGAACATGGTCTGAGATCAGGGAGGTTCTAAAAAACAGATATGGGGAAAAGCTTTCGACTAATAAATTGTTCGATAAAATACGAACAGCTAGGGTAGACAAAACTATCGAGGATTATTACAATTTAATGACGCAGCTTTTGAGTAGAATAAATAACGTTTTTTTAATAGAAAACAATAACCAAAATGATCAACCAATGATTGATTCAAATAACCGAAGCGCTTTGGATGCTTTTAAAGAAAATCTCCCAGAGCCAACAAAATCCATAATCTTGAGTTGTAATCCGCAGTCTTTATTAGAAGCTTATAAAATTATTGTAGAAATCGGTCACCAGCATCATGGAATTCTTTTAATCAAGGGGCTAGTAATCATACCACTAGAGATAATACTAGAAATTATCAAACAGAACCTAGAACCTATAATTTTCAAGCTAACCAACAAAACGTTTATGATAGAAACTCTCAACAAAACAATAACCAAAACCTGTCCATACGTCGTTACAATAACATCCAGCATAACAATTATCGTCAAAGTGGCCAAACCAAACAAACCAATAATTTTACAAAATCAATCACAACAAGCAACTTACAGCAATAGACACAGTAATACGAATAATTCAAATAACCATGTACCCATGGACATAACAATTAATGAACAATTACCCGAATCTCAACAATGCAATTGCAACTGCAACTGCCAAAATTTTTCCAGGCGCGAACGAAATGACTACCCTATATAGTCGTTAAAAGCAAAAGTAAAAATTTAAAATTTATAATCGATTGCGGTGCTGAATGTAGCATCATTAACAAACAAATATGTGACCCAAAGTGGAAATATTCACACAAAATCGAACTCTTAAAGTAGTCAACCGTCAAATCAGCACCACTGTTGTATATAGATTTCCTTTATTTTCCGAATTTAATCAAGCAAACCATTTCGTTGACTTTATCGAATACCCATTCCACGACTCTTTTGATGGGTTGATAGGTAACAATGTTTTGGTAAAATTAAATGCTATAATTGATTTCAAGAATCGACTTCTCAGAACAGATAATGCAGTTCTTCCAATATATTTAAACGCATATGAAGAAAAAACAAGTAATGTCTGCGAAAACGACAAAAGCTTACAGATCTTCAACATAACATCTTTCGATACTCAAATTCCAGATAACGTTTTTGCAAATCATTTAAATAGCACCGATCTTTCAAAACTAAAATCACTTCTCTATACCTTTAAGTCCATTTTTTATAAAGATGGTGACATGCTTACTTTCACTAGCAAAATAAGGCACAAAATCAATACCAAAAATGATATCCCAGTATACAGTAAACTCTATAGATACCCAGAAATTCACTGTTAGGAAGTCGATAAGCAAATTGATGACATTCTGCGACAAAAAATCATTACACCTAGTAATAGTCCCTACAATTCGCCTATTTGGGTCGTACCAAAAAAGGAAGATATCAACGGCAAAAAGCAGTGCCGAATTGTAGTGGATTATAGAAAATTGAACGAGCATACAATCGAAGATAGATTCCCAATGCCCAATATCGATGATTTGTTCGATAAACTTGGAAAGTGTAGTTATTTCTCGACTATTGATCTGGTAAAAGGATTCTATCAAATCGAAGTAGATCCGCAAGACACAGCAAAAACTGCTATTTCAACAAAAAATGGACATTTCGAGTTTTTGAGAATGCCGTTTGGGTTGAGGAATGCCCCAGCGACATTCCAAAGACTGATGAACGATGTTCCCAAAGATTTTATAAACAAAATATGTGTAGTTTACCTAGACGATATTTTTGTTTTCTCTACAAGCTTCCAAGAGCATTTAGACTCGTTAAACAAGATTTTGAAAAAACTTAAGTAATCTTAAACAACAAATAAAATAAAATGCACGACTGGGTCGCACGTACTTGCTCTGAGGGTGCAATAGTACGTTGAAAACAAAGTTTTTGAGCAATATGAAGAACTCATGTTTGGGAAAATTGGGAAAAACCAAAACAGTTTGACTAAAACTGGAAAACCCGATATACAGAGTTTACGTTAAGAAACCTTTAGTATATCAAACTTAGATGTCATCTTTTGGCTGCTATAAATGATATAAATGTCCGATTATGGCCAAATTAATAAAATTGTTAAAACAAATTTCCGTTATTATCATTTGTAGCCAAAAACTTAAATGCAGTTTTCTTCAAAACATTCTATGTATATTCAATACAAAGTTTAATAAAAATCGGTAGAACCTTTTTTGAGTAAATTAGAAAAAACTATGAAATTGGCCAGAACCAAGTGGCTCTTTCTATGGGAGCCACCACTTAAAAAAGAGTTACTGAAAAAAATTAAATGCCATCTGAATGAAAGTTGTAAGGAACTATACCAAACAAAGTTTGATTGAATTTGGTACAACCGTTGACAACTTATGGCCATTTGAAAAAAAGACGTTAAGACCAAATCTCCGTTATTAGCATTTTTTGCCAAAAACTAAAAACGCAGTTTTCTTAAGAATACTAAAAGAATATAACACACAAAGTTTAATCAAAATCGTTAGAGCCATTTTTGAGCAAATTAGAAAAAACAAAAAAAAGTTGGTTAAAACTGAACGGCTCGTTGTATGGGAGCCACCATTTGGAAAGGCTTCACTGAAAAATGTATACAACCATCCTATAGAACACTATAAAGAACTATGCCAAACGAAATTTGAGTCAATTCAATCGAGCCGTTGCGAACTTATGGCCATTTGAAAAAAGCCGTTTAAACCTGATTATCGTTACGATAATGTTAGCCGAAAACAAAAAAACGCAATTTTGTTAGAAATATCTCAGGTAAGTTAAATTCTGAGTTTGATCAAAATCGTTAGAGCCGTTTTCGAGCAAATCCAAAATGAAAAAAACCGTTACTTGAAAGGTACCAGTTTGAGCCGGACTAAAACAAAATAAAAAAAAATCAACAACGGTTTTTCTTCAAACTGCTATATACCAAGTTTGAAGAAAATCCGTCAAGCCGTTTAGGCTGTCGCATGACGTGAAAAAGCGCACATCCGCACAGATGCACTGACAGACCGACGGACGGTATGGCGAAAACCACTTTTTTGGGCTTCTCTATTTTCTCTAAATTATCGATTTTTTTTTCTGCACGAAACCAATACTTGCCCTATAGAGCAAGTAAAAATGTAAATTCGCTGATGTAACTACAAATTGCTTAGGTCATACATTAGTCAACAATGGCATAAAGCCTGATGAAACTAAAGTTAAAACAATGAATGCAATGCAAATACCATCCACCGTCAAGGGCATAAAACAGTTTTTAGGAATAACTGGTTATTACCGGAAATTTATGAAAGATTACGCAAAAGTAGCTCATCCATTGGTACGGTATTTAAACAAATCTGAAAAGCTTGACATCTCTAATACCATTGAGTTTATATACATAGAGGAATCACGAAACATTACGTTACTACGTCACTAGTTAGCACCAGGTACACCAAATCAAGATTTTATATTTTTGTAGATCTTTTATATTTTTTTGTGGAACCCATTGACTTGTGATAAAGCCAAACAAAAAATGAATGTGATTTCGAGGGGTTGGTATTTTTTTTATTACTTTTGCAAATTGTAGGTACATAGATACTCGTTCATATTTGGTTTAAGGTCATGATTTTTTGTTGTTTATTTATTTTGCGTAGATTGCGATTCAATGTGTGCTTAAGTCACTATAAGAGCATAAGCTTAAGGGTAGAAATTGAAACTTGGACTTTATACAAATTCGGAAGGATTTAATTTTTTTTTTTAACATAGGTATGTATAATAACATAAGTAGGTATCCTAGATTCATATTTTCGGGTGAATTAAGTATATAGACAGATAAGGTACATACAATATTGTTTTTGAATATGTAGCTGTAGGTACCTATATCTGATTATACAGGGTGATTCACGAGCGTTGTGCCAAAAAGCTAGAGCGTGTAGGTTGAGTTGAGACAAGAAAAAAATCGTATGGGAGGGGGGGTCTATTCCCCTCCGTTTAGCCGGGAGGGGCAATTTTCTGAAGAATTGACTTATTTTGTAAAAAAAAATATTAAAATCAACGGCTTCGTTTGCAACACCGTGTTATACCTTTTCGGAAAGCCAAAAACTTCTTTCATTTCGTTTTTAAATTAAATTGTTTTAACAAGTAGTTCAAAAAACAAATTTTCAAACTCAAAATTTTGGAAAAAAAATTGAAAAAATAATTTTAAAACTAATTTTTTTCAAAATTTTACGTAATTAAGTATAATTTTTGTTCTCAGAATTCAACGCTCTTATTAATGTTTAATCCAACACTGAAAACCGTATGGCTCTACGACTTTTTGTTGCCAAGGTATTCAAAAATAACAAAACCTACTTCTTCACAAAAACACGAAAAAATTGGCTAAATGGTCACTTGTGCCATCCCGTAAGGCTAGGTTTTCTTGTTTTTGTGAAGAAGTAGGTTCGGTTATTTTTGAATACCTTGGCAACAAAAAGTCATAGATCCATACGGTTTTCAGTGTTGGATTAAAAATTAATAGAAGCGTTGAATTCTGAGAACAAAATTAAACTTAATAACGTAAAATTTTGAAAAAAATTAGTTTTAAAATTATTTTTTCAAATATTTTTTCAAAATTTTGAGTTTGAAAATTTATGGTTTTTAAACTATTCGTTAAAACAAATTAATTTAAAAACGAAATGAAAGAAGAAGTTTTTGGCTTTCCAAAAAGGTATAACACGGTGTTGCAAACGAAGCCGTTGATTTTTAATATTTTTTTTTACAAAATAAGTCAATTTTTCAGAAAATTACCCCTCCCGGCTAAACGGAGGGGAATAGACCCCCCTCCCATACGATTTTTTTCTTGTCTCAACTTAACCTACACGCTCTAGCTTTTTGGCACAACGCTCGTGAATCACCCTGTATAGAACCCGTCTCTTCATTTGCATGGTACAAGAAACACTCGGTTTGGACCAATTTCAACGAAAGTTTCAAATATTTTATTACAAAAATCCTCATTTCAAAGCAATTTTTTACTTGCGATTATAGGTACTATAAGGCAAGTTATGGATTCGCGCAGAAAAAAAAATTTGAGATAACAATCACACATGACATTACGATGATGGAGAAGTCGAAAAAAGTGGGTCTGGGAATTCCGTCCGTCTGTCTGTCTGTCTGTCTGTCTGTCTGTCTGTCTGTCTGTCTGTCTGTCTGTCTGTTCGCGCCTCTGGAGGCTGAACGGGTGGCCCGATTTGCTTCAAATTTGGTATTTAGGATTTATTTGGCCGTCCCTCGGAAGATATTTCTTATTTTTGCTCTAGGTCCAAAAATAACGGCACCTGCCATACAATCTTGAAGACAAAAATTGATTTTCTCAAAAACGGCTCTAACGATTTTGATAAAACTTTCAGAATGCTATTTTTGCAAGAAAATCTATCTTTTGGTTTAAAATTTTTTTTGAAAATTTGTCTAATAACGGTACCTCTCATAGAACCAATATTTTCAAATCAAATTTTCTCGTAAACTATAGATTCGATTTCAATAAAAATTTGGCCACAGGAAGTCTTTCATAATTTTATTAATATGGCATTTCAAAATTTTTAAAAACTTTTTTTTTTGATTTTTTATAATTTTTTCAAAAAAATTTTTGGTTTTCGAAATATGTTGGAAACGGGTACATTGATTTTTTTTAAAATTATTTTTCAAATGTTAACTACAGATTGCCATATATTTGCATACTCAAATAAATTTCAAAATATTTTTTGAAAAACAAATGTACCTATCAATTTCAACTATAGTTGTTTTGTGTTGGTAAGATACACACATGTTGATCGTTAAGGGAGGATGCAGGCACAGACAAAAGAAATATACAGATGTAGTATAGTAGAACAAAAGCATGTTCAAAAAAAAATTCAAAACTAGCATACCAAAATCAAAAAGTAGCATACCTCATACTCAAACATGTCCGAGAAATTGACATCCTTCGATAAAATTAAACATACCATTACCATACCATACCTCCATACCAAAAAACCAGTTCCTATGAACATGAGCAATGAGCATACCAAATTGAAAATCTAGAATACCTCAAACTCATACCAAACAGAAATACAAATAACAATTCTCGTGCCTCGTGTCGCTGCGCGATCCTTTTAAAAAGGAAGCGCATGATGTTTGATTGGTGTCGGTTTCGACTTATGAAACTTTTTCCTCTTCTCTTTTTTTGCCAATGAATACAAAAACAATGTCTGGTAGGTATCTACAGAGGTAGTCAAAAGTATTTACACACAAAGAGGTTAATTGAATTGAATTTCAATGGAAAAAAAGTTCGTTGTGTATATACTTTTGACTACCTCTGTACATTCCAAAAAAATGTAAACAATTTTTTATAATGAAGTATATGAGAGTTGGTGTAGGTTGTGTATCTTGTTTTTTTTTGTACGGATTTTCGTGCGTACAAAAAGAAATGGGTGATAATGTCGCATTGTTTTTGTTTTTTTTTGTGTGACTTTTAGGTGTCCGGTATGGAGAATAGAAACTTTTTCTTGTGTATTGAAATGTAAGATTTGTGGGGACAAGTAAAAGCAAGTGTATGCACAGATGCATTGGTTTCTGTATTTTCTTTTTGGGCTTTTCTATTTGATTTGATTGTATTTGGCGCCTCTTTCAGGAATTCAAGGAATTTGCAGATCGGAATTTCAGTTGGAAAGTGAATTCATTACGATCAAGTGATAATTATTCCTGTGCTTTGTGGTTTCAGTTTTAATTGGAATAGTGATTTGCTGTGACAAATTAATGCTTGTGACAGTTTAAAGTTTTTTTTAAAACTAAATAACTTTAAAATAAGGTACCTACCTACCTTCTCAACAAAATAAGTTCGGCGGAGTAAGATTGCTGTCGCAAAAAATCATTTTTCTATTACATTGTTTTTTATGAATTTTTGCATTACCTACCTATTTTGTAATTTGAGTTTCTTATCTGTGGTTTAATTTTTTTCCTTATTTTATGTGTATATACTATATATACACGTATTCCTCTATTTATTAAATACTTTTATTTTTGTGGGTTGGTTATTATTTTGTTTTTTTAGTAGTTAGTTTGTAATATTCTTTTTGTTTGATATTTTTACAATGTTTACAACAGAAAAGCACCGGTACGGGTACCGTGTTAAATGTTGTATCCCTTCTTGTGGAGCTAAGAGGCAGAACAATTTATGTACTACTAAATTTTTTAAATTTCCCGATCGGGAGAAAAAAGAAATTCTTTTCAAGGAGTGGCATGAAGCCTGCAATTTAAAAGAAAATGATCTTCCGAAAAATCTTTTTGTATGCGAGATACATTTTGAAAAAAGTGCCTTTGTGAAAAAAAATCTTAAAAAAGGATCCGTCCCTACTTTATATCTTGGCTCGTCCACGTCCTTCAATTCTTTTGGGTCAACTATTAAAACGTATTTGAATCCTTATACTTCATCTGGAAAAGATTTAACTTTACCAGAGTTCCAATCATTTTCGGAAGCAGATAATCGAAACATTGTGGGTGATGAATGTTCAACAAGAATAGAACAAAACTTAAAAAACGAGATTTTGCAATTAAAGCAAAAAATATATGGCTTGGAGAAAAAAATAAAGGACATGAGAAAACAAAACAACTTGAAGCATATTGCTTTAAAACGTAAAATAAAAACATTAAGAGCAGGAAGTTTATCAACCAAAAAGAATAAGGCAATGAACTCAAAAAAAATGTCAAGTTTAATTCATTCAAGGCCTCTGATAAGCAAAAATGCAAAAGATTTTTTGAAAATGCTGTTGATAAAGAATAAAAACTATTCTGGGGACGAAAAGTGGCTTGCTCAAAATTTATTTTTCAGAAATGCTGCTCTCTATAATTTCATGAGAGAAACTCTTGCATTCCATCTTCCCCATCCTGCATCTTTATACAAGTGGATAGACATTAAACATCTGTGTCCTGGTTTTAATGAAGGAGTTTTATCAAAAATAAAGGAAAAGGTTGATGAATTACCTGAAATAAGCAAAAACGTTGTACTTATTTTTGATGAAATTTCAATTGAGGAGAATATAACATAATAACGACTTTATGGACGTTATTGATGGATTTGTTGACTATGGAAATGGCAAGAGAGAGGCAATCCGAGGCAAAACGATTTGTGTATTCATGATAAGGGGACTTTGCGCTAATTTTAAATATGTCTTAAACTATGTTGTTAGTTCAACATCTTGTCCGGTTTTAGAATTAAAACAGCAGGTTTTGAAATGTTTAGATGTTTGTACAAGACTTGATATATTTGTTCGTGCACTTACATGTGACCAAGGTTCAACAAACCGGAGCCTGTATTTAAAACTAGGAAGTAACCAATTAAATGGTGAAATCAACAACAATTGGTTTGTTCACGAGGGGAAGAAGATATACCTTTGTTTTGATGTACCTCATCTAATAAAATCTACAAGAACAAACCTTATATCTTCAGATTTTTTTTTTCCTAATGGAGATGTTGTCAGCTGGGACGTTGTAAGGGAATTGTATGGTATTGATTCTCAAAATCTTGTAAGAGCATGTCCAAAGATCAGCCAAGCGCACGTAGACCCAACAAACTTTCAAAAAATGTCTGTAAGCTTAGCTACTCAAGTTTTTTCACATAGTGTTTCAGCTGGAATTTTAGCATTGCTTGAAGCTTCGGCTTTTTTCAAAAACGTTGAAAAAAAGGCCAAGTCAACATCAATATTCTTTAATAAACTCAATAAAATGTTTGATATCTTAAACGGACACCCACCTCTTGTTAGACAATCTCAAAATATTGAATTTCTAAATGAAATGAAAGCATTATTCTCGTCATTAAAACTTCAAAAAAATACAACGATCCATTGTTTAAAGGGATGCATTTCAACAATAACATCTTTCCTTTGTTTGGTCGATGATCTTTTTGAGGAATATCAAGACTTTTTATATCTTTATTTAAACAAATTGAATCAGGATCCACTTGAAAATTTTTTTTCACATGTTCGGTCCCGCAACGCCAACAAAAGGAATCCCAATGTGTTTGAATTTCAGTCAATTATCGCGAAGATTATCTCCCTCAATCTACTGTTTTCCTCGAAATATTCAAACTGTGAACAAGACTCAGATGAAATTCTTGATGTTGACTGGTCTACAGTTATACATAATATAAACGAAGAGCCGATTTTAGATTTAAATACAGCCAATAGTTCTAGTCACACAAACACGATAAAGCCTTTTGATTTAATTCAACAACCATCATGCTCTACAATTATTGTTAAGAACATGTCCATTCGCTACTTTGCAGGATACTGTTGTTATAAGCTTTTCAAGTCTATGAAAGAACAATGCCATAATTGCACACAGACATTAATCAAAACAGACAAGGCAATAACTGAAAATTCTGAATTTCTTCTTCATCACAAAGCTTACTTAAATACAGAATCAGACTTCGGAAAATTATTTCCACCCTCAGAAAAGTTCTTTGAAATTTGTAAGCTTCAAATAAATGTGTTTGAAAAAATATATACCAAAAGTCCGGAAATTACTAACATAAGATCTTATATAGTATCTTCAGCCTCTACAGAAACAGAGCTCCATAGCCCAGAATGGTTTAAAGATCCAATTTGTAGAGAACACCGCTTGAAAGCCCTTTCTTTTATGATCTTAGTTTTGTTACGAAAGAATTGCATTTGGACTAGTAAGGAAGCTAAAAATAAAAAATCAGTGCAAAAAGGAAAAACACACAACAAACGACTTGAAAATCTAATGAATATTTAAAATGCTTAAAATTGATGATATATATGTACATAAATGTACCTACATGTACCTAAAAGGAATGAAAACGAAGCGAAAAAGAAAAGATCAGTGGAATATGCCTCAGGGGGAAACCACTTTAAAAAAAACGCGCCGTAATCTTTACCTCAGTGGGTGGTGTGGAAATAAGCTTAATAATGCAAAAAATCATCAAACTTTATAAAAAAAATCGTAGACATTTTTAGGCTTTCATAAATATCTGTTGGGCCGTTCGGGAGTTCATACCGGACACACAAACATACAAACAAACAAACAAACATACATACATTAGTTTTTATATAATATAGGGATATATTAGAGATGCTAGATATCAGATTGGTATAAGGTGTTACAAAAAGACAGAGCATGTAGGTTGGACCGAGAAAAAGATCGTATGGGAGGGGGGGTCTATTCCCCTCCTTTTAGCCGGGTGGGGCAATTTTCTAAAAACCTAACATTTGAAAAAAAATATTAAAAAATAACGGTAACTCCTACTATGCCATGCTATATGTTTTTGTAAAACCAAAAGCCTATTCTCTTATTGCAATGATTAAATTACTAAAATGGCTATTAAAAATTAAGGGTTGATCGTAGAAGGGTGAAAATTTAGGATTGTATGTATTTTTGTATGTTGTATCATAAAAAAATAAAAACTAAAAATTTTGTCTAAAAAATAAAAAAAAAATTAGGGGTGGACTACCCTTAACATTTAGGGGGATGAAAAATAGATGTTGGCCGATTCTCAGACCTACTCAATATGCTCACAAAATTTCATGAGAATCGGTCAAGCCGTTTCGGAGGAGGAGGGAACGAAAATTGTGACACGAGAATTTTATATATAAGAATTTATTTCTTCTTTTTATAAATCGAATTGCTTTGAAAGCATCTCACTTTTGACGCTTATATTTTTGCTCAGCTTTTAGCTCAGTCTGCCCCATCTATTGATTTGGAGCTCGTTGAGCGCACTCTGAACACACTCTGAAGGAAAAAAGAAACACTTATTTTTTTTGACAGCTCAGTTTCTGCTGGGAACTTAAAAAGAAAAACTCCTATTAATATCAATTTGAAATTATTTACATATTACATTGACATGACATTGCTATTTGCTATTTTTAGCAAATAAAAAATATCAAAACAATTATTTTCATATCATTTTGATATTAAAAAAATATCAATTTGATATACATATTTAATATTAAATGGATATGATGTAATATCACAAACCCAGTATTTTATATAGGTAGGGGTTTTTTTTATTCTAAATTTAACACTAGGTATCAAAAATATATTTTTCAAACACAAATGATATGAGGACCACATCAATATTGATAATTTTAATGTTAGCTGAAAATTGTAACGAAAAATTATCAATTTTAAATTATATTTATCATCAATTTTTTTTTTGTTCGGTGTATCTTAAAAAATCATTAAGTCTAAATTTTCAAACAAAAGAACTTCTTTTTAATTATGAAGAAATCTGCTACCCCACGAAGCAGATATGTTTGTATGTATGTAAAAATATGTTTATACACAATCATAGTTGCTTCTTAAATAAATCCACATCTACACACCGCATTTGCATAGTCTTTCTCAGTAAGTATTTAAGCACCTAAGAAAACGACAAAAAAAAAAAACATCGTAAGTAACCCATCAACCCCTTAGCCCTTATCCTTTTTCGATCACGAAATCACAAGACACGTCGTCGACCTGCCGCGCGCCGCGCTGCAACCGCACCAGTCACATTGACGCGAGTCAGAAAAAAACAAACAAAAAGACAAATTATGTGTGAAATGTAACTCTAGTTGGCAATTTTCCGTTCTGGTATCGGTATGAAGTAAGATCGTAATTCTCAAACCGTATGATCATACACAAATCTGAGAAAAGTGTTGAGTGGCGTCATCTTCATTAAAACGGAGAACTAAACTCGACAGAGCCCACATTCGACATCTGTATATTTCTCTTGTCTGTGATGCAGGATAGCAGTCCACATCTGCTTGTCGATAGTATATCCACATTCGACATGGAATCCAAAAATCGTTCGTGCTTATGCTAAATCATAACGCCACCTAAGTGACGAAGTAACGCACTATTCTGTTTTCAACGAGGTGGTTCCTCTATGTATATAAACTCAATGCTAATACCCAATATATCAGAGCATTTAAAACTTTAAAAAGCTTGTTGATATCAGAACCCATCCTCAGAAGCCCCGATTTCATGAAAATGTTCATTTTAACCACGGATGCATCCATCTACGCACTTGAAGCGGTTTTAAGCCAAAACGGTCATCCGATCTCCTATGCATCCCGAACTTTGAGCAAGCATGAGCTTAAGTACTCAACAGTTGAGAAAGAGCTTCTCGCTGTTGTCTGGGGAGTCAAATATTTTAGAACATATCTATTCTACTATAGGAAGTTCAAAGTCTGCACAGACCACAAGCCACTTGTTTGGTTAAATGAAATAAAAGAACCAAATTTAAAACTCCACCGCTGGAAAATTATTTTAAACGAATACGATTTTGAGGTAGAATATTTGAAAGGGAAGGAAAACTGTGTCGCTGATGGTCTAAGCAGATATATTGAACAGGGTAACGAAAATCAAGAAGGGTTGAATGATTCAACTTCTATAGCTGATATATTTAATAACGAAATCTCTTGTGAAGGAAACGATGAAGTAGCCTTATCACCCAATTTAAATCTTAGTGACAATAACGAAGAAGTTTTGTCAACGGATGCAACTATCCACAGTGCTATGGAAGACGAAACGAGGCATATATACATAACCGAAAAAGCGGTTAATCTTTATAAAAATCAAATTTACTTATCCTATCTCAAAAAAGATAAAATTCTTATGAAGATTGTTCATAAAAAAGTACAGAATCATGTCCAGGTTAAAGATAGCACGAACCTGCTAAAATTTATGAAGCAATTGCTTATAAATAAAGGAATAATTTTTTTGTGAAAATGTAAAACTTTTTCTAGAATTTCAAAATCTGTACGTAAAAAACTTTTCTATGAACCAAAATCTTAGATTATTAAAATCAAGTTTATTACTTAAAGATGTTACAGATAAAAATGAAATTCTAACAATTATTAAAAATGAACATCTTATTAAAAATCATAGGGGAGTAAACGAAATGTTTTTTGAATTAAAGACAAATTATTACTGGCCGAACATGCAAACACACATTCAAAAATTCGTTAATAATTGCGATGTTTGCAATGTAGCTAAGCATGATCGTCGACCACCCAAAATTCCGATGCAAATTACAGAGACCGCAAAGTTTTTTAACGATATCATTCACATTGATATCTGGTATCTAGAAAGAAATAAGATGTATCTAACGAGCATCGATAAATTTTTCAAATACGCAACCATACATAAGTGTCGTACCGCCTACCACCGGCTGCGCACGCGCTGTGTATCGTCGGCGTCGAAGGTCCCTCGTATTTGTCGCATTTGTGTTATCTGTCTCATTGTTTAATTCTTTTATATAATTTTGTTCGTCATTCTCCCAAATTCTAAATATTAAATTGCAACTCAATAACCCAAAAGCAACAAATTAAAAAAAAAAAAAAAAAAAAATTATTCCAATCAATAGCCCAATAACTTAATTCTAACGCGCCGCGCTGACAAAAAAAAAAAAACCCCAGTGCATAAATTGTGTGTGATTCAAAAAACAACAACAAATCGGCCGCAACAAACAAGAAAAGAAAAAAATAGCCCCAACCAACCCAAAATAAAAAGTGCATTGCTTATCCAATCCAACAACAAATATATCACAAGTGCGCGTAAACAAAATTCAGAGCCGTTGTTACCTAGCATTGGATTAGCATCGAGCGGTCCCTTCTTCTTCCCTCCCCCTTCTTAACACAGCCTATCATGGCTTCGGTTGGCACATTCAAATGTGTATACACGCATTGGAGGTATCAACTGAAACCATAATAGTAGACGAATGTATTAATAGTTCCATGTAGATTTCCAGGGGCGGATTAGGAACATATTGACATGAAGGCATAATTACTTATGTTAATGTGTTTTTTTATGAAGTCTTCTTGGTATCTATTGATTTGTAATTATTATAGATTAATTTTTCGTTATTGGTTTTCACTATATGTTTGTTTCTCTTAATGGTGGGTAATTTTAGGGTCGATTATAGCAACATTCGGGGGCTTAGAAAGAATTTGTATGCCGCGTATGTCCATACTGCTACGTACAGGCCAGCTGTTTTGGCACTAAGTGAAACCCAAATAGGTGATAATTCTGATCCGTTAGAATTTAACCTACACGGGTACAGCTCAGTGCCATAATTCTTTTCCTATCACGGATTAGCCGTATACGTTAGAAATGACGTTGCTTACCAGCTTCTACCACAATATGGTCAGTGTTCAAACACAGACTTCAATTTCATGTGGTTTAAATTCACCGTACAAAAGCACGTCATCCATACATGTTTTATTTATCGAAGCCCAAATCTGGACAGTAACTCGACTTTTATCGAATTCGATGCACTGTCTGACTCCATCCAAAGAATTGTTTCCCTTTATCCTCGCACTGAAATCGTTGTTACGGGCGATTTCAATGTCTACAATTCTTCGTGGCTTCGCTATTCTGGTCAGACAACACCCGAAGGAAGGTATGCTGAGTTCTTCGCTGAGTCAAACAACTTGACTCAGCTTGTCGACGAGCCAACACAGTTAAAGAAAACATCCCTAAGAGAACCGTTTGGCGATACGAGAAGGCCAACTGGGACGGTCTCAATGATTTCTTTAGAAACTTTAACTGGTCACTATGCTTCCTCGATAGTGACGTAGACTCCAGCGCTGCTATGATAACAAACATTATTCTCTGCGGGATGAGACATTTTGTTCCGAATAGAACAAAAAGTATCAAACCAAAAGGGAATTCATGGTTCGACTTGAGCTGCAAAGAGGCTATCAAGGAGAGAGAAGTAAGCTTCCGATGTTATAAAGCCAACCCTTCTGAGGAAAACCGGAAAAAGTTCAAACAAGCTAGAAAGACCTGTAATGCTCACATTCAAAGAACTGTCAGTTGTGAAAGTGTAATAAAGTTTAAGCTCTTAAAACCTTTTTTGATTTTAAATAATAACGAGGTTTAAAATTAACAAATTTTACACGAAATTATTCCTTTGCTTCTCATAAATACTTTGTGCTATTAATTTAATTCGATTCAGCCAAGGTAGTGAGTATATTTAACTTTAAAAAACCAAATTTGTGCAGTACGGTATTTCTATATGAACGGCATTAAAAGAGGCATATCCGACACTTCACCAGAACAAAACAACACCAGCAAAAAACACTATTCAAATTCAAGTTTAAATAAAATGGAAGTAGGAAAAATGTGTATTGCTCAACTAAAAAACCTTCTAAACGAGACAATCAAGGAACACACTAACGATTTATGCTCGAAATTTGATACCGCATTCGCATCTTTGTCTTTGGAAATAGATGCATTAAGAGCCACGAATTCACAGTTAAATCACAAACTAACTGTGATGACTGAGCGGTGTGAGCTCTTGGAGTCTCAGATCGAAATTATTTCACGTAAAACAAATCTTCCTTTCGACAGAGAAACCAATGCAGTTGAAGTAGCCAAACAAACTTGCAAGAGGCTTCTCAAGTTAAAAGAAGGCGAAGACATTCACTATAAAAAAGCTCGAGAAATCCACAACACACGTTTGCAAAGAGCAACTGTCTTCTTGGAACTTGGGTCACCAGTTGTCGTCGAAGAAATAATGGCAGTCGCGTGTGAGCTTAAAGGAAGCGGAACAAGTATATTCCGTGAACAGTCGTTAATGTATCGGCAAAAAAGACAAACACTGTTGGAATTTAAAAACAAACTCTCGTTAATCAATCCACAAGCAAAAATTATAATTAAAGGCGACAAGATGCAAATTAACAACCACACTTTTTTTTACAAATTTGCGCGAGGTCTGGTTGTCAAAAATTCGGCTGAGATGTTGTTTGTAAACAATATGTTTGGTGACAGTTCGCCTGAATATTTTGACTGCGGCGAGGGAGCGAAACTATTTCCAGTTGATAAGCGAGATGCAGCACCATCGTTCTCTCATCCGATGCCAGCACCATCTGTGCGCGAGCAATCGCAACTTACAACAGCCAAAAAACAATAGGAAAACATTGCCGTCTGCCAAAATAAAATTAGTTCCATAAATTTATCTATTTTATCTTACAATATTACAGGTTTAAAAAGTAAATTATTGCAACCAGATTTTTTTAAGTTTATTCTTAATTTTGATATAATTATTCTTATTGAAACTTTCTTAGAGGAAAAAAATGAAAATGAATTTTATAAATATTTCAAAGATTATAAAATAACTTTTGTTCCAGCAACAAGAACAAATGTACATGGGAGAGCTTGCGGAGGTATTTTATGTGGTATCAAATCTAAATTTAATCACTTGCTCAGTTTAAAACTATTGACAATAGGCTTGTTATCCAAATTATTACCAAACAATTCAAATTATTTATTATACCGGTATACCTTAATTGCAATAGCTGGCAGAATGATTTCAACAATTTACGCGAGTTTTGTAACAATACTTCTTTAGAAAATACAATGATTATCGGTGATCTTAACGCCCGTATTGGTGATTTTCAGAATTCTTCAGCTCATATTGTGCAAGACCAACTGAGATTTGGACTAAATAGAAATTCTAAGGATACAACGTTCAATAGAAATGGAAGGCTCTTAACGGAATTTTTTGATGACTTTGGATTGTTCGTGCTGAATTGAGTGGCAGGTGGTGACAAGTTTGGTGAACTCACATTTATTGGCGGTCAAGGTCAATCAGCTATAGACCTCTGTGCAATTTCTGGAGAATGGTTTACATCAACAAATGATTTTGAAGTACGAGTACGGAAGGCTATTCAGCTCACATGCCAATAATAGTAAAAGTGAATTTTGATCAAGAAGTCCAGGCGACTTCCCGAAAGCTAAAATGGAATGAGAACAGAGCGAGTCAGTACAAAACACTCTTGAATCGCCACTGTAATATTCTTCCGGTGCTATCCCCGAGTGCTGTAGAGCAAATTGAGGAAAGTATTACAAAAGTAATTTTCGCTTCAGCTCCACTTGTGAACCATAATAATACTTTTATTCCTAAATGCAAATGGTTTGACAAAGACTGCTGCAATCTTCGGAAGCTTTCTTTTAGATACTTGAAGATATTTAGATCAACAAATGCAATTGCCTTCAAAAATATGTATCTGAGGGCCAACAAAGAGTATAAGCAGTTATGCTCGCTCAAAAAAGTGCTTTATCTTAAGAACCTTGCAAACAAATTAAACCATTCGAAAAACTCTAAAGATTTCTGGTGTAATGTGCGTGAGTTAGGCGGGCGTAACAAAAGTTTGAAAAATGTCCTCGAAGCTGAGTCACTAGCAGCTCATTTTAAAACTCTTTTGACAGCGGATGAGAATCTTCATACTTTTAGCTATGCACTACAGAATGAAAATGTTGCGGAGCTTGACTCTCCAATCTCTTTAAATGAACTCGAAAAATCGCTGCTGACTATGAAAAACAACAAAGCCCCCGGATGTGATGGCATACCTGTTGAATTTTATAAAAATGCAACTGAACAACTCAAACACTACATAGTAGATTTTTTCAATTTGCTTTATAACAACGCTTGTGTGCCAGCTAGTTTTAACAAAGCTCTTATATTTGCCATATTCAAGAAAGGAGATGCGAGTCAGGCCGAAAATTATAGAGGAATTTCGATTCTTAATTCACTAAGAAAGATTTTCGCTGCGATTCTATATGGAAGACTCATGAGATGGGTGGATAGTAGCAGTCGGCTTAGTGAATATCAAGCAGGTTTTCGCCCAGGTTTTTCAACGATAGATCACATTTTTGCTTTGACTAGCATTGCTCGAAAATACATCGAAAAAAACAAAAAACTGTATGTGTGTTTTGTTGATTTTAAGGCAGCATTTGATACGGTGAATAGGCAGGCTTTGATCTATAAACTGGAATCGCTTGGAGTATCCCAGAAGTTCCTTATGCTGTATTTTAAATTTCTGTCATCTTCATGTGCAGCGGTGTGGGATGGTTCAAAGATGTCAGATTGGTTTGATACTTCTGCAGGAGTCCCCCAAGGATGCATCCTAAGCCCCATTTTGTTCGCCATGTTCATTGATGATGTTGCTGATATTCTTCCTGGTCCTGATAAAAAAGGTCCTGCTCTATGCTGACGACTTAGTATTGCTTGCGGAAAATCCTTTTGCCCTCCAACTACAAATAAATAGGCTACAAACGTACTGCGAGACATGGGATCTTCATATAAACGTCACGAAAAAGAAGATCATGATTTTCGAAGGCCGGCAAAGAGGAGAAAGGCTACGTGAAGAAACTTGGCGACTCGACAGCGAGCGGTTAGAAGTGGTACGAGAATTTAAATATCTGGGAGTATTGCTATCTTCAAATCTTAATTTTGGAAAACACGCAAAAGAAAAAAGTTCCGAAGCTAAGTTAGCACCTAACATTATGTGGCTCAAATTCTTCGCAAATCCTAACATTGATCTTGTTTCAAAATATCAGGTTTTTAACGCAACCGTCAACACTTGTATGTGTTATGGAACGCAGGCTTTCGGGATCAGTCCTTTTGAAGAATTTGAAGCTGTCCAAAAGTATTTCTTGAAGCGACTATTCCGCTTACCAATCTCAACACCAACATATGCCTTGCACGTCGAGTCTGGATTGCCTCCAATTTATTTGAAAAATTTGAAGGCTCACTCCGATTATTTAACAAGAGTGATGAAGAGAAGTGTGAGCAGTTTGCATAGATCAATCGTGTTAAGATCGCTACAATTAAATGTTTTTCCCTTCAGGGAATGGAATCAGCTGGAAATATCTCACGATATTACTTTTTCTTTGTCAGAAAGTAACGTAAGCAACTGGCAAGATATATTTTCATCGATCTTAGCTAAAGTGGGTGATAAAATATTCGACCAGCACTTAACTAGAGCATCTTCATCGGCTTCTAGAGTAATTTACAAGAATCTAAACCATCACATACCATCTGCAGAAAGCTATTTCAACAACAACTACACATCAAAAGTTATTAGCACGAATTTCAGAGCCAGAGTCGAATTATTAAATCTTAATTTCATGCCCCATAGAGCCGATCTTCAGCAAATTTGCAGTTTGTGTAACAGAAGAGAATCGGAGAATATCTACCATTTCATTGCGGCTTGCCCAATTTTACAAGAAATTCGAAGATTATACTTCCAAGAAAGTTTTCTGTCAATGAGTAGTCTCTATGAAATTCTAAACGGCGTTCGTGGTTGGATCATTTTGTACAGTTTTTGCAACCATGCCATGACTTATCGTAATAGCTTTCTAAACTTTTGATTAAGTTTTGTAGTTTTTTTTATACATAAATATTTATTTTATGTTCATTACTATCGTTTTTTAAAAATCATGTTTATTTCGTCCGAATAATCTTAATGTCATTATCATCCAAACTGTAATATTTTTGAAAAATTTAATAATCCCAATCAATCTGTAACATTAACTTATTTTTTATTATGCTTGTTTTCAAGTTTATTCTTTAAAAACAAAATATTTTGTAACCTAATCTTTATTATCATATTATTAATTTATTAAAAAAATGTCATATCCGGCAGACGGCAGAATTGTCAAGTCCGTATTCTAAATCAAAAACATTGTAATACCTTTTATGAAATAAAGAAAATAATAATAATAATAATAAATAATAAGAACCAAATTTTTGCATGAACAAAAAATAAGGCAAAAAATACTACAATGTCCCAGTGGTAGTAAAAATTTTTGGTCATTCGTAAAAAATGTACGTAACTCTACCACGTCTTCGGTTCCGACGCTCGTTGAAAATAACACTCCTGTGGTAAGCTCCCAAGCGAAAGCAGATTTATTTGCAGCAAAGTTTGCTGCTAATTCAACGCTACCCCAGTGTGATATGACTCCTCCTGTACTTGAGAACGTGAATGATTTTATGGGACAAATCTTCTTTCGCACTCGTACAGTTGCAAGAGTACTAAAAGATCTCGACATACACAAATCCGCTGGCCCGGATAGTATTTCTCCCATAGTTCTGAAGAGGTGTGCTTCCACGCTGGCAAAACCACTGCGTAAGCTTTTCCATCTTTCCTATTCTCGGGTCTCTTCCCGAATGGATGGAAAACAGCATTTGTCCAGCCCATCCCAAAAAAAGGCGTATCTTCATCCTCCTCAAATTACCGACCAATTGCACTGACTTCCCTTCTTTCCAAGGTCATGGAAACTCTGATAAACTTTCAGATCAAGAAATATCTTGAGAAACGGAAACTTCTTAATGACCGGCAGTACGGTTTTCGTAGCAATCGTTCCACTGGTGATATGATGGTATATCTCACCGAACAGTGGAACAAATCTTTACATCGTTTTGGAGAAAGTAAGATTATTGCACTTGATATTTCTAAGGCATTTGATAGAGTTTGGCATGAAGCTCTTTTATCGAAAATGCGTGCATTTGGCATCGATGAACCCCTCCTTCGATGGATTAGAAATTACCTTTCGGACCGTTCAATTCGCGTTGTTTTGGACGGTTTTCAGTCTGCTACCCAGAAAATAAATGCTGGTGTGCCCCAAGGCTCCGTTCTGTCTCCGACTCTCTTTTTAATCTTTATAAATGATCTCTTGTCTAATACTTCTAATCCACTAAATTGTTTTGCTGACGACAGTACTCTCAGCTTTTCATACGCGTGGAATTTAATGCTTCAAAAACTCAATGCTGTCTTCTGTCGTTAAAGCATAACCTACCCCCTATGCCACTGTCCATGAGTGGCACTTGCATTGAAGAAACAGATCAGCTCTGCGTTCTAGGTATGTGCATCACAAATCATCTTCTGTGGAACGATCACATATTTGACGTCGCCAAAAATGCCGCAAATTGCTTAGGTTTCCTAAATCGGTGCAAGAAATATTTTTTCCCTTCTGATCTGGCTATAATCTACAAGGCATTCATTCGCCCGAAGCTAGAGTACAATTCTCATATCTGGGCAGGTGCCCCTGTCACTCATTTGCGCCTCCTGGATAGGATTCAAAAAAGAGCCTTAAAATTGATAGGTGAAAGATCCATTACCGAAACATTTGTTTCACTCGAACATCGCCGTAATGTTTCTTGCCTCACCTTGTTTTATCGTTACTTCTATAAACAGTGCTCCAGTGAAATAGCCAGTTGCGTTCCTCCCTTGAAACAATTTCCCCGTAACACCCGCACCGCAAGGAACGCTCATCAATTTACCCTTGAGCCTAACTTCGGACGTACTGTTAAGTATAGAGACTCTTTTTTTAGCCGCACTACAAGAATGTGGAATGCTTTACCCGGCTCGATTTTTCCCTCCCATTGCGATACACAGACATTCAAAACCAATGTGCACCGACACTTCCTTTTATCTTCTATCCACATTTCCTGAACGCTCGCACTGTGTTAACTCATATTAAGGGTATTAATAACCCCTTGTGTGCGGGCTCAAATAAAAAAAAAAAAAAAAAATTAGAAGATAGAAACTGGTTAGCGATCTTAAGTGCAGGCAAAGAACGTATAATATATTTAGGCAAACCTAAGAAAATTGCTTCAGACGGGGACACATGTATACTGCATACAGCCGTAGAGCAATTTTTAAAAGAGAATAAGTTCATTTTTCATAGAGTAACAGCCTCATTAAAAACAGGAAACTCTGATGTCGAACGATTGCATGGCACACTTAACGAGCACTTAGCAGACAAGGACGACTTGGACTTAGACGAAAAGTTGTTTAATATAATTGTTATCTACAATAATACGATACATTCCACAACAAAACTTAAGCCTTTAGACATTATAAGCAATAATTTTTCTCGAGACGACATTCGAAACCTTGTTGAAAAGTATCCGAATGATAAGGAGAACCGAATCTTAAACCACAATAAGAGTACTGATCCAAATCCAAATCTTTGTCCCATTATAGTCACAAATAGAACTGTTGTTAAGAATAAACCCAAATATAAAAAAATAACTTCCTTCACAAACTATGATTACTACATTACGGACAAATCCACGAAAAGAAACACAAAATACTATAAAAGACAGCTAAAACGAAGATTTAAATACCAGAATTCATGTTTCGAAACAAAGGAAGCATAAAAAAAACATTAATATTACTTACTTGGTTGATCATTTTAGTTTTTTCGATGAATTATCATTTTCTTCTTATTTCTTGTCTTCATTGTATCGTTGTTATTAATTTTTTTGATTTTTTTCGGTTAGATAATTTGAAATAAAGATATTTAACTACCCAAATATAATTTTAAAAGGTTAATTTACAAATTTTTAAACATAACGTTCAGATTTGTATACATCCGTCTATTAAATTTTGTTGTTCTTCCTTATTTGATAGACCTTATTTGACATTTTAGTTCGACTTTATTTTTTGACACTTGAATTCAGTCACAATCTCGCAATAGGCGTGTTCATACGAATGAAAAAGAAAAACAAAAGAAGTAAAGGTGCGTGTCTGTCGGTAATGTAGGGCCTCTCATGTTATTGAACAGAAATGTCTTCTTCACTTGGATAAATTTTTTGAAATTTTCTTTTTTAAAGCCTGTCCAGGCATATTAATAAAATTACTTTTTGAATTATGAGAAATAAATTTCAGGATTCAGAATCATTGTTGTACATCACATCGGCCAATCAATAATAATTTTATAATTTTTCTGTCTTGTATTATTTGTTATATAAATGAAAAAACTATTAAGTATCGACTTTACTTTAAAAGAATAAATGTTTAAGTTTTCCAAAACAAAGAAATATGTGATTTAAATTAAAAATAATTACCCATTGTACAAAAAAAATTAAAAAAAAAAAAAAAAAAATGCACGACTGGGTCGTACTTGCTCTGTGGGTGCAATAGTACGATGAAAACAAACTTTTCGACCAATGAGAAGAACTCATTTTTGAAAAAATTGGTAAAACCTAAAAAAATTTGACTGAAACTGGAAAAACCGATACACGGGAGCTAACGTTAAGAAACCTTTAATATTTAAAATTAAGACGTTATCTTTTGGGTGTTATAAATGATACAAATGTCCACTTATGGCCAAATTAATAATACTGTTAAAAGCAATTTCCGCTATTATCATGTGTAGCCAAGAACTAAAAATGCAGTTTTCTTTGAAGTATTCTATATATGTTACATACAAAGTTTCATAAAAATCGGGGAAGCCGTTTTTGAGTAAATTTGGAAAAACGAAAAAATTGGCCAAAATCTAGTGGCTCTTTGTATAGGAGCCACCATTTAAAAAAGAGAAACCGAAAAAAAATCAATGCCATCTGGTAGGAAGCTGTAAGGAACTATACCAAACAATGTTTGAGTGAATTCGATGCAACCGTTGACAACTTATGGCCATTTGAAAAAAAAAGCCGTTAAGAGCAGATCTCCGTTATTTGCATTTTTAGCCAAAAACTAAAAACGCAGTTCTTTTAAGAACACTAAAAGAATATAACACACAAATTTTTATCAAAATCGTTAGAGCCATTTTGAGCAAATTAGAAAAAACCAAAAAAAGTTGGCTAAAAGTGAACGGCTCGTTGTATGGGAGCTACCATTTAGACAGGCTTCACTGAAAAATGTATAAAGCCATCATATAGAACACTATAAAGAACTATGCCAAACAAAGTTTGAGTCAAATCAATCGAGCCGTTGCGAACTTATGGCCATTTGGAAAAAAGCCGTTTAAACCTGATTTTCGTTACAACCATTTGAGCCAAAAACAAAAAACGCAGTTTTGTTCGAAATGCTTAAAGTAAGCTAAATTATAAATTTAATCAAAATCGTTAGAGCCGTTTTCGAGAAAATCCAAATTGAAAAAAACCGTTACTTGAAAGGTACCAGTTTGAGCCGGGCTAAAACGAAATAAAAAAAACCTCGACAACTGTTTTCCTTCAAACTACTATATATCAAGTTTGAAGAAAATCCGTCAAGCCGTTTAGGCTGTAGCATGACGTGAAAAAGCGCACATCCGCACATCCGCACATCCGCACATCCGCACAGACGCACAGACGCACAGACAGACCGACGGACGGTATGGCGAAAACCACTTTTATGGGCTTCTCTATCATCGTAATGTCATGTTTGATTAAAACCTCGATTTTTTTTTTCTGCACGAAACCAATACTTGCCCTATAGAGCAAGTAATTAACTGTTAAAATAAAGTATAATTGTTTTGTAATATTATTATTATATTTACGCACAGTTATGAAAAATAAATTAAATATTTTGTTTAGGTATTGTAACTAAGAAAAGGCATAATATCGTGTTATATAACTTTTTGGAGACCAAAAACTTAAAGGATGGAGGTTTTATATAAAGAAGCACTTTTTTCTTAATTTTACGCTTTTCGTTTGACTGGCAAACAAAAAGCGTGAACTTTTAAACTCTCCAGTCTCCACTACTTTCTCTCTCATTTCATCTTCTTAAGAAGATGATTCAAGAGACTTGATCCTTTTTTAAGCTTTTCCCAGCAGTTCTAGCTAGCTCATGCTTGAGTGAACATCTTAAATTCTTAGAACAAAAATCAATAAAGTGCTTTAAGAAGAAATCTTGCGTTTTTATTTGAGACATTGCGAGTAATGAGTAAAAGACTTATCTATATGACATAAGTTTCATCACTCTTCAGTTGAATTTGGGCACAAAATGCCCATGAAAGATAGTTGGCACAAGGCAAAATTAATAGAAAAATTGTCAAACAATGTTCCCGCTTTTGTATCTAAACAGTAGGTGACAAAGCTATGAGTGTTTGCGGACATCTTCGCCTTAGAAACCGACAAAATAACAACTAATAACTTTTATAAACAAAAGTTGCGAATGAAGGATGATACACTAGCTTATGATAAGAATTAAAGGACACCTTATTATCGCCAAATTAATAAAAAATCAGTAGCTGATAAATACCCTTTGCCTAGAGTTGATGGCATCCTAGATAAATTAGGGCGTGCGAAATATTTTGCATGCCTAAATCTGATGTCTGGGGTTTTACCAAATTGAAATAGAAAAAGAATCTAGGGACATCTTTTTCAACTACGGAAGGCTCATTTCGATTTAAAAGACTTCCTTACGGAATCGAAATTGCTCCAAATTCAATTTAAAGAATGATGTCATTAGTCTTTGCTGTTCTTTCGCCAGAACGAGCGTTCCTCTTTATGGAGGATTTGGTCTTGATTGGATGTTCGGAAAACCATAATTATGCTGAACAACTTAGAAGACGTATTTGAGATATGTAGGGAATTTAATTTAGAACTGCATCCTTATCAATGCACTTTTTCAGTCATGAAGTAGAAGTTACTTTTCTTGGTCACAAACGCACTGACAAGGGAATCCTTTACGATGATAGAATATATGAAATTATTAGAAATTACCCAATGCCTAGAGACTCCGACGCAATAAGAAGATTTGTTGCATTTTGCAACTATTATCGCCGCTTTATTCACAACTTTGCTTCTAATTCTAATCATCTAACACGCATCTTGACGCAAAAAAATAAACATTTCAACGGAAAAGAATTTCTGGTAAGAATTGACCATAGACGCCTTACTTACCTTTTCTCTATGAAAAACCCATCATCAAAATTATCCAGAATGCGTTTAGATCTCGATGAGTTCAACTTTGTGATAGAATATATAAAAGGTAAGGATAATTGCGGTGCAGATGCAACGCGCATTGATTTTTAGCAAATAAAACACATCCAAACCAATGACAAAAACCTGGTATCGACGATGTGCGTGAGCGAATAGTCGTCTATTAAATCTTTTCCGACAAAAAATGTTCAAACTCATCAAATTATACACATTATTTCCAAATTGCATAGTTTAAGATACGGTGTATTAATACAAGATGAGAATGAGCTTAACGTGATCACCTGACAATTAAGTCTTAATTTCACGGCGAGCTTACTGCATGCAGAGTCAAATTGGGCTTAGACCAGAGCCCTAAGATCTACCCCTCGGTAAAATCATAGTACCTATTTTATGGAACATGTTGAGGCATGTACACACTCCTTGGTGAGGGGCGAGGTCTATCTAACACCTCTTGCATCCAATAATAAAATCCGTTGATAATATTACCCAATGCCATATGTTTCCGCTATTTAGTAAACCACAACCACCATGATACTCATTCAAGGGGGCCTACCTCATAGATAGTCTCCCAGGTGACTCGGCCACCTGGGTGGGCACTATCTCCCGTGGTACCAGAATAAAGCTTCCGGTGGAGCCTCGCAACCGTAAGGTTACTTCCAGATGAGCACCATCAATACTCAAGGCCTGGCAGCCTTAGATATGCGCACTCAACCATTTGCCAAAGTAGAAGCAAACAACCAAATGCGCACATCCAGCCTTCCACTCTTTGCCGCATACAAGTTTTACCTTGCATACGTTTTCAGTAAGGAATCAATACTTCAAAGAAAGGAAATATAGCTGCAGATATTCACTCCTATTTCATTTATAACGATTTTCCTGCCATTCATATTGTTCCCGGGTTGCCACGTGGAGGCGGAGGATATGCATATCTATCCCTCTCAAGTTCCAACTTAAGTCTCAACCACATTCATGATTGGATAGAAGCCAGCTTACAAAATATCGACAATGCTAAGCCCGGCAGGGACCCTAAGGACGAAGAGGTGCTGCAGCCTTTACGCTCCAAGGATCTGCCGGAACAGAAGGAGTATCGCGATTTCTATTTGCAGCCTTGGCTAAGCGTTCAAAACACTTAAGAGGGTAAAGTTCAACCCCCGGTGTATTAATACAGTAATAAACTTTAAAAGCTATGCATAAAAACGCCAAGAAATTTTTTATAGAATCAAGTTTTAATTTTATTTTTCTTAATTGAGCGCCGTTTGTGCTGTGTGTATATATATATCAAACCGTGCATGATGTCGACTGCCACAAGATCTGGGTTAAACTCTTTTTCAAATGTACTTCTAACATCAAACTCAACAATAGCATCATTCAAATGCGATTTAACTAACACTTGCGATGAGCTGCTGCTTAAAATCCAAAACATTGAGGTTAAATTGGCCGAACACGTCAAAAATATTAATACCTCCATCTCTGAGCTTTCTAAGAGAGTCAATCATATGGAACTTGTTGTCAACAATAATTTCACGGTGGAGGTCTCGCCACTAAGGAAGCGTTGTGACATGCTTGAACGCAAGGAGTTTATCACTGATTCTGTTGTTTTTGGTATACCTCAACTACCTGAAGAAAATTTAAACAAAATACTTAACACACTCTTCGACAAAACCAAAATAACACCACCTGTATTGAGAAACTCTTTTCGCACCAGGCCACGTAATAGAAGAGATGAACCAACTATCATACTGCAGTTCTCAAGTGCGGGAGAGAGAAACAAAATTCTTAAAGCGATCTCTGACTTCAAAAAAAAAAAAACCAACGTCAGCTGCTCTTAATCGATTTCGGGTTGGATGAGGTTGAATGCAAAAAGTTGGTATTTATCAGTGTTGGCAAGTAAGTTACATGAAGTACCTCTACCTGGACACCGAACTTGAAGAGTTGTAGACTGTAGAGGCTTAAGTAGGGTCAAAGATTCTTGGGGCACAGTGTCACTAGATGAGTCCCGAAAACCAAAGGGTGTTCTCACCCCATCCCCCTCCACTCCTTTCTTCTCCCTCCTATCCAATATCCACTGATCCACTCCAATCCACCTCCCCTCCTCCCCCCCCTAATCCAGGGTGTCATGTGACCCGTGCCCATTGGATGGTTTGCAGCCAGGGGGTAAACCGGCTGTATTATAACGTAACCTCTTTGAAACAGGCAAAATCAAAGAGTAATCGCCTTATCTGCTACAGGGGGTGTTGCAGATGAACCATATTTCCCCCATTACTCGTGGGACCAAAAATGAATACAAATACAAATAACAAAAACCAAAAAACACACAAAACAAACGATACAAACAAAAACATGGAGACTAAGGTGCATGGATCTGGCACCTCAGACTCTGCTCTTGCCGATCCAACAAGAACATTGACTGACGAGGAAGAAAACCTTCTCCTCAATCCCTTCGCCAATCTTGGAGTGGATGATAGAGTAAGCGTTGGTCCGGCTGACGACGACATGGAGAGCATTCTAAGTGTCAGCGGCAGCAGCTCCATCGCAAGCTCCAATCTCTCCAGATTGTCAGCCTCATCCAGACGTAGCAGGATTACGAACTGTAGGACGACAATCAAACGACTTGGCACGAAGAAATGGGACGAACTGACCGAACCGGACCGGAAAAGACTGCATAGCGCACATGCCTATCTTCAGGAGCAGCAGCTAACGGAGAACAAGCCTACTGCTCGTACACCTGCAGCGGCCGCCTCTGAAGATGGGATATGTGCTGGTAGTTTGATGAGACCACCCGCGCCCCGGATTGGCAAAGACTATCCAAAGCAAGGGTTGGTGTCATCAAAATCCTCCGGAACAGATGTCGCTAAGAGAACATCAAACTCCCTAGCCGGACGTTGCATGAAGCCTATAGCTCCTACGGGCCCGACTAAGGAAGCGATGCTCTCTGGTGGAACAAGTCAGTTGTCAAAAGAAACCCAGATTGATCCAATTCAATACATGGTATCAGAGACAACTACTTTACATCGAAAGACTGACACTACGACAGACTTTACACAGAAACCAGCCTTTGAGCGTTCTGAATCGACCTCCAGGTGTTGCACCGAGTCGCTTGCTCCAACGGACCTGGAGGGGAGGAAGATCGACAAGGAGATAGAGAGAGGAGGAACGCAGTCAGAAAACATCCAGAGCCTCAGCTCCACATGCAATCTGGGTGCGTCCACCCCCTTATCTTTATCAGACGCCTGTGACGACAAAATCTAAAATGTACCACATAGACGAACCATTGGGTCATCTAACTCTTCAGCCAGACGTTGCATGAAGCCTTTAGCTCCTACGGGCCTGGAAGGAGAGAAGATGATTCAAGGTGAGGACGAAGAGAAGGACAGGTCCCCGGAAAACATCCAGAGCCTCAGCTCCACATGCAATTTGGGGGCATCCACTTCTTTTAGACCTAGTGACTGTGGTATAGAAGACTCGATAATCGGAAGTAACTGCACCGTTCTGGAGGTCCAACGTAACGTTATGCGGCACCGAAAACAAAAAGCCGGCCAACGTAAGGAACAAGGACCTCTTAACGAAAAACAAATCCTGCGTAGACAACAACGTAACGCAGTTAGAACTGTACGGCGACTTAGTACTAAGGACCCTGATTCCTTCACGGAAAAGAGAAGCTAGTTATGGACAAAGCCAAACAGACGTTACTAACGATAACAGAGACAACCACGAAACCCCAACCGACTAAGACAAGGACAAAGCCAAACTCGAGGACGCCCCTCAATAGACTGCAAAAGAAGGGGAAGAAAAGTCAACAGCTCTCCACCCCAATCTCGGCCAGACTTAGAAGACCCGAATTGACCAATACAGGGCCTATTGCGAGCGCGTCCAAAAGAGCGAGGCACGACATCACTAACTCGACCAACTCACCCATCAACAAAACTAAAAAAGCCAAACTCTCTATGTTGACCGTTGTCGGTAAACAAGCAGCCGTAGTCGACTACGGCAATCCTACACGGAGACTTACAGAGAGTCAATGGTAACTAATAGAAAGGATCCGAACCTTGATGCAGTTAATGAGGCTATCTTAAAGAACGGGCCGCTCCCACTTTTTGGTACCATCAAAACTGTTCAGGGGTTCAAATTGATGACATGTGAAGACGGACACACTCTCACATGGCTTCAAGATTTTATAGCCAATACCACAGCTCCCTGGCCGAATGCCGATCTTCGCCTAATTGACAGGAAAGAGATCGTGCAGGGTGCAGCTCACCAGCCCTAAAGCTAAACTTATTGTGCGTGGACCCCCAATCCCAAAAGATCGTATCGAAAGATATCTCAAATCTCTCAATACTGAACAACTCAGTCAAAACTGGGAAGTCATTCAGATGGGAGATCATGAACCAGAAGGTACAGAAGTGGTAGTGTTGCTTAGTCATAAATCAATACCACTTCTGAAAAAGATCGGCTTCAAAGTCCGCATTGGTACAAACCGATGCAAACTAAGACTTCTCGGCCATAAAAGTAAGGAAGAGCCCTTATACAAGAACCCTGGATATCAGGTGGCAAAATAAGGGGCCTAAATTCAAAAGAACTTACGCTGTACAAGACTACACACGTAGGTACAAACAGTAGTTTTAGAACTTGTATAATAGCTAGAAAACAGTTAAATCTTTTTCTTCTATCCAAATACAGTGATCTTGACCAAACCACGGTCAAACTAGACAGGCTTGGACTCCCATCGCTAATCCTGACATCCTGTTACATGCCATGGGACGCGACGGAAGGACCACCAGCAGAACTTACCAGCCTACTTATCCAACGTGTCCATTTGGAAAAATGGGACCTTGTGATGGGATGTGATACCAACTCACACCACATTCAGTGGGGTAGTTCGGATATCAACACAAGAGGTGAGTTACTTTTTGAATTCATTATTGAAAATAACATTTTGGTAGCGAATAGGGGCAAAGAACCAACATTTGTTACCAAGAACCGAAAAGAGGTACTTGATGTTACTTTCACGAGTAACTCAGATACCCTTGAGATTGAGCAGTGGAGGGTATTGAAAGAAGAATCATTCTCTGATCACAAAATCATTGAATTTCTTATACCCCACACTACAAGACCACAAAGACCATTTAGAAACCACAGAAAAACCAACTGGGATATCTTTAATGTAGAAGTCGAAACTAAAATAAAAACACTCAAAACTAATGCGAACATGCACGAACCTGAGTGTATAGATAATATTACCAATGATTTCACAGGCATTCTCAGGGAAGCACTTGAGAAAGCGTGCCCTTTGAAAACGAGTAAGAAAAGAAAAAAGACACCACCATGGTGGACAGCCGAGCTTGGCAACATCCGGAAAGAAACAAGAAAACTTTTCAACGTTGCTAAACGCACAGGAATAGACAATGATTGGGAAACCTATAAATCTAGTCAAAGAAAATTTAAAGTTGAGACACAGCGTGCGAAACGAACTTCGTGGAGAACCTTCTGCAACGAAGTAGAAAATACCGCGGAATCAGCTAGACTTAGAAAGATACTTGCCAAAGAGCCCACTGCTCTAGGATCTCTAAAAGATCCCAATGAACACTGGACGGAGTCTTGTACTGAGACACTAGAACTCCTAGTTAACACTCATTTTCCAGGTTGTAGCTCCGACCAGAGCAACACCCCGGAAGATGAGTACTATGAAAGAGCAACTCCTTCGGATATTATAACGGAAGAAAGAATAAAATGGGCTATCAGTTCTTTCTCTCCATATAAATCCCCGGGAATAGATGGCATCTTTCCCATGATGCTACAAAAAAGTGAAAAGATCATCACACCATGCCTAAAAAACATTTTCCAGAATAGCCTCAAATGGGGATATGTACCAAGAACATGGCGTGAAGTGAAAGTTGTATTTATACCGAAAGCTGGTAAACCCAGCCACACAAACGAAGACTTCAGACCGATTAGTCTAACATCATTCATCTTAAAGACCTTTGAGGGACTAATAGACATCTATATTCGCAGTGCAATGAGTCCCGAAGTGATATCTCCAGCTCAGCATGCTTATACTAAAGGTAAAAGTGTAGAAACAGCACTTCACAGTGTTGTAAGCACTGTAGAAAACACACTGAAACACAAAGAGTATACCCTTGCTGCTTTCCTTGACATTGAAGGAGCTTTCAACAATGTGAAAAACGACGCAGTGAAAAGGGCCCTTGTTAACCTTAGCGTGGACGATAGCATTATCTGTTGGATAATGTGCATGTTAAGAAACCGTCAAATTAACTCAGAACTGGGAGGAGCGTTGATTAAAGTATCAACATCCAGAGGCACCCCACAAGGTGGTGTTCTCTCCCCCCTCCTTTGGGTACTCGTGGTTAATGAGATCCTTATAAGACTTAAAAATAGTGGAGTAAAAGTAGTAGCATATGCAGATGACCTAGCTCTGCTAGCGACAGGAAAATTTCTCTCCACCATTAGTGAACAAATAGAAGGCGCCTTGTCCTTGATAAATACTTGGTCAAGGAAATGTGGGCTTGCAGTCAATCCACAAAAGACAGAACTGGTCCTTTTTACCAACAAAAGGAAAATACCAGCCTTTAATCTTCCCTCAATAGAAGGGGTTCCACTCACCCTGTCAAATCACGCCAAATACCTTGGTGTGATTCTAGACAGAAAACTGAACTGGAAGCTCAATATTGAAGAAAGAGCCAAGAAGGCAAGGATAGCATTCTATGCCTGTAATAGAATATTTGGAAAGACCTGGGGGCCTAGTCCCAAGATTATCATATGGATGTATACGGCAATAGTAAGACCTATACTGACATATGGCAATTTGGTCTGGTGGGAAGCTACGAAAACGACTTCCAACCTAAAGACAATTACAAGAATACAAAGAATGGCGTGTATAGGCACCACCGGGGCTATGAGAACCACCCCCACTGCAGGGCTGGAGGCTATTCTCAATCTAAAACCCTTAGACCTCTTTGTGCAAGAATCTGCAGCAAATAGTGCCCTCCGGTTAAGCCAGACTCATAACTGGAAACCGAGTCAGACAGGTCATGCGCAGATTCTACAGATATATACGGGCCACAATGTATGCACAGACTACACAACACCCCGTTTAGATTTTGAAAGACCATTCACCACTTCTTTTCCTAATAGAGAAGACTGGCTTAACAACCAGACACCATGCGAATCAGCCATCCAAATCTTTACAGATGGCTCCAAAATGGAAATTGGTGTTGGTGCAGGCTTCTACTCAGAAGCACTTGAACTAGCCGGATCAATTAGGCTCCCCGATTACAGCAGCGTCTTTCAGGCTGAGGTCCTGGCAGTGACAGCAGCTGCTAAAGAAGCTGCAATGAAGGCAATACCACGTGCTGATATCACCTTTTTCATTGACAGCCAAGCGGCAATCAAAGCAATTTCTGCCATTGAAATAAAATCAAAGCTTGTAACTTGCTGTCGCGAAGAGCTTAAGGTTCTTGGCGCGCAGCATAACATAAGACTATGTTGGTTTCCTGGCCACTGTGGTGTGCAAGGAAACGAAAGAGCTGATGAGCTGGCAAGAAAGGGATCATCCCTAGAACTCAATCGAGCAGACACAACGGTAAAGATCCCAACCTGTAATATTAAACAGAAGATTGGGAATAAAGTACTTGGTACAGCTAACGAGAGATGAAACTCACTCGATTCCTGTGTCATAACCAGGAAAACGTGGCCCTACTTTAATAAACAAAGAACAGAAAAGATCCTACTGCTCAAAAAGGAATCACTACGATCTCTCGTGGGCATACTGACCGGGCACAACATGCTGGGTTACCACAAAAAGAAAATGAAACTCAGCACAGACGACTTGTGCAGAGGTTGTGGCGACGTAGATGTGCATGAGGACACACCGCATTTTCTTTGTCACTGCCCAGCACTATGCCGCTTAAGAAACGAAGTTCTGGGAAGTCATTTCTTATAGGACTTGGAAGAACTATCTGAACAAACGGGTACAAACCTGCTCAGATTTATCAACGCTTCGAAATGATTTGAAAATGTATAGGTTTTTCATAGGTCCCATGTTTATAGGGCCCGAAACCCCCAGGGTATCACAATGGATATACATTGATCTAAGTGTGATGGACATAACATCATTCATCAGCCCACTTACCTAACCTAACCTAACCTAAGTTACATGAAGTAAGTTACTCGTTTAGTTACGCGTAAGTAATATGAATTAGTTATGCCCAATATTTGGCGTAACTAATGTATTTAAATGTAACTAACTGTAACTAAATAACACTAACTCTTACTTAATAATAAAAAATAAAAAAAATCGTATTTCATCCTGAATCCCAATCGACTATTGACAAAATTTTTTTATAAGCAAGGGCAACGGCAACCTTGCAAGGAATACATATTGAAATTACTATGTTCCTGATGAAAAGGAAATCTAATAAAATATTATATTCTTGGAGCATACAATAGATTTTTACTTACATTTAAAGTTTTCCCTTCTTTCTTGAGATTCCTGGACATTTCTTTGTTTATTGCGATTTATTTTTGTATATTAAATTCAGATTTGATCTCAGATTTGGTCTCAAATTTCAGATTTGGCTCGCCCAAAGGAAATCAAACGAGATCTATTTTGTTTTATTATGTTTAAATTTTGTTTTGCAGAAACATAGAAATTTAAAAATGTATTCCTTACCAGGTTGCCGTGGCCACAGCTGGCCCGACGGCAATCTCAATCATCCGGCTTTGCCATAAAACAGTGTAGTCAATCGTCATTCCATCGGGTTTGTGGACGGAACTTCAAAATATCAATTTAGAATTAAATGTGAGTTTTTGTATTTGAAAAATTTTATTAGTTATAGTTAGTTACATTTAGTCACAATTAGTTACATTTAGTAACATTAAATACATAGGTTACATTAGTTACGTGTAACTAATTAAAATTTCAAAGTTACGCGTAACTATCCAACACTGGTATTATTTATTAACGAAAGTTTGACACCAATCATTCTCTGCTTCAATTTGCTACACGAATGAAAAAAGAATTCAAGCTATCTGCTGCATACACGCATTCAGGATATGTGTATGTCAAAATTGACAAAGACGGAGAAAGCACGGTAATAGAAGACATTGGGATTGGGAGCTTGAATGCTGCTTTCGAGAGGCATCAAATGAGAAGTACTAAAATATCAAGAAATAGTTTAATTAAAATATTAATTTTGGAGATTAATGATAAAGATATTTCTTTTTTCTTGAAGTTTAAAAAGAAAAATTCTTATTTTTGCTCTTTAGATTATTTTCTGCTTCCTTTTGCGTTTGTGACTCTCTGTTTACTTTGTTAGTCTTAATCCAATACCTGATCAACGCAATTGCAATCAGATATAATTTGTTGTTATGGAGATGCTGACGGTGAAATGGACTATAATCTGTATCAAATGTTGAGAATTTCGCGTCTGCAGCAAAAAGGTTTACGTGCTTGCCATGTAAATGCACAGAGCCTTGTTCCTAAATTGGATGAATTTCGTCTGTTGTTTATAAACTCAAAGATTGATATTATTTGCATCTCAGAAACATGGATTTCTCCAGAAATTCCAAACTGTGCATTTAAGATTGAAGAATACAAACTAGTTTGTGTCGATAGAATAGGTCGTGGAGGGGGTGTGGCAATCCTAGGGGATGTGGCAAATCCTAGGCCTAAAAACACCAACAGGTAGGCTGTTTTATTCTACCTCGTCCAATAGATGTAGAACTTGTATCATATTTGATAATAACACACCTTTCTTCCCCCTGACAGAATTCATCTCAGAGGACTTGACAGCGGGCGGCGGTAGTAAGGATCGACAACTCCAAGGACTTTATAGTGGCATCGGCCTACTTCGCTGGAAACGACCAAGCACCATGTCCCCCCATTCAGGTAATGAAATTGATCGAGCATGCGCGTAACACCAAGACAGCTATTGTCCTTGGCTGTGATGCAAATGCTCATCATACCCTATGGGGAAGTACGGAAATCAACAAAAGAGGTGAGTCACTTATTGATTTTATTTCAAAAAAAAATTTTAATGTACATAACATCGGTAAGAAACCCACTTTCGTTACCAAAACTAGAAAAGAGGTTCTGGACATTACACTGTCCTCTTCCTTTACTAGTAACATCATGCTCAGATCATAGACACATTCGATTTAAACTAGATGTAGAAACTCCAATCCGTCTACCTTACCGCCCTAAGAGAAACACAGACTGGACTGCTTATTGCATCGAATCCCATGAGTCCTGGCAACTCTGCATTCGATGGTCACATAAGTATAAGAAGATACAATTAAACGTAAATAAAACTTAACGTAAGAACTTAACGAAAGAGTGCTTGTTCTGCGAATAAGCACGAATGAGTGTTAGTCTTAAGCAGGATTTTGAACTGTGAAGGAATGAATGTGCTAAGTGGTTTCTTATAAAATTTTTCCATTATAAATTATCGTGTTTTATTTCTTTCCACATATTTATTAATTGATCTCGATTATACAGTCCATTTGAGCTACGATACATTGGTCCAAGTCGAGCGTCGGATATTGTGCCAGTGACGGAATGGTGCAAGTTTCCTTAAAAAAAATAAAAATAAAAAAAAAAAAAATAACTGCACTGTGATTGATTGTGGTTCGTTTTATAACGAACAAAATATTGTGAATAATAAAAATGTGCTCAATTTTGTCACAAAAAATTAAAGTGAGCGCAGCAGTTTGTCGCGAGCGACAGGAGTATGAGCAGGAAACCGTGTGTGTATCACCAGCAGGCAATGTGCAAAACGGTACTTCATTATATAATAATGATCAATATGTACCAACCAGCACGTAAGTAGATCAATAATTATTGTTGTTGTTTTTCCCTTTTTTCAAACGGCGGCGACCGATGAAAATTCTTCGTCAAGAGAACAAGAGCAGGTAAGAATGTACGTATTCTCTCCTCAGAGCAAGAATACACACTTACGAGTTACGACTCATGACTCATGAGCAGCGAGCCGGAGTGAAGGAATACGCTACGCATACACAAAACACATTATGTATATGTGCAACTGTGACAAAGAGAAGGAGAAGTATGACAAATTTCGTCATTCCAAAAAAAAACAAAAGCGGTCTTTCGAAAGAAAGAAAATTTAAAAAAAAAACAACAAACACAACAACAATATCTATACAATAATAATATTAACATATTTACATTTTAAATAACATTTATTTAAAGCAAAAAAAGGATGAGCTGAAATATAATCCTAAAACAGGACAAAGTATTTCTTATTGTTAAGAAGTGCAAATATTTGATTGTGTGAATGGTGGTGGTTTTTTGGAGTATTTATTTTGCAACGGAGCAGATTTCTTTTTCTTCTCTTCCTTATCTTTTCCCGTTGCATTGAATGTGTCCCGACTCCCGATGTATGTGTGCAGTGTCTATGAGCGATTTTGTTTTGTTTTGTTTTGTTTTCGGTAAATGCAAATGTGAATGAAGGAATGAGCAATGATAGTTAGTATGAGGGGGCAGGGGTCGATCTGAGTTTATTTGTGTCCTTATGGAAAATGAGAATTTTTGAGATGAGTGAAGAGCGCAGGGTGTTCTTTTTCCTCTCTTGGTGCGTGTGTGATATATTTATATACCTTTTAATATCCAGTTTTTATGAATAAGATATTTTTTTTATATTACCTAGATAAATTACTGTGATGTTGCTGCTTTGTTGTTTGGTAGGGATCAAACATTTTTTTTTTTTTTAGGTGTTAAGTTTTTTTTTGTGTGTCACTTTTTTTTCTCCTGACAAGCTTTGTTGCTCGAGATATAGCAGGGGCGAGTGGAACTCAAAGCACATTTGTGCGAGTTACTAAACATGAGAGAAAAGTTGTGAATGACTTGAGATATAGCAGGGGAAACTCAAAGCACATATGTGCGAGTTACCAAACATGAGAGAGCAGGTGTGAAGGAGGAACTTTAGTTCAAATGCACCATTTGCCATGAACAAATTATTATTTAAAAAAAAGGACACACAGCTGGGGCAGGAAAAAACTCAAATCACGACGGTGCTAGTTTTTAGAGAAGGAAAGCTTACAAGCGGCAGGAATGAAATACTTAAAATTCAAAAAGAATTAATATTTTTAAAGCAGGAATATGAACCACAAAAGAATTTTTCTTCTCAATACAAAATACCTTTTCTTATAATAAACAAACTATACTGGTAACAACAAAAGCAGCAACAACAATTATATATGTATTATTTATTTTATATGCATACTGGGAATTTCAGTACCTACTGCAAACTATTATTTATTTTATTTTATTTGCATACTGGGAATTTCAGTAGCTACTGCAAAATATTATTTATTTATTTGCATATTGGGAAATTGAAGTACCTACTGCAACCGATTATCACTTTCATTTTCAGGGTAGAGCATTATCGAGACATGATTTCTAATGTAATACGTTTTTTTACATATTTATAGAAAAGAGCAGCGAAATCCGAATTTGAGCAGGTATAAGGACATGCGAGCAGCTGGCAGTAATGCCCGATGAGCAGGAGCACCAGGTGACAAGAGGCTGTTGCCTTGCCACTCGTGCAAATTTCTGAATCATCCAATGTGACGTTGTTTAGAGTTTGCAGTACTGAGCATTCGTGCTAAGCAGGATCTCGTGAAGGAAAAGGCATTTTGCCCCAATTGTCTTAAGACGTGCCATGCCCCAAAGGACTGCTTCCAAGGGCCGTGCTGTCTATATGCGCAAAAAAGTGAAAGAAGAGAAGGAGCCAGACAAGCAAAAATAAGCAAAAGGCAGATTGACTAATTGTGCTTCCCAGGAAACGCCCTCGGTTGGAGAAGGGCAGGACGGAAGAAGTAGCAGGAACAGCAGGAAGAGAGAAAGCAGGAAGTGATTTGGAAGAGGTGATGTCCTGCGGGGATTTTAAGAGAGCTAGGCGTTTGTCTTCTAAAAAGAAAAAGAAAAGTACGAATATAATTTATTTCGTCTTTTTATGTCTTTTAATTATAATGAGCAAGAGCAGGAGAGAGTAACTTTGATGCCTACGGCACAAGTAAGAATTGAGATAGATAACAGGAAGTATGGGCCGGTAAGAGCACTTTTAGAGACGGGCGCACAGCCCAACCTGGTTTTAATAGAGCAGGACTTTTGGATTCTTCCTGAGCAGGTTAAATGGCAGCCAGTTGTGCCAACACACAACTTGAAATCGCCACGGATGAGCATTGCTACAGCATCTCTTGCTGATCCATATTATTGGAAAGCAGGTACTGCAGATTTATTGCAGGTTCATAGCAGAAGCATTTACTTATGTCTTAGAGCATCGACGAGGTGGTGTCCTTGAGATGGAAACTGTTTTCGGCAGAATAATATTGGGAGAGTATGGTAATGAGAAGGATAGCATGAACAATGAGCAGGTATCGCAGGCAGTGTGCATGGCTAGTAATCAACTTCATGAATCGCTTAAGCGTTTTTGGCATAAATGGTTTAAATGACATAGAAATGTTGTTGAGCAGGTCAAAAGAGCAGGAGGAGCAGGTGGAGCAAAATTTCATCAAAACAAATTCACGTGATGATTTTGGCAGGTTTGTTGTGACGATGCCTTTGAATGAAGCAGTGAAAGAGCTTGGAAGTTCAGACCTTACAGCTAAGCGTAAGTTATTTGCTTGAGAAAGGTTGACAGGAGATCCTGAGTTGAAACAAAAGTACCAGGAGCTTATGAGACAATATAAAGAAGCAGGACATATGACACCAGTGACTGGCACAGTGCATGGCAAAACCATATACCACATCATTGCGTCCCCAAAAAGTTAAGGGTCGTATTTGATGCGAGCTGCAGGACAAATAAAGATACTTCAGTAAATGAAGTGCAATTGCTTGGAGAAAACTTACAGAAGGATCTGCACGAAATTTCAATGCGCTTCCGCAGGCATCGTGTCGCTATTACTGCGGATATTAAAATGATGTTCAGAATAGTGAAGATAGCGAAGGAACAATGGGATTTGCAGCGTATATTCTGGAGAGAAAACCCGCAGGACATTTTGAGAGAATATTGGCTGATAGTAGTCACCTATGGTACGACCTCATCAGCTTATAATACTGTACAATGTGCAAGGGAGGCATAGCAGGAGTTTTCAGAAGCTGCAAACACAATTAAGCAGGAATTTTATATGGATGACTGCACCACAGGTGCTGATTCTGAAGAGAAGGCGATCAAGTCATCAAAAGATTTCGATCATGTTTTAAAAGGGGCAGGTTTTGAGTTTAGAAAATGGAAATCCAATTCCAAAGCTCTTGTGAAGGACATGCACTACGAAGAGCAGGAGTCAATATAGTTCCAGGATGATGAGAAAACGTCAGTTTTGGGCTTGAAGTGGCAGCTTGAGAAGGATCAATTCACCTTTGTGGTAAAAACACTGGAGACTCAGCAGGCAATAACCAAGAGAAGCGTAGTGAGCTGTGTTGACCCCTTGAGAGATAAATGAGAGATGGAGAGATTTCTGGCAGGAAATAACATATTTAGAGAACGTAAAAATTTGGAGATCGATAGGTACTTCAAAAGAAGTACGAAAAGAGCAACATTGATGTTCGGATGCTTCTGAGAGGGCATATGGAGCAGCGATTTATATGAGAACGATACGTACGGCAGGATGACAGCAGATCTCATCACAGCAAGAACACAGGTTGCACCACTTACAACGTTGGCAATACAGCGCTTAGAGCAAGCAGCAGCAGAGCTATTGGGACGCCTAATTGTAAACGTCATTAAAACAATGGAATGGGAAGGTATCGAGTATGATCTTTGGACAGATTCACTCGTACGGCGGCATTGGATAAGTAACTTACGATGCAATTTAAAAACGTATGTAGCAAATAGAGTCCTGTCTATAAAAACAAACACCGAAGTCAAAAGGTGGAGACATGTTGGAACGAAGGATAACCCGGCTGATATTCTAAGTAGAGGAATAAAGCCATCAGCATTGGTTGATAACAAGTTGTGGTTGCATGGGCCGGAATGGTTGACAAAACCTCGGTCGAGCTGGTCATCTGAAAAGTTTGTGCCAAATGTTTCAGATGGGGGGAGGGATGAGATGAAGGTTTTTGTGATACCAAAATTTACAGAACCCTCATCTATTTATGTGAAGTGCTGGAGAAGGAGTATTCCATTGATAGAATAAACGTCTGCATTAGAGAAGGTCAACGCAACCAAAGCAAAGATAAAACAACGAAAAGAAGATGAAGAGAGAGATGGGAAGAGACGGAGACGTTCTGTAAATCAAATGAAAAGAAGAAATAAAGCAGGTGAGAGTGCAGGAGATACAGCAGTACTTGGCCAACCATCCTCTGAAGAGAGGATGAAATCAATCGGTCATCTGCTGAGAAAAGAGCAGGAAAAGTATTTTGCGAAGGAAATCATTTGTACAGAGAAGGACAGGTGTTTGCCAGAAAAGATTCTGAGAGTAGCAGGGAGATTGGAAAGAGCAGAGATGGAGAAGGCATCCAGTTATCGTGCCAAATGGTTCTCGATTGACTTGGTTGATCATGGATAATGTGCATACAGCAACGAATTATGGAGCAGTGCAGATCATGATGCAGGACATTCGTCAGAGATTCTGAATTCCGAAGCTCCGAAGTCAGCTGAGGAATTACTTACAGATAGATAGATAGATTGATTTATTATATCATTTCTTATTCATTTTTACAAAAATTATTTACAAAAATCGATTAGCATGGTTATGCCGTCTGCCCAATTGACATAAATTTGACTTTTAAATAAGTTTGTTTTATATAAACAAAAAAAAATATATAACAATAGGTATTGTGATACATGAACTAAAAATGTATTGAATTTTTTTTTTTTTTTTTTTTTTTTTTTGATCAAAAATCTTCATTTATAATTTTATCTCGGTAATCTATCGCTGTTTTATAAAAATAAAAAAGTTGATTGACACCTTTTTCGCAGTTAAGGAGTTCTAGTACTTCTTCCTTGGTTTTCATGTCGCTACCTAAGATGTTTCTCCGTATTTCCTTTAAAATAGGACATTTACCGACAAAATGGATAACATCTTCGCTCTCCGAAAGGTTACAAAGGCCAGATGATTGGTAAATCAGGACGATGCGGGATGTAGTTGAGTCAGATTAGTTCTCCTCTCATTTTAAAAATAGCTGATATAATTTCCCTGCTGTTATTGTTGTGGAAATAATTCTTTTTCCACAAATTATGATTTAAAAGGCTATATGTAGATCTATAGATTGATGATTCGGCCCTATTAATACAATCGGTTCTATATTGTTCGTCTACTTTCGATATTAGGTCATAAAGTGCATCCTTAGAATAAGATCCATTTACATGCATAAAGTTGAATTGTATTTTGCAGAAGGTGGCTAGTTCTTCCAGTTTTTTAAACCACAGAGATCTCTTTTCTATCACTTTGAACGCAACGATTTTTGGAAGTCTTTCATCTGGCATCTCTAGAACCTTTATTATGTAGTCTATGTGTAGTTTTAAGGTTTTAATAAATAGCAGTGATAGTCCTGTTTCAATGTTTATCATATAGTTGGGTGTTGTACTCGGCAAACTAAAAATTCTTTTGACATAGTATCTTAAAAGTTTCTCCACTGTCTCGTATTCGTTGAACCCCCAAGTTTGTGCTGCGTATATCATAGCTGATTCAGCTACAGATACAAAATCTTTGTACTTCACACTATGGTCCACGAACTTGTTCGAAAAACATCTCCTCCAGGTTGCGCATATGGCACTCTTTGCTTTTATAAGTTTGTCTTTAAGATGCGATTCCATATTTAGGTTATAAGTTAAAACAATTCCAAGATATTTTTTTTTTCTCACAATTTCAATAGGTTGCCCGTTGAAGTTCCATTTTTCGTTCCTACAACCCCTACCTGATCGTTTTTTAAAAATCATTATTTTAGATTTTTCTAGATTGACCGCAAGATTCCAGTGCTGGTAGTACAAAAAAAGCCGGTTAATCATAAGTTGTAGGGTTTCTGGCGAGTATGCAAAAAGCACCACATCATCCGCAAATAAAAGAGCCTTGATTGAAACTCCAGCGAATTCTATTCCTCCAGGAAGAAAATCAATAAGATCATCTATGTACAAGGCAAAGAGATACGGGCTAAGGGTACATCCTTGAATAACTTACATAAGTGTTTGGTTTTCGTGCGGTATAATCAACTTTTTGAGCTTCACTTGATGGCTGATTTGCCATCAGAGAGAGTAGCAGCAGGGAAGGCTTTTCTACACACGGGTAGATTATGCAGGTCCATTCGAAATAAAGATGATCGACAGAGCAGGCTTCTCTATCATCGTAATGTCATGTTTGATTAAAACCTCGATTTGTTTTTCTGCACGAAACCAATACTTGCCCTATAGAGCAAGTAAAAATGTTAATTCGCTGATGTAACTACATATTACTTAGGTCATACATTAGTCAAAAATGGCATAAAGCCTGATGAAACTAAAGTTAAAGCAATAAATGCAATGCAAATACTATCCACCGTCAAGGGCATAAAACAGTTTTTAGGAATAACTGGTTATTACCGGAAATTTATGAAAGATTACGCAAAAGTAGCTCATCCATTGATACGGTATTTAAACAAATCTGAAAAGCTTGACATCTCTAATACCCAATATATCAGAGCATTTAAAACTTTAAAAAACTTGTTGATATCAGAACCCATCCTCAGAAGCCCCGATTTCATGAAAATGTTCATTTTAACCACGGATGCATCTAACTACGCTCTTGGTGCGGTTTTAAGCCAAAACGGTCATCCGATCTCCTACGCATCCCGAACTTTGAGCAAGCATGAGCTTAAGTACTCAACAGTTGAGAAAGAGCTTCTCGCTGTTGTCTGGGGAGTCAAATATTTTAGAACATATCTGTATGGTAGGAAGTTCAAAGTCTGCACAGACCACAAGCCACTTGTTAGGTTAAATGGAATAAAAGAACCAAATTTAAAACTCCACCGCTGGAAAATTATTTTAAACGAATACGATTTTGAGGTAGAATATTTGAAAGGGAAGGAAAACTGTGTCGCTGATGGTCTAAGCAGATATATTGAACAGGGTAACGAAAATCAAGAAGGGTTGAATGATTCAACTTCTATAGCTGATATATTTAATAACGAAATCTCTTGTCAAGGAAACGATGAAGTAGCCTTATCACCCAATTTAAATCTTAGTGACAATAACGAAGAAGTTTTGTCAATGGATGCAACTATCCACAGTGCTATGGAAGACGAAACGAGGCATATATACATAACCGAGAAAGCGGTTAATCTTTATAAAAATCAAATTTACTTATCCTATCTCAAAAAAGATAAAATTCTTATGAAGATTGTTCATAAAAAAGTACAGAATCATGTCCAGGGCCCCTATTCTGGTTCTATGAAAAGAGCTGTGAAAACACTTTTCACTGAAAAATGCTGTTTTGCGATTCTTGTTCTATTCAGCAATGAAAACTTCTGTCAAAAAGTTTTCATATGAAACATTTTTTATCATTGATATTTTTTTGGTGAAAAGGCAGCTGAAAAGTAAAAGAAATGGATTTAATATTTAAATAAAATAAATATAGGAAAAAGACCAACTGATGAGCAAAAACGTTATCTAATCGATTATTTGGAGAACAATATCGATTTAGCTCACAATAGGTAGGTAAGTACCCACATATGTACAATGTATGTACATATGTACATACATTTTTAAATATTATTTTTTAGGGAAAAGCTAAAATAATTATGCATTGATGTAATAATATATTAATAGGTTGGAATGTGCAGACGGTGGAAGAACCAGAGAAACCATGTGGAGGTCCTTGGCAGACCAGTTAAATGCCTTGGGAGGCGCCAAGAAAGATGGCTCAAAATGGAGGAAATGTTGGCGCGCGTTGCTACGCCATTCCGGAATTTTTGCTGATGTTTGAAACCACTTAAAAATTTATGAAAAAAACCAAAAAAAATTATAAAAAAAAAATTTACCAAAATTGTTAAAAGCCTGCATTTTTTTTTCCTTCCACCCGATCGGCCATTCCGGAATTTTCGCTGATGTTTCAAACAGCTAAAAAATTTATGAAAAAAATCAAAAATAAAAAAAAAGCAAATCATCCAAAAAATGTTAAAAGTCTGCATTTTATTTTTGTCTTCCACCCGATCGGAAATTGCGGAGTTTTTGCTTATGTTTTATGTTTTTATGTTTTTTTTATGAAAAAACCAAAAAAAAAAAAAGTACGAAGAAGTATGAGGGACAACACAAATCCTTTTGAAACTCTTTCCGAAGAAGGTTTCATCAAACTTTATCGTTTTCCCAAATTCCATTGTCGGGAGTTAATCGATAAACTTTCACCACTAGATATTAAAGAAACCTAGTCGCGATCGGATGGAAGAAAAAAATAAAATGCAGGCTTTTAACATTTTTTGGGGTTGGTATTTGTTGATACAATTCACATTGATTTTTTTCACGTTGATATTTTCATGTTGGTACAAAATCACTACTATTCATTTTCGATCGCGACTAGGTTTCTTTAATAGTGGTGAAAGTTTATCGATTAACTCCCGACAATGGAATTTGGGAAAACGATAAAGTTTGATGAAACCTTCTTCGGAAAGAGTTTCAAAAGGATTTGTGTTGTCCCTCATACTTCTTCGTAGAGTTCTCATTTTAAATCTAAAAGAAGGACAACATTTTGTTTAACCCTTTTATAGGTATATACAATACATACAAAAGTAGAGAAAAAAAACCTTCCTGAAACTCTGCGCTCTTCATCCAAAATTAAATACATAAAAATCGAACTCATTTTTTTAATGTACCGAAATATTTGAATTAATTATTATTGATTTGATAGCTGTCAGATGAAAACTTTTTCATTCAGCAATAAATTCAGCATACTTTTTCATAAACGTAACGAGAATCAGCTTTCTGAGTAAAATGAAATGATAAAATGAAAACGTACAATGAAAAGTATCGTGAAAAAAAGTTTATCATTTCATTTTTTCACAGAACCGGAATAAGGGCCCAGGTTAAAGAAGATAGCACGAACCTGCTAAAATTTATGAAGCAATTGCTTATAAATAAAGGAATAATTCGTGTTTTTTGTGAAAATGTAAAACTTTTTCTAGAATTTCAAAATCTGTACGTAAAAAACTTTTCTATGAACCAAAATCTTAGATTATTAAAATCAAGTTTATTACTTAAAGATGTTACAGATAAAAATGAAATTCTAACAATTATTAAAAATGAACATCTTATTAAAAATCATAGGGGAGTAAACGAAATGTTTTTTGAATTAAAGACAAATTATTACTGGCCGAACATGCAAACACACATTCAAAAATTCGTTAACAATTGCGATGTTTGCAATGTAGCTAAGCATGATCGTCGACCACCCAAAATTCCGGTGCAAATTACAGAGACCGCAAAGTTTTTTAACGATATCATTCACATTGATATCTGGTATCTAGAAAGAAATAAGATGTATCTAACGAGCATCGATAAATTTTCCAAATACGCAACCATACATAAATTAGAAGATAGAAACTGGTTAGCGATCTTAAGTGCAGTTTGATTTGATTTATTTAAGTCGTTAATAACTAACGTTTACAAACTTATGAACTACATATATCTATATCTAAGCAATTATTACAAAGTACAAAATTATCATGAATTACAATTAATTAATAAAAGCCTGCATTTATGCTAAGACATTATAAAATAAAGTTTTGAAAGATTCGCTTTTGAAATTATCATTTATCGAAACTATAAGAAAATAATACCTATTAAAGATTAAGACCATTTGATTTATTGGATTATTGGCACCATAGTTTGATCTACTGAGAGGTAGTTGTAGAGGTTGTTGCAGCCTTATGCTTGTACGACTGAAACTAAAGTTAAATCTACTCAGAACTGATGGAGATAGTATAGAGCCATTCATCACATTAGTAATAAAGCAAAACTGAAGGTATTGCCTATGATGGGTGATAGAGGGAAGTTTAACTAGCGCAAGTCTATGAGAGTAAGGAGGACGAATATTATTTGGAGACCAAGAAAAGAAACGTAGGCAGAAACGCATTAACCTTCTTTGAACTGCTTCAAGTCTATTTATGTGAATAGAGTAATATGGTGACCATACTACACATCCGTATTCTAGTATTGGCCTTTCGAACGATACAAACAAAAGTTTTAAAACATAAGGGTCCTGAAAGTCGCGACTAAATCTCTTTATGAATCCTAGCATTCTATTGGCTTTTTTAGTTATATAGTCCAAGTGAAAGTTGAAAGTTAGTTTTGAGTCTAGGATTATACCAAGGTCAGAGAATACAGAGACATTGTTTAACGGTGACAGATCAAACATATAACTAAATACAAAGGGATTTTGTTTGCGTGTAAAAGTCATACTTTTACACTTGTCGACATCTAAGACAAGGCGGTTTAGATTGCACCACTCCCGAAATAGAGAGAGTGTGTCTAGAGAGTGTAAGTCACAGGCCCCGGCCCCGCTTGGAGCTGTTGTGCCAACAATTTATTTTTTATTTTACTCCCGAAATAGAACAAGGTCTTCCTGTAATAACAAGCAGTCAGATTGTGATTTAATACTTTTAAAAATGTTTACGTCATCTGCATATATTAATATTGAAGAGTTTTTAATGGTCAAAGCTAAGTCGTTAATAAATAATATAAATAAAATTGGTCCTAAGTGACTACCCTGAGGGACACCGGAGTTGACTACAAAATTAGTTGAAAGTTCATTTAAGAAGACTACATTGTAATGTCTGTTACTTAAATATGAGGGTATCCATTTTAGAAACTTAGAGCTAAATCCAAGATTGTCCAGTTTTTTGATTAGCGTTGTATGGCATAACTTGTCAAAGGCTTTGCTAAAGTCAGTAAACACACAATCTACTTGTCCATGGTCTTCAAATACATCTAAGCAAAACGAGGTAAAATTTAACAAGTTAGTAACAGTCGACTTCTTTTTCATAAAACCATGTTGACTTTCACAAACAATTGAACTACAATAAAAGGAAAGAGTGTTACATATAATGGACTCAAACAGTTTAGGTATTACGGATAACTTGGCAATAGGACGGTAGTTTTTAATTTCATTTTTTGGACCTTTTTTATGAGTTGGCGTGATATAGGCACTTTTCCAGATAGAGGGAAAGATAGAGTTACAAATAGATTCATTGAATAGAACACATAAAGGATAAGATAAATGGCCAACACAATTCTTTAAAATAGAAGAAGGTACTCCGTCAGGTCCTGGACTAAAACATTCGTCAAGTTTTAGAATATTAAGCTTTATAGTTTCCAAGTCAATATCAAAGTTTATATAGTCTAGATGAGAGAAAGAAGTGGTAGAAGAAAAAGAATTACAAGAGGTGTCACCATAATCAGTTATCTCAAAAGCAGTTTTGAAATAGTTAGCAAACATGTTAGCAATTACTAAGGGATTAGTGCTAGTTGAAGAAGAGTCAGACATTGTATTAGGGTAGCTACTAGTTTTTTTCTTTTCATTCACGAAGTTCCAAAAACTATTTGGGTTCGACTTAAGATCATTTTCTAATTTAAGAATATAGCTATCGTATGCAATATTCGAGTATTCAGTAAAAAGTTGACTAATGATTAGAAAGGTTGTATAATCTCCATCAGTTCTTGTTTTGATATATTTTGTCCATGTTTTGTTCCTTTTGTTTTTTAAGAGTTTAAGATGACTATCAAACCATGGTGGTGAACTAGAAATATTCCGAGGTTTTTTAAATGGTACAGTATCACAGAAGCAGTTGAACAGAGTTTTATAGAATATGTTACACATTTCGTTAATATTACAATTATAAAATAAAATATCCCAATCGATCATACTTAACATATTACATAATAAGACATAATTACATTTTGAATAGTTGAACTAAAGTTTGGTATTATATTGGTTGGTAGAAGAGCCCATGCTGAGGTTTAAGGCGATGTCCAAGGCAGGATGATGACGGTCTTCGACAGTCAGAATATTTGTAGATCGTGTTACAGCAGCAGCAGTGTTTACATTGAGGGAGAAGAATATTAAATCCAAAGTCTTTCCCGAGTCGTGGGTCACTCCATTTAATTGTCGCAGGCAATAAGAGGACATATTGTCAGTAAAAAATATCTCATTCACACTTGAAGCATTGTCAGTAGTGTAGTAGTCTTCGATGTCTTGTCTTATCCAGTTAAGATTTGGTAGGTTGAAGTCTCCAATAATCAAAATTTCATCTTCAGGTTCCAGCAATTCATAGATACCCTCGATGCAGTCATTTAAGTTTTCAAATATGTTTTTATTAGAGTTCGGAGGTATATAAGTAGTGACTAAGAATAAATGTCCTGTTTCCATTTGAATCTTAATACACAGAACTTCAATTTGGGCAGATCGGAAGTCGTCAACAAGGTGGCACACGAAAGAATTTTTAACCGCCACTAAAATGCCACCTCCCACAGTAGCGTCCTCTATTAAATGCCGATCTCGTCTAAATATTTGGTAGGATGCGTCAAAAAACTCAGAATCCAGAAACGAGCTGTTCAGCCATGTTTCCGTCAGAATAATAAAATCATGAGGAAGATTAGTAACATTTTTGTATATCAAGGTGGTCTTTGTCCGAAGTCCGTTTACGTTTTGATAGTAAATTAATATCGGTTTGAGCTGCTTTGTCTTCGAGAATGCATTGTCTGGTTCTGATGAAAAGGATTTATATTTTTGTTCATCTTATTCATAAATTCGTGAACTATGACTCCAGTTGGCCAAAAAGATGTCGAATTAATTAAATGGAACAATGAGTCTGTGGTTCTTATTTTGAATGAAGAATATTTGGAGAAGTTACGATGAATAATTTTTTCCACATTGAAATTGAGTGCGGCGTCAGTTTTATCTTTCAAATAGTTCTTAATGTCAAGTGCATTCGTTGAAGGGGCCAATTTAGAGATGAAAACAATCTTTTGGCCTTCGACAACCTTCAGACCATTTGAGATGGGAGATTCTTTAAATACATTTAATTGGTCGCTTTGAAGATTATTTGATGACTGTTGACTGAGTATCAATGCGTTGGATGAAGTTAGAATAGATGAGGTAGATTGCGTCATTGAGGTAGTAGGTGCAGTAATGCCGGTGGGAACTGATGAAGTTATTGGAGCTGTTGACGAGGTCGATGGTATGGAAAGGTGAAGAGAATTAGGAGCTTGCGGGTCTTTGTTAAAACTCAGCAAAGGTCGTGATATAGAAAAATTAATAAATATGGATGTAGCCATTTTTTTCCTTATTGGATCGTCGTCTTGGGCTTCATTATTTAATTCAGTATTTTGCCGTTTTACCGGCGGCGGCGGTGGCGTGTTGTTATATTCTAGTGGTGATGCTATTTTGTCATTCTTAGTTTAACTTCTCGTTGTTCTCATTTGTTGTTGAGGTTGAGAGGAAATATTGTCAATTTTTTCGGACAATAACTTCAGTTGTTCGTGCATATTTTTAAGCTGCTTCATGTTTTTAGAGTATCTCGAGCAATATTATTATATACGAAAGGGTCGCATTCGTCGCAGAAGTAGTAAAACGATTTTTTCTTGTTGAAGAGCTTGATGGTACTAAATGGAGCGTCAATACATTGTGTATGAAATATTCTATTACAGTTTCCATTACACATAATAGAATCAATAAGATAGTCAGCAATATTATTGCAAATTGCACAGTTGGCCATATTTCCGTAAATATATAAATCAAAATTATGTTATAAAATAGTAACACCCTGTGCTTGAACCACAAATTTAAAGCGTCGGTAATACAGGTAGTTCGTATCGAGTTCAGATGGTAGATGGCGCTGGTCCAGATGTCAAATAATTGTTGCGAGCCAGGGTTCCACGGGGGACTTACTTTGGGAAAGTAGAAGGGCGGCGGCACGCTTGTCGTTGCACGGCTATGCTCGACGGAAATGGAGGTGGTTCTTTGCCGCTTCCATTTATCCCTCCTGCTCGACAATCAAAATTATCGTGCCAGAAAAAGAAGAAAGTTACAGGAAAGGAAGAGGAGTTTGGAAAGGAATGAAGCTACGTTAAAAGGTTTGAAACGTTATCACAAATCGAAGGACTTTGACGCTACCTGAAGGAACATGTAAGTATAGTGCTTTTAAGATTAAACTAACCTTACTAAACCTACCTAAAATTCTGAATAATAATAATAAAAAAAAATGAATGTCCACCACCAAAATGATAATATAAAATCCCATCACCAAATATAATAAAAAAATTGAAATGCAAATTACCTCCACCAAAGTCAAATTCGTTGGTACGAATTTAAACTTATATACATCTTAAATTTACCTTAATCTAAACCCTAAAACTAAAGCACTTTACTTTTTTATCTCCCTCCAGGTAGCGTCAAAGTCCTTCGATTTGTGATAACGTTTCAAACCTTTTAACGTAGCTTCATTCCTTTCCAAACTCCTCTTCCTTTCCTGTAACTTTCTTCTTTTTCTGGCACGATAATTTTGATTGTCGAGCAGGAGGGATAAGTGGAAGCGGCAAAGAACCACCCCCATTTCCGTCGAGCATAGCCGTGCAACGACAAGCGTGCCGCCGCCCTTCTACTTTCCCAAAGTAAGTCCCCCGTGGAACCCTGGCTCGCAACAATGGCGCCCAACGTGGGGCCCTGACTCGCAACAATGGCGCCCAACGGGACCTTACGGATTCGAGGCCCAAAATAACTTCAAGGAGACGATTTTCTTTTTGAAGGTCGTCGCCTTGGACTTGTTTTGGCCTCCCGCCTTTTTTATTTTTTTATTTTTATTTTTTTTCTTTTCTATCTTTTTACACAAATCAGGGACGCACTTTTGGTAGTGTCACATATCTCGAACGGCTGTCCAATCATCAGGCCTTAGCCAGAAGATCTTGTGAGGTAGTCCGAGATGTGTGATAACGCCAGAAGTGGAACAAAGTCGTAGGATTTCAGGCTTTTGCTGCCCATAGAGTCAGGTTAAACCAGACTCTTTGTGAGGTAAAGGTTCTGGATCTGAAAACTTTGTTCGTGTGGAGGTTTTTTCTGAACTCATAGCCATCCTTCTATCAGGCTATACGCTAGGTAGTAAGATGTGGTTATGGGAGAGGGATTAACCAAAGCACACACTGAATTTCAGGCGCACCAGTCGCAATATAGACAGACAAAACTAACGATTAACTAGGACAACGGAGTTGCTGAGGGAAAGGAAAACTTTGCCAACTTCACACACCTTAGCGCATTCAAACATACATTTTTTTTAAAAACTTTTAAAACATTTTTTTTTTTTATTTTTCGTAATTTTTTTTATATCTTTTCTTTGGAAAACAACTTTTTTTATACTTTTTTTTATCATTTTTTTTTCTATTCAATTTTCCAATCTTTTTTCTTAATTTTGTTTATCATTATTTTTTTTAAATTTTTAAATTTTGCTTTATATTTTTGTTTTTTTTTGCTATTATTTTTCCTCTTTTTTTTTAACATAGTTTTTATTGAATTTTTATCAGTTTTTTTTTTACAATTTTTGTTTTTTGTTTTTGAACATTAATTTCAAAACATATTTTTTTAAATTTTACTTTCGCTTCACCTTAGTGGAATTATTTTTTTTGCTGCTCAAGCGAAGTTTTCTTTTGTTGTGCAAGCTTCAATTTTTCTTATTATTTTATATTTTTAATTTTTCTCAAAACTTTTTTTTTACGAGAAGAAATGGCAGAGGGGGGCAAAAACACAGGGACTATCCCGAAGTCTGCGAGCCTCTGCTCAACACAAAACGCTCAAACGAACGACATGGACAAGACTTACGAAGACATTACAAACATAATACGAAACATGAGCGTTACGAACAACACTAACCCCAACATACAGCAACAAACTTATACGGAAACTAACGCGACAAGTACGGAGTCATTTGATGACTCACACCTACAAAACTATACCAACGAAAATAGAACATACCCTACACAAACGTTTACCAACGAACACGACAAATTACTACAAGAAACACAAGAACTTCTACGAGAACGAGACAGACTACTAAGACAACAACAAGACAGAGCCATTCATCATTCTGTAGCTGGAGAGGATAGAGGTGGAATGTCTCAAGGACCTTCCACATCCTTCTCTCTAGCTACAGAAGATTTTTACGACAGGATGCAACAAATTGCCTCTGTGACTGTCAGAGAGAGTCAAACCAAGACGCTTGGAATTCTGGCAGAGGGTTTAACCGATGTCATGAAGCTTGTCGACAAAAATATGCAAGCAGTACATTCCAAGCTAAATACTTTGGAACTCTCTATGGCAAGTCACGGGGACAATACATTTAAACGAGACATCGGACAAGACTCAACTTTTCAACAAGACAACTTTTACAACCCACACTCTCAACAAGACATTAACAATACAACAAGACAAAACATTAAAGTCAAACACGACCCACGACAAGACTCAACATTTGAACGAAACACTACCTTCAAACCACAACCACCTAGACAAAATACAACTTTTACACAAAACACTATGGTCGGTTCATACCAACAAAACTTTAACACTACATACAGACAAGACAATATGTACGAACAAACTTACGAACAAAATCCTATACACGACATAAACAACAACAACCAACCGACCAGACGAACTTTCCACTCGGAAGTGGTTCAGCCGACTCAGCCTTTGCCACATCCGTCGAATCAGCCCTCTTTTGTGAACATCAATCGTAGGGTTGATGTTCATAAATGGGGGATCAAATTCGATGGATCGTCGAAGGGTTTGTCGGTTGAAAGTTTTCTCTTCCGAGTGGAAACTCTACAAAAGAAGAGCGGACTGAGTGATGAGCAGCTGTTCGCAGATTTCCATCACCTTGTCTCAGGTCCCGCGGAAAGATGGTTTTGGCAGTTTCTGGAGGAAAATCAGGGCGATGAACTCCTTAATTATTTTGATCTTAAATCTGAGCTTCTTAGACAATTCAAAGCTAACAAGCGTGACCATGAAATACTCAGGGCAATCATGGATAGAAAACAGCAATCCCACGAGACATTCGATGAATTCTACGCGGATATAAGGGGGTTGACGTTGCAAATGCAAAGCAGACCAGCAGAAAGCGATTTAATTTCAATGGTACGGGCGAACATTAAAGATAGGGTTGCAACATTAATTTTCGGGTGCAATATTGGTAGTTTAAGAGATTTGAGAGAGGAGTGTAAGTGTAAGATGTAGATGTAAGATGTAAGATGATAAGGAGTGTAGATGTAAGAGATGCGAAGATGAAGAGGTTTGTCCACGAAATAGATGATACTGATGTGCAATATAGAGTAGGAAGTCAGTTAGGGAATGAAGATTTAGGGATAGATGCAATAGGACAAAATAGACTAGAAAGAAGGAAATACGATACACATAACAAACGTACTTACAATGACCAGGGAAAGAGTATGGATCCTTCGGGAGAGACTCGGCAAGGTCAAGGTGTTTGCCCTTCAACGTTTCATACGTTAACATGCTTTTGTTGTGGACAGGGCAACATCTCTTTCCGGTGTGCGGCCTGTCAGGAAAACTTGAAGGTCGGCAGTGCATCCGGGAGGCAACCGCCGGCAACGAAGTCTGTCCCGGAGGATCAGAGACAGATCCAGAATCAAAAGAACCTAGGAGAATAAGAATTTTAGAACGAGAAAACAAGACTGAAGAGGCAAATACTTACGAAAATCCTAAACCATTCAAGAGTCTCCACCAGAGAAAACTGTAATACCAAAAAGCGAGGAGACGGATTTTTGGTGAGGAACTTGCTCCTGTAAAAATAAAGAGTAGGAATTATTTGAAGATATCTAGGCTAAGGGGAAAATGTGCAATATTAAGACGAAGAAAGAGTCAAATTGAAGCTTCAATCTTGACAATTTCGGATGACAATAGGCCATATGTTAAAGTGCAATTGGGGGGTGTAGAGGTTTTAGGTTTGTTAGATAGTGGAGCGTCCGTTACATGTTTAGGGAATGGTGCAATAGATTTTATTAATAAGAAGAATATTCAACTTACAAAAATGAACAACCAGATTAGAACTGCAGATGGAAACCATCAGAAGATGGAGGGTAGTTTCACATCGATTGTCTCGTGGGGTGGCAAATCCCATGAATTAGAAATTTTCGTTGTCCCTAGTCTTCAACAACCTCTATATCTGGGTGTAGATTTTTGGAGCAGGTTTAAAATAGCTCCCAATATCGTCAGCGAGATTGCCGTACCTCCGTCATCGAAGGAACAGCCTGCTTTTCGCGACCTTTCTCTAGCGGAAGCACAACAGCTGGAGAGAATCAAGTTACTGTTTCCCTCCTTTGCTACACTTGGGCTGGGTAAGACAAGCCTAGAAGAGCATATAATTGAAGTGGATGACGAACAAATTCCCATTAAGCAAAGGCACTACCCAGTTTCGCCAGTCGTACAGAAGCTCTTGTACGAAGAACTAGATAGAATGTTGGCGCTGGGTGTAATAGAGGAGAGTAACAGTGCTTGGAGTTCTCCAGTAGTTTTAGTGAGAAAAGGTGGCAAAAGCAGACTGTGCCTAGATTCACGGAAGGTTAATGCTAGGACGAAGAAGTTTGCTTATCCTCTTCCTCATATTGAGGGGATAATAAGCCGACTTCAGGATACTAAATTTATCTCCAGTATCGACTTGAAGGATGCGTTTTGGCAGATCCCTCTGGAGGAAAAATCAAGAGAGAAGACAGCTTTTACAGTCCCTGGTCGACCGTTATATCAATTCACGGTTATGCCGTTTGGGTTATGTAACGCTGCCCAGAGAATGTCTAAGCTTATGGACAAAGTCATTCCTGGTCGTCTTCGGCAGAATGTCTTTGTCTATCTCGATGACCTTTTGATTTGTTCTCCAGACTTTCAAACGCATATTCAAGTACTGGAGGAGGTTGCCGTATGCTTGCGTCAAGCTGGCTTGACGATAAACGTCGAAAAGAGTAAGTTCTGCTTCAAGGAAATTAAATATTTAGGTTACGTTGTTGGAGATGGTTGTATACGGACTGACAAGGACAAAGTGTCGGCGGTCGAAGAGTTTCCAGTGCCCAAGACACCGAAACAACTCCGAAGGTTCCTTGGCATGACGGGGTGGTATAGGCGATTTATGCCAAACTATGCCACTATTGCTGCCCCTATGACCGATTGCTTGAAGAAAGGACAGACTTTTGAAATGACTGACGAAGCACTGACTGCATTTCAACTACTCAAAAAGAGTTTAGTTACAGCTCCCATACTGACAAATCCAGACTTTTCTAAACATTTCTATATACAATGTGACGCTTCAACTTCAGGTGTAGGGAGTGTGATCTTTCAGATGGACGAAGAGAAAAATGAACGACCCATAGCATTCATGTCTCAGAAGCTGAATTCCGCTCAGCGGAATTATACAGTGACTGAACTTGAATGCTATGCAGCCGTTTTATCGGTAAAGAAGTTCAGGGCTTATGTGGAGGGTTTACCCTTTACTATCATTACTGATCACGCAAGTTTAAAGTGGCTAATGACTCAGAAAGACCTTGGAGGACGTTTAGCCCGCTGGAGTTTTAAGCTCCAAGGTTTTGACTTCGTGATCGAGCATAGAAAGGGTGTCCAAAATGTAGTCCCTGATACTCTCTCAAGAATACATATGGAAGAGATCACGACCGAAGATTTAACACCAGAAGTTGACTTTAACTCACCATATTTCTCTTCTGAGGAATATGTTGAGCTAAAGAAAATAATTGAACGCGACCAAGACAGACTTCCTGATATTTGCATATCAGACGGATTTGTTTATAAACGAACAGACATAAGAACAGGCGACGCAATACAAGACGACCGAGCATGGAAGCTATGGGTTCCTAAAGAGTTGTGTGAAGGGCTGTTGATAGCAGCACACGATTCACCTGCGTCGGGACATGGTGGCATATCGAAAACCTTGTCAAAATTACGGCAAAAATATTTTTGGCCGGGGATGGCCACCGATGTTCAGAAGTGGGTACGATCGTGTGACACCTGCAAAAGTAGTAAGTCTGTCAACATAACGACTCGGCCGCCGATGGGACAACAGACAATTACTGAACGACCATTCCAACGCCTATATATTGATTTCCTTGGACCGTATCCAAGAACTAAACAGGGTAATACGCATATTTTTATAGTATTAGACCATTTTAGTAAGTATGTATTTTTGAAAGCAATACGAAAAGCAACGTCATCTGAGGTAGTTAAATTTTTAGAAGAAAATGTGTTTCATGTATTTGGTGTTCCAGAATATGTTCATTCTGACAACGGAAAACAGTTCGTATCGGAATTGTTTTCCAGTTTCTTAAATCGTTATGGAGTTAAACATGTACGTACTGCATTTTACTCTCCCCAAGCAAACGCTTCCGAGAGAGTAAACCAATCAGTATTGTCCAAAATTCGATCCTACCTTGGTAGTGATCAAAAACATTGGGATCAACATGTAAGCAACGTTGCATTTTCTCTGCGAAGTGTTGTGCACGATGCAATAAGTGTTGAGCCTTTCTACGCTGTCTTTGGAACTCCCATGATCCAACACGCCAAGACGTACGATCTCTTGAGAAAGTTAAATCTAGTCAAAGATTCAAGAATCGAAATTCTTAACAAAGAAGATCGTTTAGAGCTCATTCGAGCAAAAATATTTGAAAACTTAAAAATTGCACATGAGAAAAGTAAAAAGGTATATAATACCAGAAGTAGGGATGTGCAATATAAAACTGGACAGGTAGTTTTCCGCAGAAACTTTAAACAAAGTAGCAAAGCGGAAAACTATAACGCAAAATTAGGAAAAAAATGCCTAAAATCAATAATTTTAAAACCGGTTGGGAATTCCCTCTACGTGGTAGGTAACCTCAATGGTGAAAAAGTAGGAACCTTTCACGCAAAAGACCTACATATCTAATTATGTGTTGAAAAGTGACGCACTCAGATGATGTTGCTTTCGACAAACTGTGATATTAGGTTAGTGTATTAAATGTTAGTATAGTTAGTGTATATGAAGTATATATAGTCACAGTTTGTTTACTTTAATTATTTATTTATCTTATTTTTATCTGTGATATTTTTATCTTTAGTTTAAGTATAGTCTATATATTTATTTATCTTAATCTGTGATATTTTTGATGAGTCAAAAGTACCTGATTTAGTTTAAGTATAGTTTATTTATTTACATTTATTTATCTGCGATATTTTTACCTTTAGTTTAAGCATATAGTATATTTATTTATTTATCTTTAACTGTGATATTTTGAGAAGTCAAAAGTACCTGATTTAGTTTAATTAGAGTTAGTTATTTACATTCAACTATCAGTGATATTTTCTTTTAGTTTATAGTACCTGATTAGTTTAAGTATAGTTTATCTTCTTTTATCTGTGATATTTTATTTAGTTTAAGTATAGCTTGTTAATATATTTATATGTATAGGTATATATACTTTTTTTGTGGTGTTAGACTATTTATTTATCTCAATTAATTGTTTTCAGTGTACCTACTTGTTTATTTATGTATAATATGTATGTAGGTATATGAAAGTTTTTTTTTTATTCGTAATATTCCTCACATCCTAACAAAATAATAAATCAAAGCCCGACAAGTACATGAGACTATCTCAGGTAGTGGGCTCTGCCACACATTATGGAGACATAGTCATTAAAAAAGGAAAAACATTTTATCTTGCAGGACCTTTTTTTTACGGTGTAAGTGACCTCCCGACCACTCAGTCACTTCCACCGAGCCCGTTACGGCGCCTGCAGGATAAAAAGGGGTTATAAGTTGTGTAAGCACAAAAAGAAAAAAAAAAAACTAAAATAATTTGTGAAACACTGACCTACCTTAAGGTTCAATTGCTACTTGCCGCTGCGCCGGCCGGCGGTGATAATACGCGCTGGCGGTATGCTACATGTTTTTTTTTATTTTAGCCAGGTCCTTGAGATATTCCACCTCTTTCTTCCTGGGATGGGGGATGGCTTCTTTGCCCTCCTGCAAACATTCATTGATTCCTAGAAAAGAAAAGAAAATATATTAGTTTAGTTTTCTTTAATTTAATTCCTAAGCACATTTGGAAAAAGAACAGATTTCGGTGTTTTGGAAATTTCCATAGGCAAGCACAGACATTTTTCCGAAACACCGTCTGATCTGTATTTGAGATATGTTTCCGGTATTATTACTGAAAAATGTTCTCAATACTTTAAAGAACAAATTTTAGTAATAATATTGGAAACATAGATAATTAAAAGCACTAAATTTAAACAATTTATACTCACATTTCACAATTTGCAGCATTCCTCGTTGTTTCTTGTTTACGTTTTGGTTTTCTTTTTTATTTGACAGTTCTTATTTAATGTTTGAATGTAATGTTTACCTCTTCAGGTGCGCATGCGAAAGTAGATATCTTTCTTCCTCGCACCTGAAGGAAAGGGGGTCAGGTAAACTTGAGTGAATTAGCTCAGTTTAAAATTAAAGTCAAAATGAATCTTAGTGTTCGCAGATGGGGTGAATTTTAGGGAAATTTCTCGATTTACACTTAGACTTATTAGATGTGAGGAAATTGTGTGGTTTTGTTTAAAATATGTATTAAGTTTATGTTTTATTAAGGTATGATGGAAAACATCATAATTAGTGCAATATGTAGGTATGTAAGTTAGATTTTAAGTATATGGGCCAGGGGTATTTTGCAATTTTAAGATAAGGATAGGAGATACTGCCTATTATATTTTTTTTATAGATATGGATTGAAATAGTTATCTCACTCAGATGTAGAGGTAACTATTTACATACAGGTAAATGAAGACTGGAGGTTGACCTTTATGAATTTCATGGTCATAGATGAACTTTTTTCGCAATACAAAGTACAAATTAAACGGCCATTGTGCATTCGAATTTAAAATTCAAATAATTCTTCACAAAGTGGTTTTTCTTTAAGTGGAAAGCGAAAAAGCTTGGAATTTTTTTTAGAAAAAGTACCTTTTTAAGATAATAAAGGCAACATAAGTGGTAAATTTAAAAATTATTCAAGTGATATTAATTATGTACTAAATTAGTGATTATATATATATAGAGAGAATCTGGAAAGTGCAATTTCAAGGAAATTAAACGTAAATCCTTAAAATAGTAACTAGGAAGAATCAGATTGCAGAGGTATGTAGTTTCTTTGCGAGATCTCGCTATAGATTGATTAAAAGTGCATTTCATAAATAGGTTCGGGTTCTACTTCTTGAAACTGTCCGAGACGATATCGGTGGGCCTGAGCCTCTGCCGGTTTAATTTTCTTCTCTGCAACGTCAGTGAAGACATCCTGAGAGGAAGCCTTCTTTTGTAGAGGTCAAAATATTGGACTTCAGCAGAACAAAAAACCTGAATAGTGTCCAGCATTTTGTTTTTGTATATACCTAGTGATATATATATCAAAATCCCAAGAGAAAAAAAAAACATTTATTCAGTGGTTTTGTGAAGAGGAAAAGCTTCGCTGAGTTTAAATAGAAGGAAGATAATTAGTTTTTTTTAAAAGTGAATTTAACGTTAAAGACAAACTGAATCCTTGAATTAGTTTTTTTTGTGTGTAAAGAATTTAGTTCTCCTTTTTTTTTCTTTTTTTTTTATATCTCAATTTTTTTTTGTATATTAGTTTTCGAAAAATCGAAAAGAGTGAATTGTGTTTGTGGTGGCTGATTTTGATAATTCTTTTTACATAAAAGCAAAAGCTCCAAAGACTCCAGTTCTTCGTAGTGCTGCCGGCAGGACACCGAGGGACCACAAAAAGTAAGTCAGTCATATATATTGGGACCAGAAGGTCATTTTAAAATTGTTAAAGTCAGTACAGCAATCATAGTAATCTCGATATAGGTTAATTTTTTTATTACATTTTTATTAGTTTTTAAGAATTTGAAATTTAAAATTTGAGTTAATAGTACTAAGAGCAGGAGAGCTCAATTTTAATGAAATCTTTAAATAAAATTTATAAAGTAATTTGAAACATTTTTTTGTTATGAATTGCTAAATTTTTTTATAGCTAAGGGTGTGTGGAGGCGGACAAAGCCGTCCTGATGCAAGACTTCCGGTAGTATGACATGACCAACTGACTGTACGCTACAGTTTGCGACTGGTTGGTCATTTTAGGGGTTATTTCCGAACATCGGCCATGGAAATAACATCAGGAAGTATCTTTCAGATACTTGGGTGGGTTGGCCAGGCCTTCGTCAATAACATCTGGCAAGCGCTTGGGATTCGGTAGTACGGTACCTGGAGGGAGATAAAAAAGTAAAGTGCTTTAGTTTTAGGGTTTAGATTAAGGTAAATTTAAGATGTATATAAGTTTAAATTCGTACTAACGAATTTGACTTTGGTGGAGGTAATTTGCATTTCAATTTTTTTATTATATTTGGTGATGGGATTTTATATTATCATTTTGGTGGTGGACATTCATTTTTTTTATTATTATTATTCAGAATTTAAGGTAGGTTTAGTTAGGTTAGTTTAATCTTAAAAGCACTATACTTACATGTTCCTTCAGGTAGCGTCAAAGTCCTTCGATTTGTGATAACGTTTCAAACCTTTTAACGTAGCTTCATTCCTTTCCAAACTCCTCTTCCTTTCCTGTAACTTTCTTCTTTTTCTGGCACGATAA